>VZRN01004657.1:788073-847590 GCA_013397935.1 Dasyornis broadbenti | reverse complement strand
GAGGGGGGGGGGTACAAGCCCCTGATTTTTCCATGTCATTAGTTTCTCTTTAGAGCTCATCTTTTTCCACTGTTCACTCTGGGCTGTGGTGTCCTCTCTTCCCAGAGTAGAAAATACAGAATAACACCTAGTTGGGGATCTTAGCTCAGTCTGAAAATCTTCACTCTAGTAAATCCTGTATGACTTGGTCTCTCACCTCCTGGCATAGCTGCTTTGCTCATCACTGCTTGTTCAAGCATCGTGGAGATAGAATTGTCCTCTCTCTTAAAGAAAACAACCACAAAAACCAAATCAAAACTAAACACCCTGCACACACACACACTTAAACACACCACAAAAAACCCAAAAAGTCCCACACACAAAACCCAAGAAAATAACCCAAAACAATGTGAGAGTCAGCTTAAGATCCAGTTTTGTGAACTTTAATAGTGTGCTTGGATTATAATTTCCAGATGGTTCCCCTCTACTGTGATGAAGATACAAATTTGTTTTAAAGTTAAGAGCTGAAACAACAATGGCTTGAGAAAGTTAAGTGTTTTGGAAAGAAAATGAGAACAATTCTGCAATTTTTCTTAATTCAAAGTAGCTAAGATTGTTTCCTAGATCTGTGTGTGATTCTGTGTCATATCTGTGTGTTTGCATATATCAGACTTTGAAGTTTATGTTAGAGTACATAAACTATTAACATAATTAACTACAGAGTAATAAATCCCTCAGTGGAACATGCACCAGTTCAGTCCTATGTTCAGTAACAACACAGGGATTAAGTGCTAATGCTGTAATAGGTTTCAACCCAGATGGGGGGACCAGCTTGGTGTGCCTTGCTTCTGTGTATGTGTGAGCAAATTGAGCTGAAGTAATGATGTTAATGGGAGTTGGTTTTGAAAGTGGGTTGATTTTTTTTTTTTTGTTGATTTGGGGGGGGTTTTGAGACCAAGTCATCATGGATCAACATTCCTGAAGCCTGCCAAGTCTCAGAGCACATTACCAGCAGCTCTTTTCCCTTTGTGCTATGGTTTGTGTAATTCGCTCTCCCCCATTTGTCAGCTTTGCATTTCCTGTTCAGAGCTCTCACATGGGTTTCCTTTTGGCTTTGCCATGACTAGAATGTTGCTTGTTTTGTCACTTTCCAGACTTGAAACTTCGGGATTTCCTGATTGACAATGAAACATTCTCTGACTTCCTCCATCATAATGTGTCCATGCCTTCATCTGCAGTAGAGAGCCTACTGGATGCAGGGGTCAACCTTCAGCAGGTAAAAAAGTACTTTCAACTCATAACGTAATGCTTGTCTATTGTTTGTTTAGCTATAGTACCAAGATTCACAGTGCTGGACCCCTCGGTGCTAGGTACTGTAGAAACAGAGAGGAAAGTATATTCCCCATTTCTCTTTTCCCTCCTGCCCTCAATTTACTGTCATATTTGATTTTAAGCTGTAAAAGGACATTGGGAACCCATGTGCAAGCATTTTAACCTGCATAAGAAAGTAGTACTCTCAAGCTAAACTGAATTTCCTCCTTCCTCTTTTTATTTTTTAGTGGAAGTAAAACATTAATTAAACTGCTAGTGCTGTCCTGACTGTGTTCAGTCACTGAGCTTGGACTGGAGCGAAGTTTCTATGTCCTGCTCTACTTTACATTCCTATGTAGAAGGAGCAGAAGGAGCTATGCTTTTAGGTTTGTGGCCAACACTTCAAGACAGGCACACTGTACTTTACGTAGTACAAGAGTCCTGATATCTTGAATGCTACCATGATTGCAGTCATAAACACAGCCAGTGGTGACAATGGGCTAGAGCCCTTGTCTTGCGATGGCTGTCTTCCACTGTCAAGCTTGTAATATGTTTTTTGCTAGGCTTGATGAATT
This sequence comes from Dasyornis broadbenti, assembly GCA_013397935.1. NCBI lineage: Eukaryota > Metazoa > Chordata > Aves > Passeriformes > Dasyornithidae > Dasyornis > Dasyornis broadbenti. The sequence goes on along the minus strand of VZRN01004657.1, from coordinate 845,725 downwards.
AGTCCACCAGCATCCTTTCTAATGCAGAAGTCAGAACAGACTTGAAAGAAAGACCCAGGGCTCTCATGAAGCAGTGCAAAAGATGGCATGCAAAAGGAGGAGGAAATCCATTTTGCTCCTCAACTCCATATCAGATCTTTTCATGGAAGTGGAATGGATTAATAGTCCTTTTAGTGTTTGTTTTCCTGTAGTTACAGATGCTGTCCTGCTTTGCACACATTGTCTTGTTCTTCAGTGAATTCTATCAAGCCATGTGTTTTAGTGCAGTTGGATAAGTTAACCTACAAGTTAAGGATATGTTGTACTAAAAAATGTAAAGTGGAGAAAAAATTCTTACCCATTTTAGGCTGGAAGATTTGTTTTAATTGAAACTAATTTGCCTGCAATTCAAGCTAGATAAAGACAGAATCATGCTACAGATGATTCTGGAAGGGTAACTGGAAGACTGCAGCAACAGCATTCTAGTCATTTGCCCAAAACTAGTGGAGTGGCAGAAGGACTTTCAAACAGGCAAAAAACCCTGACCTTACTTTGTGTGACTACCATATTGTATTGGTTGTATATGGAAATGGATGGAGGAAAAAAGCTTAGCTTTTATCTACATAATATGTGTGAAGGTGGTGAAGGGCTGTGAGTCGACTAGTTCTTCCTTGAATGCTTCAAGCTGTGTTCTTGTTTATGTAATTCTTGAGCTGATTCGGCTAGAGCACTGGGAGCAATGCATCTAAGTTGTAACAGCATGTTGTACGCAGGGATGGCAGGAAGAGCTAATCAGAGTGACAGGACACTCAGCTGCAGAGCAGCAGCACACCAAATATTCCTTGAGTACTTTTCTGACACAGATGGTAGCTAGAGATGCAGACCTCCCTGTTCCCACAGAATGACTTTACCTGACTCACAAAATGGACCTCTTTGATTTTGCTGGAGATCTGGGTTGGAGATCTGACCTCACTGCTGAGCTAGCTAGTGACTTCAATATTAACAGGCAGTATTTGTTAGATTTCTGAATGAGTGGGTCACAGCTACATTCAGAAGTCATACAGTAGAAGGGCCTATCCAGAGTATGCCAGCCTTTCACAGTACAGCCTACTGCAGTCTGTTGATGTCCTGGGGTTGTTCAACAAGGTCAGAAGTTATGGTATGCAAGCAAGTAAGGAACTTTAGCTAAGAAGGAGATGGGACTGTTCACTGGTATTGCTGTAATGACAGCATTCCAACATGTCCATTAGGGTTGTGTATCCAGCATACTGAAATAAGTGCAAACAGATAGAAGTGACCAGAGCCTTGTCTCAATGGGCATGTTGCTTCCTGGGGCAGAGTGGCTCAGCCTTGGTTTTTCCAGTCGTGGCAAGTATGCTCAGAAGGGTGTGGGATTTAGAAGGTGCTTGGGTCAGCAGTGGGCAGGCAGCTGTGTAATCAAGTGTGGTATGCTGCTGTTGCCCAGGTTTGGCCAGACAGCTCTTACGTGGCTTGGAGGCAGAAGTAGGTCCTGTCCGTCTGAAAAACTGAAGGTACAATGAGGTCCTGGGCCAGGGCTGCAGCAAGATGCTCTGAATAACAGTGAAGAGTTAATAGTAATGGCCAGTGCATATTCTGCTTGGAATTAATCTCCATTTCCCAAAGCAGAAAAAGTCCCAAGGGGAGAATGATGTGACCTGTGAGGACAAAACAATTACCTATGACTGCTTTCAGGCATGAGCCTGGTATTTTGAGAGTCCTTAGGGGTCTTAACCTGTCATTTAGGATGTATTTTTGCCTGTTGAAGACACCAGGGGTTCAGATGACTGCAAATGGTTAAAGAACTTGCTGACTTGGTGGGACTGGGTGTTTTAGTTTGGGGTGGATAGGCAGAGTCTTTGTTCTAAAGTGTCATGCTATGGACCTCAGTGCTTGGAAAGGGCAGTTTCTCTTCAGATGAGTTTAAAATCTGTATGAAAAAGATGGACATTTTCAGAATGGTGGAAGAGTTGGTCACCTTTACTTTTTGTGAGTGAACTCTGAGGCACTGAAAGACACTGGTTTATCCATACGTCCACCCAAGAAAGCTGGTTTATACTCATTCTGGGAGTGTTATTTCAGTGCCCCACAAATATCTCCCTTCCAGCATGGCTATAACATTGGTAGTAGTATCTCTGCTGGCAAAAAAAAAAAAAAGCACCCAAAGTTTTTCAAAAGGCCTGTCTTTGATGTGAGAGCTATTCTGCTGAGTGTACAGCATTGAAAGATCCTGGTTTTGGCATATGGATACAGACTAAAGTTAAAGGTTTGCATGAGTATTGCACTAAAAATTTCTTCTCTCTCCTGTCAGTTCTATTTGTTTGTTTTCTGAACATAATGCACTTTTCCCCCCAGATTGTGCACACTCCTTTGTTTTGAAAGACAACAAATTTCAGACTTACTAGCTTGGTTCAGAAGCTGTTAACTCTTCTGGAATGTAGATCAATCCTCTTTAGTTGTTGTTGTAAGTTGGGCAATGCACACTGGCTATTACAAAATGACAGAAAGAAGAAATTGAGTCTATTGCTGTTGTTACCTGTGCAGTTACAGTAAAATTGTTCCATCTGTCTACCCCAAGGCAACCAAAAATTTCTTTCCAACAGTAGACTCTGGATTTTTTCTCGTTTATAACATTTAAGAAGTATGCTGCTTTTTGACGCGTACTTTGTTGTTCACCAAATGTGAAGTTGGTAACTGACCTTACTAAAAGAATCTAGGCTATCAGGTCTGAAAGGGTCTGGTGATAACTCAGAGGGATTTTATCAATTTCTTTCATTAATAAGGTGATTGCTTGTGGAGTAGGAACCATTATTGACACGCGAACCATTACCTTAAGAAAAATATGTCTGTGAAGGAAGACTCTAGGATCTTATCTTATTTGTTACAGCCAGAAAGATAGCTTTTTTTGCTGATACATTATCTGCTCAAAACCACCGCAAAATGTTGGTGTCAGCAGTTAGTGAATACATACTACAGAGTTAAGGGAGATGTTTCCAATTCAGAACTGCATAGAAAACGGGACTGGCAGATACGTCTAAGTAGTTTGGGACATAGGTCTTTTGCCCTTCACATAGATTTGCCAGACTTGTGTCTGGTCACAAGCCTTGTTTTTGTCTCTGTGGCTCAGTTCCCAGAAGACTGAACGTTAGGCAATGCATGTACCCTTGGCTGGAGGAAATGGCTGCTGTGGAGGACAGGATCACTGCTGCTTTGTGCATATTTGTGGGGAAGTGAAGAGAGACCTGCCTCCCTCAGGACTTCTCTCCCATGTTCTCAGCAGGGAAGAGTTCTTCTTGGAACTGAGTTGCATATGAGTCAGGGCTGCTCAACCTGTAGAGGAGAATGCCCCCTCACCTCTATCTGGAAATGCTACGAATGGTTTGCTTTGTCTAGGCAATAACCAATTTTTTGGTTGTAGTATTTGATGAAGGAAGACTTACGTGCTCTCCCCACTTTTATAGGTCATTGTGTCTGGTTATCGAATGCGACTGCGAGATGTCTGCAATAGCTCAACATCATCTGAATTCCTTACAATCCGAAATCAGACAGCGGCCATGGACTTTGACGCCTTCATTTGCACCTTGTCAAAGGAAAAACTCCATGCAGCCGAGCAAGCCTTCCGTGCTAACCTGAATCCTTTGAAGCCTCTTCAGGTAAGTTCACTGGCCCTACCTGTGAAAGTCTGTCATTGACACATTGATGTTTTCCAGAGCTTTCAGTCTAGGAACTCACCTTGCATTTCCAGAACTGCTTATAGGCAGTTAGAAAGAAGAAAGATGGTTAGTCTTGGTCACAGGAGCACAAACAACGTTGCTTCTTCCTGTCATTCTTACCCTTTCTGTTTGGTCTGCTACTTGCAGAGCATAAATATGTGTGGTCGGCAGTTCAGTTTGTCAAGAGGAAAGTCTTTATGCTGCACAGTAACAAATAGGCACTTCGCTGTCCCTGTGTTTTAGTCAAATATTATATCTTGGCTGGAAAGAGCCTAGATATAAGACTGGCTTGTGCGGAGCACTAAAACCATCGCCCTCTGTCCTTAGCATGGGGCCACTGAGTGCAGAAGTTTCTAGCCACTGACAGGCCACACCCTTTAAATAGGTTTAAATCATACAAAATAGAGTCAAGGTTTAAAGTCCTGCTTCAAAAATTAACCAACTGAATGGGTATTGGAGGAAGAATTCTTTGAACTTCAAGAAAATGCATTATTTACAGGGTGATTGGAGACTAGAGCAGGCTTGGGTCTAGGAAAATCCAGTGATGTTCTGCTACAGATCTACAATATCTCTTAAAATATAGAAGTTTGAGGAATTCAGTGCTGGAAATAACAGCAGAATGAAAAAAGGACCACAGAACCCACTCTGTTACCCACTAAAACAAATATTCTATTGTCTGCTGTGTGAGTTTTCAGATTTGATGAGCCTTTCAGGACTGAAAGTCATGCACGACTTGCTTGGCTTTGTCTCCAGTCAAAGAGGGTCATTATCAATTGCTGGAATCATATTACTCTCCTGCACAGAATGTAGTGGTCAGTGACTTCTCTCCACAGATCATTTTCTGTTCTCCACGTGCCCTCCATCTGCACTTTTTCTTTCCTGCTGGAAGAGGAAGACAACCATAAGCATTAAGAGATGCAGTAACAGCACTAAAATTGTAGCAAAGATGGGCTGTTTGGAGAGGAATGGCTATAACTAGTTTCTTGTCTTCAGTTGTATGTGTATGTGCACATATATACATATTTTACTTTAAACCATTCAAAGATGCTAGAATTTTGGGGTCTGAAGGGGATGAAAATAGCCAGCTATTGCACCCCTCAAAGCTGGTTTTCTGGGCCCTCTGGAGACTCAGTCTTTTCTTGTTCATGGAAGCTCCTGCAGCTCAGCTGACAGAACCAGGTATAAGCCTGTCTGTGTTGTTAAGTCTATATTGTTTGTTGGTGAAAGGAAACAGTCATAAGTAATTCTGTGCCTCTTGGCAACAGAAATACAGATTTAAGACATTGTGTGCAGTTTTGGGGAGCTTCTGAGAAGCTGGCTCATGATCTTCTAAGGGGCTAAAAAGCTGGAGTCCAGAAGCCAGCAGTTCTAAACCTGCTGTGCATTGTTGTCTGGTAAAGGACCACAGTTTTCCTCAGAAATGTGTCCCAGTGTACCCTCTAATTAGGCTTCTGTAATGCATCAGTCAGTGAAACAAACACTAACTGGCTTCAATGTGGCCAGGCAAAAATGGATAAATTAACTGTATCACAACCAACACATTTGAAACTTAGTGTCTTTAAAGGCTAAAAAGTGCCCTGACCTGCAGTAACATCTTTGAACAAAGAGAGAACTTTCTGCTCACGAACAAAGGAGGCTTTTGACAGAGCTTATTGAAGGCACTGTGTCAATCTTGGACATGCATATTGAAGATAGCATGCTCTGTAACTACTAAAGACTCTGTAAACCAATGCCAACAATTTGTCCAGAGATTTTTTTTTTTCTTAAACCCTTTGATGTACTTCACGTCAAGGCATTTCAGTAAGCAGAGTAAGGGCCAAGTCAAATGCAGGTGCAACAGCAATTTGGAGATAGGTTTCTAGCTAGCATAATAGGATGTGGGATTCACCAGTTACAGTATTTTGTGATTTATGGAGTGGCAGCATCTTAGTACAAGAACGTTAATACAAGGGCTTACAACTGTGTGCAAGAATTCTGTAAATTCAGCACCAAGGGCTTCAATTGTAAACTGGAAATCTGTGCCTCTCTGATATCTGGGCAGTGAAGTGGCTATGCTTTCTTGAAATGTCTTAATCCACATGTCTTAGGCTGACATCCACCTGCTTGTTTTTGTCCCTGTGCATTCCTGTTTATTCCCTTTGCAAGGTGATGCAGGAAATTTCATCATGGAATTGATCCGGATTAAAAGTGACTGACCTGATTGTGTGTTAGCGCAAATATTTATGCTGCAACGTAAGGGGGACGGTGCAAGATTGAGTGCCCTATGATCAGGGAGTGAGTGCGTGGGCTGAGACCCTGATGATAACACTTGCTTCTGCTGGCTTAAAGTGTGCATGCATTTGCAGCCTCAGGGAAACTCTAAGTGTTCTAAGTAGCTCTCAAAAATGCAGTAATTACTAGCAAATTATGGACAGATCAAGGTTTAAAAAAAGAACTTAAAGTGCATGCATGGTGAATGCATGAGTTCTAAACGTGACAACACTTAAGTTTTGGGGTTTTTTTAAAAAACCAAGGAATGCATACCTGCTCCTCAGTTCTATCCAGAACACCTTGAGTGTTGCCCAAAAAGCAGTGGTACAGTTAAGACAATAACCTCTATTTAAAATTTCACACTAGGATTTCTAACTCTGTCACTGATCTTTTGTATTACTTCAATTTAGCCTGTTCTGTTGGAAAAGAAAACAGAGCCAAGCACACAGAGGTGTGACAGGGAGGTTAAAGTGTGTCTCCTTACTCTTTTTCTTATAAGAACCTATTTGAGGCAGGTTGTTCAGATCAAAACCCAGCAGAATATCTGGGTGTGATCACAAGGCACCAAGGTTGAGCGTCAGCTTTCCTGGTTTGGAGTGTTCACTCTACTAGAAGAAATAAGTAGTTCAAAAAGTCAAATTCCCTCTTCCATGATCATTGTCTTAATCTGCATCCATTCTCTGAAGCCTTTTAACCAACGATGCTATGGGACGTATGACATGTCACACAAGCTCCTTGTGGACACCTCTTCTTGAAGCTTGCCTTGCCCTGGGTGTAATGAGAGCCTGAGGCAGGAGAAGCTGGTTTGAGAACAGCAGTGAAGCAGTACATCTGATTGCATGCATGCAAATTTCCTTCCTGGCTGCTTCCCAGACTTAGGCTAGCAGTTGTCCCATGGAGGAGCTACACAGTTTGGGAAAGGGTAACAGGAGCAATGGCAGTAACTTCCCACCCATCACAACACAGTCCAGTGGGACACTTCGGACTCTGTTTTATTGTAGAAGTACCTGCTTGCATTTCCATCTCCCCAGTGTTGAGTGTGATTTGATGGGGGGTAAGTTAAATGACAATTCAAATTGCTCCTGTGTGATTTCATCTCTTAGACAGCACTGCCTAAGAAGGGCTTTGCCACACTCACTTCCAGTGGTATGGATCTGTAATAAGCCATAAATAAACTGTGGCTTGTGTATTACAGTGGTCCTTGAAAGAGTGTGGGTGAGCACATGAAAATCCAATTGTTTTTCCTCCCTCCGTAATATGGGTGGTATTTTGTCAAATGGTTAGCGTGAACTAAGCATTAGAAAATACGCATTACAGTTGAAAAATGGCTTTTAGAAAAGGTCTCCTAATGTAAATACGTGCTGCAACTGAACTTGTGGCTTTTCTTGGTTGTTTGAGAGTGTTTTCAGTCAAGCGCAATGATATCATCCTTTTAAGCAGCAGTGGTTTGAGACTTCCACTCTCAGGAAACAAAAGCAGAAGCTTAAAGCACATGATTTTTCTGCAGAGGCCAGTGGAAAGTTTCTGCTAAGATCAGTATAAAGTTGTAATAACTATTTCAAAGCAAATGTGGCAGAGTGGTCTTTACTAAGCAGAAACAGATAGCTGTATGATGCAGACTGAATTTTGGTGGAATTTTGTGATTTTCCCAAAGCTTTAAACACATGCATTCTCATGTATGTTAAAGAATCAGATTTCTCTATCCCCTATAAGTCTCACATGAATTTAGTCAAGGCTTTTCTGTCAACTCCAGCCATCTCAAGTATTTGTCACTAGAGTAAATCTTGTAGCATGCATATACAAGCACACAGAGTCCTCACCAGTGTACTCAGTACCTCAAGAGTATTATGATGTTGGCTGCCCCAAAAGACAAATTGAGTGACTTGCTAGTGACTACCACAGTAGTTGTAGAGGGTAGTTGTGTTCAAAATCTACTAGACCTTTGTCTTTCCATAGTGTGCCTAGAATAGACAGATGCTTTTGCAGTACTTTGCCAGTAAAAGAGTCACTGCCCTCCCCAGCCCCAAGATGTAGTACAGATACCTGCTAAAGATAGTCTCACAGTAGGACCAGTCTTCCTGGATCTATACTGAATCTAGAGGTTTCTTATTAATGTAATTAACTACTTAGTGAGTCACTACAAAGATGTGTATTACAGAGAAATTAATGACATGTTCATCTGTTCAAAGAAGATTGGCCCTTGTGACTGATTTTTTTTTTGTTGTTATTTTCTCTGGAGATGACTTGTGAGAGGCTTCCTGACTGGGCTTTGAGGTTCAAGAAGTGGTATAGAAAGTAAAATTTCCTCCATACCAATGATACTATTGCCAGTTCTGGTGCAAAATGAACTTGAAGTGATATGAATGTGCTAGGGAAGAAAGGTCAGGGTGCCATGGTATGAAAGGCTAGATGGGTACTTCATGCATTTCAGGGTAAGGTTTGTAAGCTCATTGAATCACCTAAGACTTACATACTAGGTCAGGAAAAGGTCCTGTTAAGCTCAGTGTCCTCGACGGATGGTCCAGCAATGACCCTTAACAGAGGTATGTGAAAGGATGCATCCATTGGGCAAGTATACAACAACATTTCTTTAGTGTAATGTCCTGTTCTTTACTAGCTTACAACCCAGACTTTCACAGCTACTGCTGTGATCTTGTTTAATAGCATTTCGTAAGATTTTTATGTTCAATGAATTCTTTAAAGTCTTCCTCAAACTCACAATACCATCAGTATTGTGTAGCATCTACTGATTTTTTTCCATTTTGGCTAAGTTGTGTATGCAGAAGCTCCTTTGGTTTTGTTTTAAACTGATCATTTCACCTGAAGTTCTCTAGTCCTGTTTGATGAGGCACAGTGGGCAATCATCCTGTTCCCTTCCTCGTCCCACTTGCAAGTCTGCAGACCTTTGTCATAACCTCTGTTTGTCCTTACAGGTCCCATCAGAAGAATTATGGTCTATTGCTCTTTGTTCAAAAACCATTCTTACCTTGAATCATGGCCTTTGTCTGTATTTGAGTTCCTTCAGAGATGGAGAAGCCAAAATTGCACAGAGTACTTGAGAACCAGGATTGCATTGTGGATTTATATTAATGTTGATTTGTTGTATCACTGTTTTTTCTAAGATTTCCCTTTTTGAGTGGCATTAGCTAATTCAGAGCCATACAAGGGGTATCTTAAGGTAGAACTGTCTTTTCCCTATGTGCTTTACTTTGCAGTTATGAATTTTGTCTGGCACTTTGTAACAGCATGTCAGTAGGAGGCTGTTCACTAATCCTTTGCAATTGGATTTTGACTTTTCACTGTTCGGAACCAATTAGTATCTTTAGAAAACTTTTCCTCATCTACCCTGTCCCTGAATCACCTCTGAATACCGTGAACACAAATTTGTGTGGAGATTGATGAAGTATATGGAGCTGAACAAACACATTTCTTGTTATGCATGAACCTAGAACATTCTACCTCATCTTATTGCTGAAGTTGTAGTGGTAGAGCAGATACGTAGCTTTGATATTTGCTCGCTAAATTTCTTTAAATATATCTTGAAGGTCTAAGCCTGTGGGGATTTTTAATTGTGTTTTTTCTAACCCTGATGATATGTTTTTATTTATCCAAATCTTAAGGACTGTCTGTAGTAGAGATCCATAGAGATTTGAGAGATCCTCCCTGAATTTGCAACTGGCTTTGGAGCAGAGACTAACTGTGCACTTGGAAAAGTTAGCTGAATTTTAAACATCTCAGCAGATCAGCAGAACAGTGGCCTTTTACACCAGCTGGCAATGACCAGGTCTTACCAGTCTCCAGCAGATCAAGTAGAGCAAGTGAAAACCTCCTGACTTTGTTTCCACAAATTGTCCCGGGAAAGATACGGAAAGGAAGAGATTCAGGTCAAAAGATGTGTGCCAAAATCAAGGGCCTTGGCTGTTCATCTGTATGTTGCAATGCTCTAACTTTAGTATGTTTTCAAATGCTGCAACATGGAGCTACTAATGTGAAATCTTAGGAATTTATTTTAATCTTCATTCCCTTGAAATGAGGATTGTGCCTAAATATTTCCCATGCAAGATAATCCAGATATGTGAACAGAAAGGGGAAAGAACCCAACAAACCAAACTCCAGACCACCAGTTACATGCAGAGCAATTGGAAACAAGGAGTTGTCTTCCGTGTGACTCCCTGCTAGAGCAAATAATTTCCTGAAAGCTGTGCCTTCTTCTTCTGGAAGCCTGTCGTCTTGCTCATTGGTCTTGCTCTTGCTTGATGTTGCATGCCAGATATTTCCTGGAAGCTGTTTGTTTTAAAATACACCTTTTGTTTAGATAAAGAACATCAAGGCCTGATGGGAGGACTTGAGTGGTGATGATGATGATTTACACTGCACTAGGGAGTTCTTTGAGCTGGTATCTGTATAGTCTCACAGAAAACTTGTGCCCACCAAATTGTCTTCTCCTCCACTGTACTGTCTTTGCATCCCCTTCTTGGCACTGGCTTGCAGGATTTCAGGACTGTCCACATTCTGTCCTGTCGACTGTGCTTGTTTTGTGACCTGGAATGCAAGTCATCCTTTGCATTGTAAGTGTATGTGCATGCATTTAACATTTTGTTGGTATGGTTCTGGTTATGGCATCTGTGCACTTAACCTGTGCAAAAAGAAAGGTGTGATCCTATCACATTGCAGGGTACAGAAGCCTACAGTATTAAGTTCAACGTTACACAGAAAGCCAGCTCTGTCTTCCCCACCAAGCACTTTGCTGTGTAAAGAGTCCTTACTGCTCTATACCAGAATGTTTACAAGTTTAATTTCTTGGTTTGTACTTTGCAATAACTTCTAGTTTCCTTTTCTGTCTTCCTGCAGAGACGACTCTCTTTCAATTCCTCCTTGTGGGATCTATCAGAAACTGTGGAAACTTTGAGAGAGAGCGTTGGGAAGCTTGTTAAAGAGGTAAGAAGAGCCTTTGTGTCAAGAGAACACATCACTATGGTTGCTGTCTTATCCTGTGATCCAGTACAAGAGGCAACTCAAAGTCAAATCCCTGGCTTGTTTTCAAACTTTTCCCCATCCTACAGCTGTTCTCCCTGTGTCAGTAGAGGCAGTATGCATTTTGCAACTCCTTGGCGCTACAAGTTACAAATACTGTAACAGGAATTAAAACATTTTTTGGTAGTGTTTTGCCTTCTCAGCAAGGCAAAGGTACAAGTGTTGGGCTTGCAGTACATCTGCTGCCTAGTAGTGTCTTGCAAACTGTATGTTGAGGTTTTCCTTTCTATTTTTTTTCATTCAGCTGCCAACCCGTGTCAGGGTTATTACTTGGTTGTATCTACTGGGTTTCATGTGCGGTGAGGGTATGGCATGTGGAAAAGTTGCTGTGGCTGTTATAATTTAAATCAGTAGCTATAGGCTGCTGTTTCCTCTTTATCTTGCTTTTTGGGCCAGAGATTGTTTTCCAGTCTTGTGGGGCACTCAGCACAATTACGTCACAACACTAAACATAAATAGCTTTTCACAGAGTCAAATTGACATTCTAGAGACTGCAAGTATGTTTTTTCAGGTGAAACGACAGATTAAGAAAAAAAGCCCTGCATACCTAAATGTGAGTCAGAAATCCAAATCTGGGGAGTGAGGGGTGGGTGTTGAGCCAGAAACTTATCCTACTTTTTTTTGTCTGGCTCTGACTTTGAAGTGCTGCTATTAGTCAAAAACATTCTCTCCCTGGAGCAGAAATCACAACCATCTAAGCTAAACAGTGCCACCGCCTCCATCTAAGCTAAACAATACTGCCGCCTCCTCCTCCCTTCGCTAGTCTTCCGTCTTTGCATCAGAGCAAGAGAGCTCCGCGCCCATGAACGGCAGTAACCTCTGGGAGCAGGCACAAGAGCGGGTCACTCTAGGTTAGCGTGAGCCTCACTCCCACGGAGGGGCAGCTGCCGGGAGCCTGTGCCGTGCCAGCCAACAATTCCTGGCACGCACCCCTCCCTGAGTCCTACAACCTGCTGCGCAGCCCCCTTCACATTGAAATTAAGAAGATTCCAGGATCAGCTTTAGTTAGGACCATGGAAGAGCTTTTGCTGCTAGCAGGGAGGCTGCCCTTCAGAGTTTGACTACAGCTGTTTCCTGTTACGTCATTTAAGCTTGCCTTTTTTTCTTGTCTGGGATAAAAATAATTGAAACCACGTGATACTCAGTTTGCTGATGTGGCCGAAAACGTCCCAGGATAACGTGTCTTTTGCTTGGCAGCTGTTTTGGGTAGGACTACCTTTTATTCTGCCCTGCTGTGCAAACAAAGGCAGCTTTTTGCTCTGTGTACAGCATGAGCTGCTCCAGATGGCTTGACCGAAAGTTACTTCTTATTGTCTGTCAGGCAGATTTCTGTGTGAAAAGGAGGGACTTGCTCCCTTGTTTCAACAGGCAGCAGCTTGAGGGGGTGGAGAGAACTATTGTTTGTGCCATGTCTAGGAGCCTTTCTAGCAGGGAATTTTAATTAGAAAATGATCTGAACAAAATATTTGTCTTGGAGTATAGGGATTGATTGGATTTGTGTCCTTGGACTCTTTAAATCAGCTTCTAGGAGGGCAGATTAAACACCAAGAGCAAGGACAACTATTTAGATACACTTAGGGAGCCAGGTCTGATGTCTGGGAGAAGAAATAGCTTAGTAACCCTTCTTCACATTTTAGATACTTGCTTCCAGAGGTGTAAAAAGATCAGGTATGCCTGTAAATTGTAAAGTTGCTGGTGCCGAAGATGAAACAAAGTTCCTTGCTCAAACTGTTTCAAAATAATATGTAGAAATGTGTTTGGCAATGCAATCCCTCTTTAAGATGTTTAACACTTCATATGTTCATGGGAATTAGCTGCACTTCCTATTTGAGTACTTTTGCTTGTCATGTTAGGGAGTTTATGGTACTTCACCTAAAGCAGCTGCCTTTTTGTAGAGGAAAAATGAGCCACTTTACCTAAGATACCAAAAACTCCCCAAGGGATCCTTTTGAATTGCACGCTCAAATTGTCACACCTGAAATGCAGCCTTGGCATTTTGGGTGAGGAAACATCAAATGCAAAAATCTACATGCGCATATGTAATTTAAAAAACCTGCTGTTTGATGCTTTTTTTTATTCATGCCCCATGATGCTGGTATCCTGTAGGTCACCCTGAACCTGTGGAGCCAGGCTGAGTGGCACCAGGCTGCAGGCAAAGGCAGTACTGAGGACGTGAAAGAACACTTGAACCAGTCACTCTGGATGTTTGCACTCAGGCTTTTGCTGTTCTCACAGCTGTCTTCCATTATATTAGTGTGTCATGTGTTTTTATGCATCTGAAAATAGAGGCTCCTTTTGTAGGTGACACATAGTAGCTGTTGTTTAGCATCAAGAATTTTCCTCCAGATGTTAGCACATCTAAAACATGCATAGTGCTACAGATGAACAGAAAGGGTCAGGTTTACCTCCCGCTGTAAGGCCAAAGAGTCTTGAGTGTGCTTTCCTTGAGTAAACTTGAATTGTTCCAGCACACTGCTGCTTTCAGCATTGTCGCTGGCTGGCTTTGCCAGCTGTCTTAGACTTTGGTTATCTGCATTTTATTTAAACGAAGGTTGACAGAACCAATACACAGTGGGCAAGAGTGGCAGATGGTCTTTGATTGACTCTATTATTGTCTCTGAAAACAGGGCAGTTGTACCACAGCATCTAAAGTTGTTTCCAAGATGAAGTAGATGAGCAGTTACAAACAGGAGTCTCAGCAGCTCTGCTTGCCCTTACTAGTGCATGTTCCTGTTCTGGGCAGCACAGTAAGAACATCGAAGTTAATGTCACCTGATATTTCAGTAGCAGTCAAGAAATCAGATAAAATTCTAGAAAACGCTTAAAAAGGGACAGAGAACCAGCTATAGCATTTTACCATACTATATAAAACCCTTTGATACAGAACACAGATCTAGGCTCTTGCTCTTTGAAAAGGGATAGCAGAACTGGACTAAAGTTCAGAGAAGGCCAGTTAGGACATTGAGAAGTAGAATGACTTTCACAAAAGGAACAAGGGAATAGGCTGAGACTGTTCAGCTTGGAAAAGAGATGATTTGGGGATATGACAGAGACCTGTAGAGTGGCACATGAAGAAGCAATAGGGGTTGAATGTTCACTGTCTCTTAAAAACAGAAAACAGAACCACATGAAAGCAAATGGAGCTAACCACAGCCAAATTAAGGAGAGAGAAGAGGTTCTGTTCTGAGATGTTGCATGTTAAATATTTGTGGATGTTCTAAACTCTAGGAGTTTACCATGGAAGAAATTCATTGAGAGTTAGGAAATAGAAGTTCCCTGAGCTGAAAATAAATGGAAGCTGGAATGCTACTTAGAGGAAGTACCCTAGATTCTTGCTTTTGTCTTGTTTTTTCATAACATCTACTTATTGTCACTATCAAAGAGGTGATGTTCTGACATCTTGAGGCAGAGGATCTGAGAACAATGCTCCAGTGTAGCATGAAACCAGCGCGCATACAGATGGTTGCTTTTCCTGTTGTGTTGAGCTTGGCCATGCCTGAGTATGGCAGTATTAATGCAGTGAGTGTCTCAGGCTGAGGGCAGGGTGCTTTTGTTTATGGCACATTACAGACATTTTGTCTGGCTTATGCCACTTAAATGAGTCTGGAGGTAGTAATTGTTCTGGCTAGTTGTGCATTGTCACCTCAGACCTGGTGTCAGGTCAACTGGGCAGGAGAAGGCTTCTTGCTGTGACTGGCTGCTTGCAAAGCTTATGCTGTGATTCAGGCTCCTGGCTGCAGCAGGACTTGTTTTCAAGGATTTTCTGGGAATGCTGTTGACAACAGGGCAAGGAGTTCCTGGGGCAGGGTTAAGCAATGCCAGTCTGGGAGGTCAAACTGGCTTCCTGGTGTAAATCAGTGGAGGCTTGGTGGAATTGTGCCAGCTGACACTGCTGTGGCCTGTAGCACATCCAGTTTGTGTCCCCTGAGCTGCAGTCACTTGGTGTTGCTCCTTTAATCCCTTTTCTCACTCAGGACACCCCACCCCACCTGTCCTTGTGAGGGTACACCACTGGAATGTAAGCTATTGTGCAACCAGAAAGAGAAACAGCTTCCATGTTAGAGGGCAGGCAGACCAGGAACCACCTACAGTACTGGAGGAAAAAACTCAAGAGTAAAAGACTTGGCAAGGATACTTTCCAAGTACTTGCACAGAGAAGACTTCCCTCTAGTCTCCCAATGCGGTGGTGGGGAAATTTTTTGCATGGTTCTTACCTATGATGTTGTATTCAAGGGGATTCTCATCTGTTCAAAAAATCTGTTCTGTGATTTGAAGGCACATGGAAACAACTTTTTACTAATCCAGTTCAATACTTGCTTCCATTCTTTTCTATCCCTTCCCCTCCAGCTGCTGAGCATGAAGAGCTGGAGTGACATGAGGCAAGAGGTGATGTTCCTGACCAATGTGAATGCCTCAAACTCCTCTACACAGATCTATCAGGCTGTGTCACGCATCGTGTGCGGCCATCCTGAAGGTGGAGGGCTCAAAATTAAATCCCTCAACTGGTATGAGGATAACAATTACAAAGCATTGTTTGGAGGCAACAGCACTGAAGATGATGTGATTAACTTCTATGATAACTCCACAAGTAAGTGTAACAGTGGCATGGCCTGAGGTCCCATCTAATTCATGATTGTCATCCCTAGTGTTTTCCAAACTTCCACAGATGAAAGCAAGTGGTCCTGAGGGATATATTCACTGCTGTTTCAGAGTGGCATGCACATATTGTCCTGCACAAGCTCTTAAGGCCAGTGAAGATTCCAACTTGCAGTTTTCCAAGGACCTTCTGTAGAGTCCACAGAAAGCTGTGTAGTGGGCCTACTTTAGTTATGTGCAGCCCCTGGAAATCTTACCTTTTCAGGACAAATTTTGCTTGTGCCATGCATTAGGGTTGTGGGAGTGTTGCAGAACTAGTACTGTGACTCTTAGTGTTGGAGGCTACCTGGCTGTTCCATGTTTACTGGGCAGACTGCACAGGGTTGGACTAAAAGGGGCCTTTTGTGGAGCTTTGCAGTAAAGGAGGGGACTTGTATCTGAAAAATGCTTTGCTTTCAGCTTTGATTGTCCTTGAAGCTCAAGCAAGTGTGGCATATAATTTCTGCAGTTGTCACTGTGCTGTTCAGCCACTCACCTTTGTACTCTTTCTCAGCACCCTACTGCAATGAACTAATGAAGAACCTGGAATCCAGCCCGCTTTCCAGGATTATCTGGAGGGCTTTGAAACCCTTGCTGATTGGGAAGATCTTGTACACTCCAGATACACCAGCCGTAAGGAAGGTCATGTCTGAGGTAACTCTAGCCCTGTCCTCTGATAATGTAGCATGAGCTATGTCCTCTGGCTGTGCAGCTGATCTTCTCTAGTTAAATTGGACCCAAACACAAGCCTAGAAAGGATTGCCTGCAAAAGCACAGCCTCCCTAATCTCTCACCTCCCATGCACTTACTGTTGAAGGCTCAATGTACCCTCTCAGCCCATGATGGGTCTCTGCCAGTTTTTGGAAATAACCTGCCTCTCCTCTTTGTGACAGGTGAACAGAACATTCCAGGAGCTGGGCGTGTTTCGTGACCTCGGGGGAATGTGGGAGGAAATAAGCCCAAAGATTTGGACATTTATGGAAAGTAGTCAGGAAATGGATCTCATTCGGGTCAGTATGCTGTCATTGCCAGACCCACTGCTGTTGCTATTTTGCAATAAGTGATGAAATATTTATTTTAGATGGTGCTTCAGTGCTGAATTGGGCAGATAAATATTATGGCTGGGACCCTTCTTGAAAGAGATTTTGATTGTACTGATCTTGCATTGTGCTTGGCATTCCTTTCTTCATGTAACAGTCTCCTGCAAATAGGAGCAGTGCACATGTAACAACCATTTCTAATCTGTTTCTGTTGGAAAATATACTATTTGGTCCACAGTGTTGCCCGAAAGTGTTATGAGCACATCACTATGGTTCCTCAGGTGCAGCTCTGAGGGGTGTATCTTTGCACCCTGTGCTGATGTGTTTGGAAGCACAGTGGTGTAAAACTGGGATTGAGCAACAGAAGGACAGCTGTAGACTAGCTTTTCGAGTGGTCTCTGCAACACAGCTGGTTGGGTATCATAGTGTACCTTCCTATATACAGAGACCTCCCCAGGTCTTATAAACCTTGAAATTCATTCCTTTTTTACCCCAGTGTAATGCTCTGTTGAATAATCTGTGACCTGCCCTGTTGTACTTCTCCATCAACATGACATGCTAGAGCACAAGAGACAGTTGAACAGATTGTTGCAAAGTTCAGGCAGAAAGTCAAGGTCCAAAACATTGATTTGCATTCATGTTCTCTGAAAAGTGAATGTTGCCTTTTTTTTTTAATTTAGTGAGCCCTGGGCTTTTCTGTATTTTTTATGTTGCTTGTTAACCCTGTTGCCTCTGCAGGAGTACTTCATAGTCAGTGTCTTGGCAGCTCCCAGACACCATCCCATTCAGTTGCCATGCTGCTGGGTTGACCAGCCATCACCTCTCAAGTTTCTGGGTTATACAATCTGTTTGGCATTTATTTTTGTCGAAAGAGAGGAAAGGGCTTTGCTTGCCCATCTCTGCCACTTCTATCTTGATGCTAATGTGGCTGTGAACTTCAGGAAGGGCGACATATGCCCCTGGGGTTAAGGCGCTTTAATGTTGGAACTGAACGAGATGAGATTGAGCCATTTCCCTGCAGGCATGGTGTCCTTTCTGCTGGATATGGTGGCAGAAGCTAACCTTGGGAGACCAAATGAAAAGAGAACACAGCACATCCACTTCCTGTTTGCTTGTATTTCCTTTTTGTATGTTTTCCTCTGCTACCTTGGTCTGTTCTGTTTTTCCAGTTTGCAGTGCTGTTTCTGTGATTGTGTGACCCACTACTTTTTGGTTTGCTGGTAACAGCAGAGTATGGGGAAACTCCTTACCTCTCCTTATTTTTTTGTGGTGGTGTAAAATCCATGTCCTGTTCTTATTCATAAGGATTTTTGTAGTTTTCTCTCTTGAGCAGGTTTTTCTTTTTATCTCCCTGACTTCCGTTCTACTATATGCTTTACAATTACTGCTCCCTTCCTGCCTGGCCTTATATTGTCTGCCCAGTAGACTGATCTCTGCTTCAGTGATGGGTGCTTCTGTGTGGCACTGCACTTGAGCTAGGCATTGTGCATACAACAGCCTGTCCTCAGAAAGCTAGCAGTTAAACTGGGTGAAGAAAGCACTGTCCCAGACAGGAGAACAAAGGGAGGACATCATGGCTGTACAGGGCTGCTTCAGCCTGGTGGCACAAAAGCAAAATACATAAGAAAATAACCTGGCCTCTGGTGTTGGTATTTCTTATCAGCCCAGTGACAGTTGAGCCTTCAGCCGTGCGCTCAGTCCCTCTCCATCCCAGCTAGGTGCAGAGATTTGTCTGTGAGAAGTGAGCAGAGCTTGGCTACCAGCATTAGCCAAATGCATTTCCGCTGAACAAGCATCTCCCCTCTTCCCTGATTTGCATATGGGGTGCAGAGCTGTGCGTGACTCTCTGCTGCCCTCTCCTTGGGAGAGCCGTGGCAGGACATGGAGGCGGCCAGCCAGCCTGCAAAGTCCACTGACGATGTAGCTGTGCCTAGGGAGGTGCATTCCTCTCAATGGGAGGATGAGAGGAAGGACTCCACCGTGCTGATCCTCTCAGTATGACAGCGGGCCTCTCCCTGCACCATTTTAACAGGTGTTTTCCCTGGCATTGCTTGTTTTCGTTATGAGAGAGGAAATCCAACATTAGTTCTCACACCTATTTCTCCTTTGAAAACGAAATATCTGCAGACATTGCTGAAAGGTAAAGCCCTCTGGAACCTGCACTTGCCAGCTTCCAACTGGACAGTGGAGGATGTCGCCCGTTTCCTGTCCAACAATCCAGAGGACTTTGAGACAGAAAATGGCTCTGTGTATACGTGGGTGGATGCCTTCAACGAGACAGACCGGGCAATCCAGACCATCTCCCGCTTCATGGAGGTGAGATCCTGTTAGAGTGGGCATGGAGCTGGGGTAGGGCAGCAGCTTGATCTCCACTCATGCAGCTGTGTTTTCTGGAAAGGAAAGATAGATGTTCCTCAGTCTGTTTTCTGGACACAATCAGGCATTAGTGGGGCTGAGTAGCATGTGAGAAAATTATCATTTATTAAGATGCCTATATATAGATGTAAGAACCTAACTGTAGGCCTTATTTTTAAAGCTTTTACTTTGGCTACTGCACATTGTTTCCTGCCCTTCTGTTACTAGGTTACTGAAAGCTGCTATCTCCAGCAGTGTAGCAGCTCATACTTCCACCTGGGGTTTAGCTGGGGACTGTGGTGAAGCTAGCAGCTGCTTTAAATGGAGGGAACAAGATTAGTTCTACTTTCTGCCTGATCATCTTGGAGATAAGTGCAAACAGAAACAGGCCATGGCCTGTTAAGGGCCTGGTCCCAAGCCTTCAAGTCTCTCCACTGATGTTTAGAGGCTTTGAATCATACTTGGTTTATTGGTAACAGAGGAGATGAGACTATATATGGAAATTTATACTTGTATTAGATCCTGTAGGTCATACGGCAGTACTGCCTCCTAATCTCTTGTACAGAAAATGCCTTTGCTGGGGTGTTTCTCAGGGATATGTATTTGACTGGTAGGTGACTGTCAAGCAGGTAGCAATGACAACTCTTGCAACTTGCTGGGCTACAGCAAACTATTGCAAAACTGTTTGATGCTGTTGTCTTTTTCTTAGGCATGGCATTACCATTGGAGAGTCTTCTTTTCCTCCACTCTGAATGTAAGCAAAGTACATTCTGATTTGGCAGTGTATCCCATAAATACTTCCAATTCTGTCCCTGTCTAGTGTGTCAACTTGGACAAACTGGAGCCTGTGCCCACAGAAGTCCGGCTTATAAACAAGTCCTTGGAGCTTCTGGATGAAAGGAGGTTCTGGGCTGGCATAGTCTTCACTGAAATAGCTCCTGACAGCACAGACCTTCCTCAACATGTGAAATACAAGATACGCATGGACATTGATAATGTGGAAAGGACCAACAAGATCAAGGATGGGTGAGCCCTGACCTCCTGCTTTATGAACAATTTCTTACAAGGGATGTGGTGAGGAGTATTTCTAATGGAAAGGTCTTGTTCCCTTGGTGCAGGTACTGGGATCCCGGTCCCCGTGCTGACCCCTTTGAGGACATGCGCTATGTGTGGGGAGGCTTTGCCTATCTGCAGGATGTGGTAGAACAGGCCATCATCAGAGTTCAGACAGGCACAGAGAAGAAGACAGGAGTTTATGTGCAGCAGATGCCCTACCCGTGTTATGTGGATGACATGTATGTATGCAGGCTGCTTCAAAAGCTCCCAAGGGGAGAATCTTGAGAGGCATGGGCTTTTGTCACTCCTCAGGCATGGTTTATGTCCCAATTACTAGTGAGGAGACAATCTCCATAGTGTTTCTAATCCCTGGAATTAGAGCACCTACATGGAGGATTTAGAATATGTAATGACTTGAAGAGTCCTGCCCAGGAGAGGGACCTTCAGT
This sequence comes from Dasyornis broadbenti, assembly GCA_013397935.1. Classification (NCBI taxonomy): domain Eukaryota; kingdom Metazoa; phylum Chordata; class Aves; order Passeriformes; family Dasyornithidae; genus Dasyornis; species Dasyornis broadbenti. The sequence goes on along the minus strand of VZRN01004657.1, from coordinate 825,197 downwards.
ACTGGACTTCAACATACAAAGAGCCTTCCTGAGGTTTGACCATATCCCCACACCTGATGCAAGCAAAAATAACACTGGGGTAAAAAGCAGTCAGATAGGTGCAGGAGAGTGGAAAGAGGACAGCTGGGAGCAGTCCCCAGGCAAGACAGCTCTTTGCACCCACTCTTCCACTGAGTTACAGTTGCAGCTCCAGCTCCCACTCCTAACTGGTGATGTGCTCTAAACCCATCCACCTCACCTTATGGTGAGGCTCTGATCCTGTGTGAGGCTTTGCACATCAGCTGCTTTGTTTACTGAAGCCTTAGCTGTCACCATGCTCTGATAGCCATTGAAGTGGTACCTGAAGTTGCAGTGATGTTTCTCACTTGATTCTCCTGACCCCTTTCTTTCATTTTCTCAGATTTCTGCGTGTTATGAGCCGCTCCATGCCTCTCTTCATGACATTGGCTTGGATCTACTCAGTGGCTGTGATAATTAAGGGTATTGTGTATGAGAAGGAAGCCCGGCTGAAAGAGACAATGAGGATTATGGGACTTGACAATGGCATCCTTTGGTTAAGCTGGTTCATTAGCAGCCTTGTCCCTCTCCTGATGAGTGCAGGATTGCTGGTGCTGATCCTGAAGGTGAGTTGCCTGGTTTGGCATGTGGCAGCAGACTCTTGGGAGCCTAAGCAGTGGTCTGCACTGACACACTGGGGAGGAGTTAGTGAGTGTGTGTTGACGCGTCAGTTTTTGGGACCAGGGTTTTGGAACAACAGGACTGAGTGGCTGAAAACAGCAGGAGGGGATGTTGTAGATTCAATTCTCTTGAAAAGGTGTCTCTGGTACTGCCTCACTTGTGGGCAGGCTGTTGTGCAAACTACAGGATGCCCCGCTTCCCCTGAGCAGCAGTTCTGCAGAGCTGCCTATAACAGAGCTACCTTAGAGAGCCCTTTCAAAGCCTGATGGACTTGTTGTTTTCCTGCCAGATGGGGAATCTGCTGCCTTACAGTGACCCTAGTGTGGTGTTCATTTTCCTCTCGATCTTCGGCGTTGTGACCATCCTCCAGTGCTTCCTCATCAGCACTGTGTTCTCCAGAGCCAACCTGGCAGCTGCCTGTGGGGGCATTGTGTACTTCACTCTGTACCTGCCCTATGTGCTGTGTGTTGCCTGGCAGGACCACATCAGCTTCTCACTCAAGATTTTTGCGGTGAGTCTTGATGAAATTCTTCTGGGCACTGGGCCTCCACCAGTATGGCACTCAGCAGCTCTCTAGCTGGACACCGATACAAGGGAGGAAGTGGCAATGGGAGGTTAATTTTCAGTGTAAGAGACTATCAGGACTGGGCTTAATTAAGAGGTTTACCGAACCTGCTAGAAGCTGCTGGGAGGGTTTTGTTGGCTTTGGTAGTAGAAGTAATGCAGCTGGACTAAGCTGCCTAGATCTCTGTATGCTGTGATGCTGTACCACCAGACATGCAGGCTGAAGGAACCTTTCCTCTGCACAACACTTCTTACCTGTCTGGAGAGGCTGACTGTTAGCAACCCATTCCCTTGCATGAAAATCCAGAGTAAGGGAAAGAAAATAGGGAAACAAACAATTCAGGATGGAGATCCAGCAGAGATTTCAGCCCTTGCTGAAACCTAGATGAAATCTACCACTGCATATGTGCAAATTCAGTGATCCTTGGAACTTTGGCTTTTCACATAGACTATGGCCCTTAGCCTTGTGCTACAACTGAGATGGCCAGTTGGAGAGTAGATGTAAAACACTCAGTGCATTTTCATGCCTCCCATTTTCAGAGCCTGCTGTCTCCAGTAGCCTTTGGTTTCGGTTGTGAGTACTTTGCACTGTTTGAGGAGCAGGGAGTTGGTGTTCAGTGGGACAACTTCTTTGAGAGCCCATTGGAAGAAGATGGCTTTAGCATCACCACTTCTGCCGTCATGATGCTGTTCGATACCTTCCTGTATGGAGTCATGACGTGGTACATTGAATCTGTCTTCCCAGGTGAGCTCTGCTTCTGAGGGATAATCATGTGTTGAAGCTTATATATAAGTCCTTTCACCCTTCTCACTTGCCAAGGTGCAAATTTGGCCCATTTTTAAGCAGAGCTACAGAAAGGTCATGGAGGAAAACCATAGTCCAGCATCAGAGCAAGGTTGTTGCTTGCTGGTTAGCAGTGAGTGTTTCCCAGCACAGAAGCATGGCCCTATTGTGGCCATGGCTGAGCTAGCCTCAGAGGCTTTGCTGTACTTCACTTGTTCCCTCTTCTGAAGTCCACAGACCATGCTGCAAGGGAGGAGTTGAGTATCAGTACCACATGTGCTACTTAGCACCTTCCAGCATAGGGTTTTTAACCCTGAAGTGAAGTTAGATGTCCCTTACCCAGAGTCTATTACTGTCTTCATCAAGATTTCTTCTTAGTCCTGCCTCACTTGGAGGCTTACTGGGGGTGAAGTGCTTCACTTCTTGTCCTGAAAACTAATGAAAGGGACAGATGCCATCAGGCTCATGTAATGCTTTTCTTTTTAGGCCAGTATGGGATTCCCAGACCCTGGTACTTTCCTTTCACCAAGTCCTATTGGTTTGGGGAGGAACCACAGGACAGGCAGCACCCTCATCTTGACCACAAGGGGTCTTCAGAAGGTAAGTGCTGGACAGAGAACCTTTCTAAAGTGAAGTGTTAAGATCTGCCTTTTTCTGAAATAAGAGTCCAAGGATAGCAGGAGCACGACTGGCATGGAGAGGTGAAATTGGTCATCCTTTTGTTATCACAGTTTGGGTATTCTGATCAGGTGGGTGTATCCAGATAAACCCAAGGTATTTTGCCCACCTGAGTGCAGGTGGGTATTCCAGACACATGGAGTTTAGAAGTCCTTGTATTTTTGGTGACTCTGATACTGGAGATCTCCAGCTCCCAGATAAGCGCAGGAGAAAATAGCTAAATGACAACTTCTGTGGAAGATTTCTGTCCCTGAGGAAGAAATGTGGTCAGTTCTTCATACAGCTAATTTGTCCACAGGGGGAATGTGGTGGCTGTTAAAACTCATGCAATTTCTGTTAAAATCTATCATACTTTTTGTTTTCTTCCAGTCTGCAAGGAAGAAGAGCCGATGCATCTGAGTCTTGGTGTTTCCATCCAGAACCTGGTTAAGGTTTACCGTGACGGCAAGAAAGTTGCGGTAGATGGTCTCACACTGAACTTCTATGAAGGACAAATCACCTCCTTTCTGGGACATAATGGAGCAGGGAAAACCACTACTATGTAAGCACAAAATAATGGTTTAAGACAGTTGGGAAGTGACTGAGTAATGCAATGCCTATCCATATGGTAGAGGTAACCATAGATCTGCAGTGTGCAAGCTGGTGCAGACTAGAGTGCCTCTGCTGTTTTAGTCTAGTGCTGCTGCCTCACATATACAGGAAACTGGAACTGAAGGGAGTTCAGGTTGAGGCTGTGTCGAATGAATCTGTAGGCAGGGTTTTGTAGTAATGCCATTTGTGATTCTGACTTACCAGTACAAGAAAGCAAGTTGGTACTGAAAGAGCAAGAAGCTTTTTGAGGAAAAAAATCTTTTCTTCAAGCAGCCATGTGGATGTTCTTTGATCGCTGTTGAAACCAATGGAGCTGATTGATTTCTTTTTTTTTTAAAATCCATTAGTGAGATGTTTCTCAGGCTACTTTCTTGATATGGGATTTCCCCAGGCCAGGGCTTCCTCCTACTCTTAATTCAGCCATCCTGGCGTACACAGCAGCTGTCTCCTAGTGGTAGAACCTGCTTATCTGTTCCATTTGTTTTTCAGGTCCATCTTGACTGGCTTGTTCCCCCCAACATCGGGTACAGCCTTCATCCTGGGCAAAGATATCCGCTCTGAGCTGAGCACCATCAGGCAGAACCTGGGTGTATGCCCACAACACAATGTGCTGTTCGACTTGTGAGTATCATCTGTGAAACAGGACTGGTGCTATCCAACAGATGTTTGGGTTCTCTAGGATACAGCAATCGGCTTTCAGCTTTAACAGGTTTTTTTGTGTGTGTGCATGGTGTGCAACAATGGGGTGGTATGAGATTGGTACAGGAACATTCTGTTTATTAGCACATTCCTTAGTGCCCAGGAATGATCAGCAAGAGCCTATACTTCCATAATTCATGTCTGTTAATAATCTACTCCACTCAACTGGGCTAAGTGTTTCCCTGATGCCTAGTGATTTGGGATGTTTGTGGTGCTGTCCAGTACCCTTAACAGAGGATTATTTACAAGGGTGCTGAATAGAGCCACGCTCTGAAGTCAGGCCCAAGCTAAGCACACCCAGACCATGTCTCCTTCCTGAAACCTCAACATTAAAAAAAGTTTTTCTGAGCAAACAATAATGCCTGCAGTAATGCTATTATAAGGGATGAATCCCAGCATGGTGCTTTCAGCTGTGCCCTGAGGCTGCATTTGTTCCCTAGGCTGACTGTGGAGGAGCACATCTGGTTCTATGCTCGGCTCAAAGGGCTGTCAGAAAAGAAGGTGAAAGAGGAGATGGAGCAGATGGCAACAGATGTTGGTTTGCCTCACAAACTGAAAGCCAGGACAAGCAGACTCTCTGGTAGGTTCAGATCTTTTACATTTCTCAGCTTCAGAAACACTCCATTGGCTTTTGCAGAGGCTGAGTTACGGACTTTGAGATCCTGCAATTCAACATAAACTACTGTACAATTAAGCACTTAAGAAAGTCAGTTATTTATTAAGTACCTAATCAGTATATCTAAGTAAACATCACAATCTTGCACTGTCTCAAGCTATCTAATGGCCATAACAAGTCACTCACTTCCTCTGAGCATTTTGTAATTGTTTCCATCATGGCATAGTTCAGCTGCATTTGCTATATGTTCTCCAAAGCGTACTAATACGTTTGGGGTTTATGAGTTTAGGTAAGAGTGGCTTGGACCATAGTCTCCAAGTCCCTTGCTGTTTGTGAACTATATATGAACCATATGTGAACCATATATTACTTATGCTGACTTCTGCCCCTGCAGTTGGTGACCTGGAGTGTCCTCGTTTGTTCAGGAGGGGCAGAATTCCTGTATCAGTCTGTACCAGATACTAGGGGGACTGAGATGCCTCTGTCTTACTCAAGTATCAGTACAGACTGAGCATGCGGCTTTGGGGAGGGAGAGCAGATGACCACAGTTGGCTTTAGTATTGAAGAGTGCAGCATCATTCCTTGCTTTTGCCTCTAGAACGCTCCATGAAAGAGGTGCCTCATGGGGACTTATTTCTGCAGCTGAAACTCTGGAGACCTGTGCTCCAGATCCTCAAATATGATTAGGCCTCCAAGCTGGTGACTTGATACCTCTGGTGCTGAGATAGTATAATTCTCCTACGGAAGGGCATGCAAGGTGTGGTTCACTGCAGTAGGAGGAGAGCTAGATTCCATTGAGGAAAGACTACCCAGATGAATTATCCACTGTCCAGAAAGTGGTGTGACTCTGAAGGCCTCAAACAGTAGCAGTACTTGTTCTCCTCAGTCTGCTTTTTTTCAGAGAGCTCATTATCCACCATACTGCAAGTATTGCTGTTCTACTTGTCACTGCATCAGCCTAAACACTTCTTTCTTCTTCTGCCTGACAGGTGGGATGCAGAGGAAGCTCTCCGTTGCCTTAGCGTTTGTTGGTGGCTCCAAGGTTGTCATTCTGGATGAGCCTACAGCTGGGGTGGATCCTTATTCTCGCAGAGGGATATGGGAATTGCTTCTGAAATATCGGCAAGGTATGTGGTCTTTTTCTACTCTTATTGAATGTGTTGTGGAAGGCAAAAAAAAAAAAATCTGTTTCATGACTTTCTCAAAATATCAATGTGTCTTTGCAAGTCTATTGTTGCCTGCACCAAGGAATGAAAAAAGAAAATTCAGGACAAGGATGCTCATATCTCTCCTCGGTATTCCTTTCTCATCCTGTTCATGTCATAATTCATGAACAAACTTCTTTACTGGGTTATAAAGGCAGCTAAAGTCAAAATCACCCTTGGTGATTGTCCTGTTCTGCTTCATGCCACCAACCTTGCTGACAAGAGCCAGCAGACAGTGTGGAGAATAAACGCATGAGCCATTGTGAATCTTCTCCATACTGCTAGTCTTGTTCAAAGGAGCCAAACTTGTGGCATCAACCTCCCATCCAACTTCATTGCAAGATCCAGATAATTGTGGCTCTAGCGTGGGAACACATGTTTGACTCTGCAGCAACATCTTCCTTGCTCTCTTCCAGGTCGCACCATCATTCTGTCCACACACCACATGGATGAGGCAGACATTCTGGGGGACCGGATTGCTATAATTTCTCATGGCAAGCTCTGCTGTGTTGGCTCTTCTCTCTTCCTGAAGAACCAGCTGGGAACAGGTTATTATTTGACCCTGGTCAAAAAGGATGTGGATTCTTCTCTGAGCTCCTGCCGGAACAGCAGCAGCACAGTGTCCTATCTGAAAAAGGTACAGCTGACATTTCCTGGTCATGTGTATTCTTTCTTTGTGAAATCTTAGGCTTTTTGGATGCAGCAGCTAAGGTTTTACATGGCAAAATGTCTCAGAGGAAAATAACTTGTTCTTTGAAAGAAGTGTTAGCCTGTTTGGTGGGTACTGTGCCAGACAGTGTCCAGTTAAACACTTGCATGGGACGTATATCTCTATTATGGTTTCTTTCAGTGCCAATGGTCCAAGTGATCAAAGTGATACAAAATAGGTGAAGTACAATTTTGTAACACTCACTTCTATACTTGTGACCTCGTAGTTCTATTCCAGCCCTTTGCAGTACTGTCACCATCTGCAGCACCTGATTTGACTTATTTAGAGTGTTGCAATCTGGTCGGCCCATTTTAAATAAACAGCAGGAAATAATGTTTGTCTTCTATTTTGTGACCAGGACGACAGCGTCTCCCAGAGCAGCTCTGATGCTGGCCTTGGCAGTGACCATGAAAGTGACACCCTGACAATAGGTGAGGCTTGGAAAAGAATTTAAGATTGAATCCCAGTTAACATTGCTCTATAGTTCACCTTGGACAGCTGCCTTAACCTTGTTGCCCCTATGTAGCTACAGTCTTGGACAGTTATTAAATTCATAGTGATGGTATTTTGAAATTGGTAAATATTAGAATGTTTTTCTTTAGTGAGCCGTTTTGAATTCAAGATGTCCTGAGAGTTAATAAGCAAAGATTATGTAGTTACTTGGCCTGTTAGCAATATGTAACATTGGTGAGCTGTACATCAATGATTTGCAGGTCTTCCAGTAGCATGTAAAAGCTCTCCCAAGTTCTGCACATAAAAAGTATAGCCAGGCTTGGGTCCAGGATTTTATCCAGACTTGTGTTAAATTAAAAAGAAATGAGACTTTCCATGGAAATAAGCTTTTTTCCAGAGATGTCCTATTTGTCCTCCTTTTCTTCTGGCAAGATTTTTCAGGGTGAGCCCTTTTTTCCACATAATAAGCACTAACCAGAACAAAACTGTCGTTTACATTTGGTTTTTCTAGATGTCTCTGCAATTTCAAATCTCATTACGAAACACGTTCCTGAGGCGAGACTAGTGGAGGACATAGGCCATGAATTAACCTATGTCTTGCCATACAAAGCTGCTAAAGAGGGAGCTTTTGTGGAACTGTTCCATGAAATTGATGACCGCCTTTCTGATCTTGGCATTTCCAGCTATGGCATCTCTGAAACTACTCTGGAGGAGGTTAGTGAGCTGACGATTCCCTTTTGTCTTAAACTAGACAAAATGAATCATGGTGGAATTAAGAATGAGATGAAGACTTACTGCTTCCTGTAAAGATTTACGGGGCAGTCAGCATTGCGTTCCTCTCCAAAATGGATTGTTTTCTTCCCTGTTTAAGTGTGTGCTCGTAGAGGTGTGCATTAAAAACTGAAATGTGATACAGACAAGTCTTGTGTACTCAGCTGCACTTTGCTGAGATGTCATGTGAAGGTTGCCCCCTGATTTGGCTTCTCATGTCTGCGTTATTTTTAGGGATGCTTTTTGTTGCACTTAACTAAAAAAGTACATTTCAGTACTGGACACCATACATTACATTAACAATTTAGACATGTGCCCTTGTCACGGATGTTTTTATGGTTTTAGGGTTTGTTCCATGTGACTATGTTCCAGCTGCCAAGTCCTTCTTTCTTATCACAGAAGTATCATGCACTTTATCTGTATGTGGAATGTCTTTGTTTATTTTTAGAGAATGACAAGGGAAACTGAAACAGTGATGTTGTCACTTACTGAGGTTAACCTGTATATCCTTCACAACTGTGAAGACCTTGGTTGTTATCTGCAATTTGAAAATCAGTTATTTCTGGTTTAGGAGAGTCCATGGGTCAAGCTCCATGAAGGTACTATTCAAGGAAGAATGTGAACACTGTTAGACATGGGAAAATATGAGATTCCCCAAGTTTAGTTGCTAGGTCTATTTCTGAGACATGGGAAAGAGCTTATGTTTGAGATGCACTGAGGATTGACATTGGAAAGGGGGAAACAGGCTGGTTCCTGGAAACTGGAGAGAAGCCACAATGTCCTTGTCTCCATCATGCTGAGGAAAAGCTCAGTATCCTCTGTTCATTTTTTGCATCTGTCAGTCTCCTGCTCTCTCATGGCATCTCCTGGACTGGAGCAGTACCTGCAATATCTCTCCTATTTTGATTTTACTGACACTTACCATTCATTTTCAGATCTTCCTGAAAGTGGCTGATGATAGCGGTGTGGATGCAGAAACCTCAGGTGGGTGTAGTTGTCCACTACAGAAGTGACACATGCCAAGGTGTGACAGACTCTGTTTGAGACTGAACTGACCTCTTCTATCCTAGTATTTTTAATACCTAAAATAGCCGGGTTTAGTATATTCCATGCATGCTTTTATGTGTTGTAAACTTCAATTGACTCTGCTAGCGTATTTCTTTTGTAATAGTGAAGAGTTTCTAGTGTTTGAGTATATTGCAATTACTTGACTGACACTGTTGTCTGCTGTGAGGAAGTCCTGACACATCAGACTGCAGTGGGGTTCAGATGACTTTCTCTTTGTGAGAGCAGATCACTGCACTAAGTGCTCTTAACAGCAAATTGCTCTTGTAGTTATATGCTTGTCAAGTGAGAATTTTCTTACAGTGAGGTTTTTTTACCCTGGGGGGAAAAAAAAAATGGTGTCAAGTGTACTGGGGCATCACATAAAGTATGGTGCGTAAAACATGACCCATTGCAGAGTGATAGTCTTGGTTTTGCTTTTACCTGCACTGAAGTCACTCCAGATCAGCTCGTTAGTTTGCAAATGGAAAACATGTAAAATGAAAGTGATATTGCTTTGGTTTTTCTGGGGCTAATTGGAGATTACCTGAAGCAGTTCAGCTAATCATAACTGCATTATTTTCAGATGGGACATTGCCAGCCAGAAGGAACAGACGTGTGTTTGGAGACAGACAGAGCTGCCTTCGTCCATTTACAGAAGATGATGCATTTGATCCTAATGACTCAGACATTGATCCAGGTATTGCTAGGTTTTAAGCCTACTTTCTTCTTGTGGATACTGTTTCATATTATAAGTACTGCAGATCTGAAGGCTGAGACTGCCAAAGGAGTGATGTATTTGCCTTTAGGAATAGTGGACATTGTAGGATCCACAGCCTGTTCAATCTTCCCATTCAAGGCTCAGAAAGATAAGGGAGAAAATACTCATGTAAATTTCTGTTATCATTGCTCTTTTCTCTTTGGTGAGTGAGAGTAGCTGCTCCAGCCATCACCTTCTGTCTTCAGCACAGAGAGAATCTCTGAACTTTTGAATGAGAGTCATTTCTTCTTGCTAGCAGAATCCAGAGAGACAGACCTCCTCAGTGGCATGGATGGGAAAGGCTCCTACCAGATGAAGGGCTGGAAGCTCACCCAGCAGCAGTTCATGGCTCTGTTGTGGAAGAGGATGCTTATTGCCAAGAGAAGCCGGAAGGGTTTCTTTGCCCAGGTAAGAACATCCAACATGAGCAGAGACCCACAGCAGGAACACCTCTGGACCAAGTATCTGAGTTGTTAGGGGGCTGAAAATCTCAAGAGAATGCAGATAGCCAAGATTAGCCTTCACTGCACATGTAGGCAGAAGGAGGCCTGTGCAAGTGAAAGGAGTTGCATGACAAACTAGGTGGTTACAGTATTCTTGCACAGCAGAATACAATTTTACCCTTGAGAGCAGCATATGCAGGCTAAATCTTCTGTGTCTCAAGTGCGTTGCCTGATAGAATGCCAAGATAGATCTTGCACTGGTGTCTAGCACCACTTTGGTGTAAACAGCAAAGGTATTCCTGGGAAACTTTGAAAAATTTTTGATCCAGTAAGTGATTCATATGTAACTCCTTATGCCTCTGGAAACATGTGTTTAAAATAGGACTTGCTCTTACCTTGCAATTTCAGATTGTGCTGCCAGCTGTTTTTGTGTGTATTGCTCTCATGTTCAGCCTGATTGTTCCTCCTTTTGGGAAGTATCCCAGCCTGGAATTACAACCCTGGATGTATGATGAGCAGTACACTTTTATTAGGTATGTTTTGCGTGGCCTATAAATTTTCTTCTTTGCAAACTTGAGTTACAGAGTTCCTTAACAAGTTGTTTCGGGTTTTGTGCTTATCCCAGAAGCACATTTTAAAAGAGAGTCCTGGTGTTTCCTTCTTCAACTTTAAATGCCAACTCACCATTTCTGAATGGTGCTATGCCTCTCCTAATACAAACTGTGCACAAAGACTAGGAATGTGTCTGGGCTCCTAGGCCAAGCATTCTTCAAGGGCAAATCCCCACCCATATCCTTTCACTGTGCTCTTGGCCTTGCACTGTTGCTGCTTTTGCTGTGGGCTTGTTATCACACTGATTGATAGTGTTTTTCTGCTGTTCCAATAGCAACGATGCTCCAGAAGATGCAGGCACTCACAAGCTTTTGGACGCCCTTCTTGATAAGCCTGGGTTTGGGACACGCTGTATGGAGGGGCATTCCATCCCGTAAGTAGAACTCTCTTCTGGGAAGAAGCACAACCTCGGTAGCTCTAGCTGGCTTTAGGAAATGGTAGTAATGCATGACCAGAGCAGGATTTAAGCCGAAAGAGCCAATTCAGTTTTTCTGCTTAGAACCCTTTTAAAAGTTGCCAGCCCTGAGTGTGGTGAGGGAGTGAGGTTTGAGTTCAAGTCCTTGCTGATGGAGGTGGAAAGGAGAGAGCAAACTATTCAGATTACTGTTCAGTTTTGAACATGGTAAAGGACCTATTTATGTTGCTGTATTTTGTTGACTGTAGCTATTTCCACACCATAATTCTTTGTTTCCAGCTGCACTGAAACCTAAGTTAGCAACCCCACAAACACCAGCAGAAGCAATGGAGAGCCAGACAGCATTTTGTGGTATTTCCTAACTCTGCCACCTGACTTGGTGCATGGTCTTGGGCAAGTCACTGAAGATCTAGGCTGTGAGTGCAGAAGAGGTATATGCCCCAAGAGTCCAAGATGGTGTGTCCAGAAGAACTGCAGCCCATATGCGCAGGGTGATGGGGAGGGAGGCAACATGTCTGATATACTGCTCAGTGGTGGAAAATAAGCTGCATCCTTCATAACAGAGATGAGAACTGAGTTATTCTACCAATGGACCATGGGGAGAAAGCTGCCCAGTGATGCTGCCTTGGGGAAGAGCAGTGTTTTGGTGCCCCAAAAGGCAGAAATGTTACCTAAGGAGTCATCCAAGAGGATTGTCTGCTGTGATCTTAGAATCATAGGATAGCTCAAAATTGGAAGAGATCCATGAGAATCACTGAGTCCAACTATTTGTTCCTTGCAGGACTGCTTCGAAGTAAACTATGTGACTAAGAGCATTCTCCAGATGCTCTTTGAACTCTGGACACTGTGCCTCCTGGAACTGGCTGAAATAAAGCACTTGATTATAATGCAAGGAGGAGTGTGTCTGGTCCTACTCAGTGCTGGCCAGCCTCAGTTTCTTTGGCACTGGGGTTTGTTAAAAGCTGCAGAGTCTGATCTGTTATGCTGAGCTGTTTGTCTCAGTGAGGTCAAGCACCTTTGAGAAACACATTGCCTCTACTGAGGACTGTGGAGTTTGATCTTTAAATGTTTTGTAAGTAAAGACCATCATAGTTGTTTTAAAAACTGCTGTTGTCTTGCCACTTTCCTAACACAGAGATACTCCTTGCACTGTGGGGCAGAAGGAATGGACCACTGCTTCAGTCCCAGAGTCAGTCCTGGACATCTTCTTGAAAGGCAATTGGAGCATGGAGAACCCTTCCCCATCTTGCGAGTGCAGCAGTGACAAGATCAAGAAGATGCTGCCTGTGTGCCCCCCTGGTGCAGGCGGGCTGCCACCCCCACAGGTAGGAGGGAGCTCAGTGCTACTGCAGTGAGGAATGCTCATGAGGAGCAGAGTGGCTGGGTGTGATTTTTTTTTTTTCATGCAGCATTGCACAAGATTTATTTCACTCAGCATCTGTATTTTCTGATTCGCATTTATCTTTGTTTTCATTGGTGACACCAGCGTGAGCAAGACACGGCTGACATCCTCCAGAATTTGACAGGCCGCAATATATCAGACTACCTAGTGAAGACCTACGCGCAGATCATTGGGAAAAGGTAGCTGTTGAACACTCTCCCTTCCCTCCCTACCAAATGCTGCTTGATCTATGGGGGATGCATAGATCAGGCAAATAAGCCTGAGCAGCCCAAACTTCAGTAGTGAGCCAAATCCACTCAGCTCCTCAGACAGCCCTGATCCTCAGCTCAAGCAATGTTTCTTCTAAGTGATGCTGTGTCCTGACCCTCATAGGCAGATTATAGAGAAAGTCTGGGCGCTAACCCTATGGATTACACTGAAGAGGAATGGTGGGACCTATATCAGATGTGAGAGCCTATTGCACTGTTGTCTCCAGCCATGTGCCTGCAACTTTAAGTCCTTCTCTCCTCTCCATCCATATATTATACATCAATTCTTCTTTTTTTTCTCTACAGCTTAAAGAATAAAATCTGGGTCAATGAGTTCAGGTGAGTTACTGCCTTTTCTAAAGCTAAAGCTTGTATGTGTCCACTAAGCCTTGAGCAGAGTATTAAGCAGGGCACATCCACCCTGCTTTGCAGTTTGTGTTGTATGTCTCTTAACTGCCAGATGTTGGGGCAAGATGTTTAAGGATGAACTGGTACACCCCAGAGCACTGGAAAGCATGTCTGCCTTATGCAAAGAGTAGTCTTGAAAAGATTTGCATGACCAGTGTGCTGCCACTCTATCCTGATAGGTGCTACTTTTCCAAGCAAGGGCAGCAGGGAGATGTCCTGCTTTGTCTGCAGCAGAGAATAGGTGCATTTGTTAAATGGACAGCATGCTGAGCTGTTGTGATATGAGTATTTAACCCCAGAAACAAAGAGTAGAAGACTTCATGGTTAAGCAGCCGTGTAAGAGTGGAGACACTAGCCTTGGGTGTAGAGCAGGAAAAGGAGACACATGGAGAGAGACGAGGAATGGCATTTTCTGGAGGTCAGTGAAGAGTCAAGTCTTAGCATCACTTTCTATCTGAACTTTCAGGTATGGTGGCTTTTCCTTGGGAGCCAGCAGTTCACTCGTGCTTCCTCCGAGCCATGAAGTCACTGATGCCATTAAACAGGTGAAGAAGATTTTGGAGCTGGCACAGGTGAGCAGCTGTTCCCCATAAGCCCAGGGTGCACTGCTATTGAGTCTTGTTACTTGGGAGATGACTTTGAAGCCATAAAATGAGGAGCATGTGTACGTTAGCTGAGTCCAGTGATTTCTCCCCACTCCCTCTGTGCTGGGATCTCCCAGGCTTTTGTCTGGGAGTAGCAGAAGGCTTGAAGACATGCTCAAATGAAGCTTACCCAGCCCATGTCACTTATGTGGGTTCTGCCCAACACCAGTTGCAAGTTGGTGGGGATTGCAGACATCTGAGCATTTTGTGGCAGGACAGGGTCAAATGTCTTGGGGAATGAACAAGTGGTTGCTGCCATCTTCAAAACCTCAGCTGAGCCTTCCTGTCTGAGTCTGCCTTGGCTCAGAAGAGAATTTGGGCCACTGTTTTCTTCTGAGACTGCCAGCCTGTGGACTGTAATCTCTCTGAAGGTTGCCTGCAACTTTAGTTAATTCATTTTGCTGAGAAAAAAAGCAGGCATAAGACTGACGGCTCTTACTGGTGAGACTACAGAAGGGAAAGGGTGGAGGGAAGCTGCAGTTACTAAGCCTTCTTACCGCCTCCGGTTTGATGGCTAGAGGCTGTTGAATTGTAAGAAAGCTGTCAGAGCTGTGAAAAGCGTAGTGTAGCCTCTGCTAGACCCTAGGGCATGAATAAAGGTATTCTTAGAGGGGAAGTAACTGTCTCTTTGCTGTTTGCAGGGAAGTTCTGGAGATCGGTTTCTCAACAGCTTATCAAGTTTCATGAAAGGCCTGGATACAAAGAACAACGTGAAGGTAGATTAACCAATCCTCATTTCTGTGCCTGCTCTTTGAAGCTCTGGTGATGTGGAGTCACAGCAATTTGTCTTGGGAAACTGTGTAGAACAGAGTTCTCTGTATTTCCTAGTGGAGTAAATGTAGCTTATTTTATGTGAGTTTCCTCAAAATCTGTTTCTCCTGTGGAGTCTGGGCCTAGGTGCCAAAAGGAGTTCAGTGCTGGATCAGTGATAGCTTCCAGCAGCCTCTTGTGCTTACTGATTAAACTGTGTGTTCTGCCTCCCAGCAAGCTAGCTGGAAGGATGTGGAAAGAAATTATATGCCCTCAATAGAGGAAGGGATGTTCTGCAGGGCTTAGGAATCTTTTGGGTAGCTGATGTACCTGGTGCCTTTCTGATACTATTGTGGTGCATTGTAGGTGTGGTTTAACAACAAGGGCTGGCATGCCATTGCATCCTTCCTGAATGTGATCAACAATGCCATCCTTCGTGCCAACCTCCAGCGGGGTGAAAACCCCAGTGCTTATGGGATCACTGCCTTTAATCACCCACTCAACCTCACCAAGCAGCAGCTCTCTGAAGTAGCCCTGTAAGTTGTGACATGAATATGGATGGGTTTGAGCTCATTGCTGATGACTGGAAACAGGCAATATGGGAGGTTTTGGCCTAAGTGGACTCTGCCATTCAGGTTCTAACATGCAAGCCTTATTTTCTCTGGTCTAGGCAGGTGGCAGCGTGTGCTGCTTAGAACCTGCTGTTGAACAGCATTGCTGTACAAACTTTTTCTTTGAGTACCTGAAAGTAGCAGTTTCTAAGAACCAGACCTTTCTAGAAATCAGGCCACCTGCCACTTTAGGAAATTCCTCTCAGAAACCTTCAGAATCTGAATGAATATGGTGACTCTTTTGTTCTCACCATTTGACTAGGAGCCACTAATAGGTCCTGTTCAGTTTTACCCACTGTCTCAAGCTGGGGGACACACAATAAAGCACAGGATTTACTTCACTGAGGCATTGACTAGTCCACTCCCACTAGGATCAGAGTCAGGACTCATAACCTGTGTCCATATACATCTTTCAATCCCTAAAACAGTGGCAGATGATAGGCAGATACCTCTGAACTTTGAAACAACACAAAAAAAAGACAAAACCCCAACAACCCCAGGAAGTGGACTAAGTGGGAAACAAAATGGTGGTGATAAGGAAAGCAGAAAGCAGTCTATTACACTGAAGTTATTAACCAGTCCCTGGGTTGTAATACTGTCCTTGAGATACCAATAGGCTGTGTATGTTCCCTCTGTTATATGGCTGGAGAAGAGCTGTGCAGTTAAGAGAGCCTTGCATGGTAGTCCTTCACTCAGGATTCTGAGTATAAGGACAACAGAAGAAACAGCTTCTGCGCTGTCCTGCATGAGCTGCCTCATTTTATCTCAAAGGAGCCAGCACCAGCATGCAAAGAATTTAACAATTTGCTTTCTTCTTTTTTTTGTCCAGGATGACCACCTCTGTGGATGTCCTTGTTTCCATCTGTGTGATCTTTGCCATGTCCTTTGTTCCTGCCAGCTTTGTGGTTTTTCTTATTCAGGAACGTGTGAGCAAGGCTAAACACTTGCAGTTCATCAGTGGTGTGAAGCCTGTGATCTACTGGCTGGCCAACTTTGTGTGGGATATGGTAAGGACTTAGCTGGACTAAACTGTCCTCTGTTCTGTTCTTCCAGGGTGTCTTGAAGTGAAAAGTGCACTTTGGGCCAGTGGAAACCACATTATTTCAGTGAATAACAACTGTGACCATGACTTTTGTGTTTATACTCAGTCGTTCATCTCACTGGGACAAGGAACACAACAGAGGATGGGAGGACAACCATAATCCCAATTATTAGCATTTATTATGTCACTCTAAAATACTTGCCCCAAAATGTTTGCTTGTGTAGCTGCTTGTTCTGCTCTGTCCAAAGCAGGGTTTTTCAACCTGTGGTGTCCAGAACCTCTGGGTGTCTACTGACTACTAAGGACCAAGAAATGTAAATTCATGTGTACTGCATTATGGTTCACACATTTGACACTTTTAAGAGTCTCCCATTGAAAACAGCTTTGGGAACACAGAGTTTTGAAAACTATTGGATTAGAGCAGAAAAACATCTTTATTTTATGTTATCTGGAAAGAAATCTGAAGTCATGTTTTTCATCTTCTAGTGCAATTACATTGTTCCAGCCACACTAGTTGTCATCATCTTCATCTGCTTCCAACAGAAGTCCTATGTATCCTCCTCCAACTTGCCTGTGCTGGCTCTCCTTCTGTTTCTTTATGGGTAAGGGATTTCTCATCAGAGGATGACTGGGAAGGCTCTTAGACTTGGGAGGTTCTTACCTGATCTTGCTGCCTTTCCTCTTGCCAGGTGGTCCATCACTCCTCTCATGTATCCAGCCTCCTTCGTGTTCAAAATCCCTAGCACGGCATATGTTGTGCTGACCAGTGTGAATCTCTTCATTGGCATCAATGGGAGTGTGGCCACCTTTGTCCTGGAGCTCTTCACCAACAATGTATGTTTTTCCAGAGGCTCCTCGTTGTCATGTGCTGCTGCAATCTAGTTCCATGTTAGTTCCATGTTGCCTTTAGCAGCCAGCTCTCCGGAAAAGCTAGCCCCTGGCCTGTACCCATTAGCTTTGGCAGCAGTTTAAACACAGGTTCTGGGGGAAATGGGTTAAAGCCCCCTTTGGAAATGCTCACAGAGTAGTTAAGGTGGGAAAAGGACCTCCTGAGACTGTCTAGTCTAACCTCTGAGCAGTATCACCTACAGCAGTGTATTGGGTCTCTCTTGGCAACCTTCTCCACTTCTCAGTCATTCTTAGGGTAAAGGAAAAATAGAATTTTCTCGTGTTCAAATGGAATTCCTTGTACATTGCTAATGAAGGGCATTTTCAATCTACTAAGGCCATTTAGTCACCCAGGCATTTAGTTGCCCTCAATTTTGCCTCTTACTGTAGATACCTCTCTAGCTGTGTTGGTGAACTTACATACCTCACTTCAGTTTTTCAACATGAGATGACTCCTGGGGGAAGTGCAAGATTCTCTCATGCTTATATGCAATGTAAGATGTCTTAGCGGGCACTGTTGGACCCACACTGGTGTGAAGTGTTCCTTGTGGGACACTGGGAATTACCTGCTGACTGTACCTCCTCCTGTGGCCATGAGGATGCAGTCCTTGATGATGGTCCCTTTTGTTACAAAGCCTGTTCTAGCTCAGTGAAAATGAGTACATGCTCAAAGATGAGAACCTGGCAGAACAGGAACTCAGGCTACTATCAATTCAATCCATGGACTAAGCTAACTGGAAGACAGCAAAGGAAAAGTATTACAGCTTCCAATACAGGATAGGGAGGGGCTCCCTACAGCCACTGACATAACCAGTCTGTGCAAGCACAACTTCCCTGTGTCCTCAACCTCTAGCCTTTTTGTGTATCATTGTTTGCAGACATTGCCTTTGAGACTGTGAGTGTTTGGAAAAACCTTTTGTTGCAGTTTGCTTGTGTTAATAGTATTGTGAGCAACACAACAACACCAACTGTCCAGAGGAGCCATGGCCCTGGCTCTTGGGAGAACATTTCTATTCCTTGAATTTTTGTGGGATTACAGTGTCAGGGAAGGGATGGAGGGGTCAGTGACAACATGGGTCACCCTTGAGAGGTGGTGGCTGCTTTCTGCTCAACTGGCTCACTGGCGCTTGATTTTTTTCTTTACAGAAGCTGAAGGACATCAATGACATCCTGAAGTCTGTCTTCCTCATCTTCCCCCACTTCTGCCTGGGGCGGGGACTCATTGATATGGTGAAAAACCAGGCCATGGCTGATGCTCTGGAGAGATTTGGTAAGTGAAATTGTGTATCACAGGGACAATGGCCTGAAAGGAACAGAAGTGTCAAGTATGCTCCAGATAAGCTCTTCTAACTTTTCAGGAACTGCAAGTGTACAATTTGCAGCATAGATCTGATCAAACATGGCAAGTCTTCATAGCCTTCCACTTTAAATTGTTAAGAGAAACTGGTAGATCCAAAGAGTTTTGAGTTAAGAACCTTAAATAAAATAGCATAAAGACATTTTATGGAGAGGATCATTAGGCCTAGTGTAAGGAGTGGCTGAGGTTCTGGAGAGCTGGATATTTTTTTTGGCATGTAGATGCCAGGTCTGAGTCATAGTCTTTCTGTGTTTCACTAACTTTTTGGAAAGGTGGGCTAGCTCTTTGGCAGACTGAATTCTCTGGGCCTGAGTCCCAGCTTTACTACAGTAAGAAAAGTGCATGCAGTGTGGTCTAACCCTTCCCTCCTGCAACTGGCTGATCACCAGTTGTCCCAGTGCCCAGCTTGGTGAGCTCTGCTGGAAGAAATGCTAGCCAGCTCTCCTTGCTCTTGAAAAGTGATTGTGCTTTTGATCTCATTTTGGCAGGAGAGAATCGCTTCGTGTCCCCTCTGTCATGGGACCTGGTGGGAAGGAACCTCTTTGCCATGGCGGTAGAGGGTGTTGTGTTTTTTCTCATCACAGTGCTGATCCAGTACAGGTTCTTCATCAAACCCAGGTAGGTTATCCTCTCTTCTGCACAGGCAGGTGAAGTTTTCATTGGCGTCACCCATGAGAAGTGGAGAATATTACCTATGAAGGCCCTGCCATCTTCTACTAAGGCTTTATCATGTTACTTTCTTCAGGCCTGTCTATGCCAAGCTGCCTCCTGTGAATGATGAAGATGAAGATGTAACCAGAGAGAGGCAGAGAATAATTAGTGGAGGAGGACAGAGTGACATTTTGGAAATCAAGGAACTAACCAAGGTGACAGAGAACTTCTGCATTCCTAATTGTTGACTCAAAACTATGCAGTTCACTGCATCTTACCAGCGGAATTTAGTGGGGTCAAAACTGGATCGAGTTGGGAGCACTGAATATGTACAGCTCTAATCAGAGTTCTTTGACATTGTCCTTCATTCTTTTTTCTTATGGTTTCAGATTTACAGAATGAAGAGAAAGCCAGCAGTTGATAGGATTTGTGTTGGAATTCCCCCTGGTGAGGTAAGTTTATCTGTCAAATGCATTGTTTTGCTATTACTGCAGTATTTAAGAGCCACAAGATAGTATGGGGCAGAGTAAGATCAAAACCAGATGAATGCTCAAATTACATCACAGAAAACTGGAAGCTGAAGGGGTTTCTGATTCTGGGTCTCTGCCTTTAAAGAACGTATTTAACTCTCAGTGTCTGGGAGCAGAGGCCAAACTCCAGTATCCAACACTGGGCAAACCTGAACTGTGGTGATGGTGTATCAAGGTGACACCAGTTTGTTTATCTTCCCAGCCTAAAGCTTTATACTTAAAAAAAAACTCTGAGTTTTTTTCTTTTGTAAATGGGCTGAAGAGTCCCTCTAGCTGTCCTGAGTGTCAAGCTTGCTTCTTCCCATCTTGTCAGTGCTGAAAATGATGCAGCTGAATCCAGTTCTCAAACACACTGTGCTCATTTATATCCCCAGTGCTTTGGACTCCTGGGAGTAAATGGTGCTGGCAAGTCATCCACTTTTAAGATGCTAACTGGTGATACAGATGTGACGGGAGGAGAAGCTTTCCTCAAAGGAAACAGGTGAAAGACAATGCTTTTTTTCCTCTGCTTTCTCCTCCAGTTTTAATAGCTTTTTCCCTACTTCAAAACTCTTTTCCATTTTTCCCTTTTACAACTCCTGGCATCTGTTTAAGCCCTTGTTCAAGTCTGGTAAAGTACTTCAGTGACTTAGGAAAGTTGATTTAGTCTGGTAGTCACTTCTGAATAACAACTCTTCAATATTTAAATATCCTTTTTTAAAAAAATTGAGGGGAAGAAGGAGAGAGATAAAAAGTAACTTGACCAAAATGGACTTCTGGGATCCTGTATTTTTGTTAGTTCAGTGATTCCAAAAACACTGTTTCACTTTCCTCCTTTTAACATCTAAAATAGCAGCATATACTCATGAAATCCTAACAAAGGGCTTTTTCTTTTACAGTATCTTGTCCAACATCCAAGAAGTTCATCAGAACATGGGCTACTGCCCACAGTTTGATGCTGTTAATGAACTGCTGACAGGGCGAGAGCACTTGGAGTTCTTTGCACTCCTGAGAGGTGTTCCAGAGAAAGAAGTCTGCAAGGTAAACAAAACCCATAGGACCCACCCCAGTGACCAACTTGCAAGTTCTTGCTTGGATGCACCCTCCCTGCAACTCATGGAATGCCATGATATGAAGCTGTTGAAGATACTGTATGGTGAAATCTGTCCCCCTTTCCTTCAGGGCAACCCAAAAGTTGCTGTGTTTTCTCAGTGTTGCCTGGAAAAATTTACTAAATGGAAAGGCAAATAATTTGGGTCCTGTGTTCTCATAGTGAATGCTCTTCTCCAGTGAACAACTTTCTTCCTTTAAGAATTTAGGGGCTGTGGAGCTGCAGGTCATGCAGAACCTCACCTGCTGTCGAGAGTTAATTCTTTAAAGTCCCCAGAAGCAAACACTCTACAGCTTAGTAGGAGCCTTGTGCTGACTTGTTACAGCTTCCCAATTGATCATGGTACATCATTTAAGTGGTGTGATTTCAGCATTCAGACATGAGATTATGGTAACAGTCTTTAGGCAATTGATGACAGCTGCTAGTACCATGCAGAACCTTCTCAGTTCTGTTTCCTGGAATTAACAGTTTTTACTGTATGAGACCTTGGTGCTGTAGGTAGATGATATCTAGGGTATGTAGCTTGAACCCCCCTGCGAGAGTAGACATGATGGGGGAAACCTTTAAGCTCCTTCTAAGATTGCGGCTGAGTTCTTCTGCATGATGTTCTCGCCAGTTCCATATAAAAAGGGAGCCAGTTCTGGGTGTCAAGTAGCAGCTGAATTTCTTCCCCCATAACATATTTTAGTCTGCAGGGCGACTGTGCCTGCCTGTTAACACCATTAGAGATACTACTGAACAACAAATCAGATCCCATCTATTCAAAGGATATCTGTGCACCACAGTGTGATTGCTGTGTGTCAGTAGTGTGCGTGTCCCTGCTGTAAGCCTGTGGTAATAGAAAAGCTTGCTGAAGCTGGTGCTGCTAAGAGCACTAGACTGATGGTTAATGTGGCCCAGCTGATGTTGAACTCATGCCCACCGGCCGATAAGCTGCAGCCATTTGATTTTTCAGGCCTCCCAGGGACAGGGTTGCATATATCCTTATCTAGAGGTGAATGGAGTGTTTAAAAACCCATATCCGTCCCACATTAGATCCTCAGATGAATGGCCCTTCTGAAAGCTGTTTTTAAAGCCAAAGCTCATAAGAAAAATCTTTGTGCAGATGTTGCTATGCTTGATTCAAGGTGGTGGTGTGCTGTCTGTCATAGGTTGGCGAGTGGGCAATTCGGAAACTGGGCCTTGTGAAATATGGAGAAAAATACGCTGGGAACTACAGTGGAGGAAACAGACGCAAGCTTTCCACAGCCATTGCCCTCATTGGAGGGCCACCTGTAGTGTTCTTGGTGAGTCTGCTCATTTGCTCATCAGTGTTTTTCTTGCAAAACAGAAAAACATTCAAATGAAGACTAACTTAAAATCTGGAGCATAAATTATTTTCTCACTTTAGAAAATTAGTCAAACTTGCTTATTTTCAATGTTTCCATAATGAGAATGGATTGATCATTTCAAAGATGAGGTATTTGTCAGTAGAATGTGGCAGCATAATCTGTTTTTTGTATACATTCTGCAGGATGAGCCAACAACAGGGATGGATCCCAAAGCACGTCGTTTCTTGTGGAACTGCGCTCTGAGTGTAATCAAGGAGGGGAGATCAGTGGTGCTCACATCTCACAGGTGAGTAGCAGCCCACTTGTGTCCTACTGTGGATTTACATCTGCCAGTGTAAAAGGACTGGATGCTAAGCTCAGACTTTTTGCTCTGCCCTTCAATGCTGTTTGCCATACTAATGAAGTTATTTCTGCCTGCAGCATGGAAGAATGTGAAGCCCTGTGCACTCGAATGGCGATAATGGTCAATGGGCGATTCAGGTGTCTGGGCAGTGTCCAGCATCTAAAGAACAGGTAAGTGTTTTCTTTTCACTTACATGACAGAGATGTCTGCAGTTTTAGAGAGATACAGTTAGGCTTAGCTCCTCATGCAGCTTTTTCATTGCTATTCTGACTATGGGAAATGCTGCTGAATTTTTGGCCTCACTTGTATTTCAGAAGCACTTAACTCTTGTGCTGATTTCCACCCCCCCCAGGTTTGGAGATGGTTACACCATAGTGGTGAGGATTGCAGGGGCAAACCCAGACCTGAAGCCTGTTGAGGAGTTCTTTGGGCATGCCTTCCCTGGAAGTGTCCTGAAAGAAAAACATCGGAATATGCTGCAGTACCAGCTTCCCTCTTCACCATCGTCCCTGGCCAAAATATTCAGTATTCTCTCCCAGAACAAAAAGAGACTCCACATAGAAGACTACTCCGTTTCTCAGACCACACTTGACCAAGTAAGTTTTCAGTAGCCTGGATACCAAAAACTTATTTGTGCAGAGGTAGGAGTAACTCCACCAATTTAATGGACCCATCTTTTAAGGGTATTTAAACAGAGTACTGAATGCCAGGACTGTTTCTGAATGCCCAGTGCTTAAAATCCATGAATTAATGAAATACTATGGTGATGTGTGACATGGCCCTTTTTCTTGTAGGTTTTTGTAAATTTTGCTAAGGACCAAAGTGACGACGACCATACTAAGGACCTGTCATTGCACAAAAACCAGACTGTGGTAGACATTGCAATCCTTAACTCCTTCCTGCAAGATGAGAAGGTAAAAGAAAGTTGTGTGTGAGCCAATTTCATCAAAGAAATGATGAGCAGAATGCAAACTTCCTTTTCCTGGGATAGGATATTCCCAAAGAAGCTAGAGGAAAAGCAACTGGACACTCTACTGATAACCATTCAATGCAATGCAATTCAATGCAATGAAAACAATTCCTTTACAGGGGCAGTGCCTCATGGAGTCGTCTTGTACTGTTCTCAAGTGAAAGACTTGAACTTAGCTCATTATAGTATAACTCTGAAGCTGTGGTAAAGCACCCACTAGATGCTGTGGGCTTTCAACCATACTGTATCTTGCTCTGTACAGTATGTTTTTATTAGGGTTGCTAAAATAATTCATTGAGGAATCATGGCCAGTGGTTATTTACAGATATTTTAGACATGCATGTTTTAGTCTTTAGAACATTCATGTCAGGAGTGGGAATTTGCTGGTGCTATAACCATTGCTGGCAATGAATGCACCAAAACAGTCAGTGGCAAGAAAAGTCACCACCAGTGTTGTAGCCCCAAGTCGTGAAAACTTACCTGACCAGCTGGCTTTTTCTAGACTGTTGTAGGTTGGTGGTGACACATCTGAGGCCACAAAGCAGTACTGTGCAGATGGGATGGCAAGAGACAGGCCATCATAACCATACATCTTCATCAGCAAGTGGTGATATGCAGAACTGTGAACCCTCCAAATGCATGGTTGTCCCACCAGCATCACAATCAACAACATACTCTAAGTGTTTGTGCAGTTAAGTACTTTCCTGCTCCTTTGAGGTACTGTCACAGCTGCATGAACATCTAGTAGGAAGAAGTGGATGAGAAGCAGACCTAGGGTTTGGACCACAGCAGCAAACTCAGTAGTTGTACAAGCTGCTAATGCCAAGAGCAAATTCTAAATCATGAGATGTCACTCAGATTTGTAGTACCTGCTCTTTAACCTCTGCTTTGCACCAGAAAGGTACCCATCATCTGGAATTATTGCTTAGCACAAGCATGTTGCTGTTTCTGGCTTTGCCAGATGAAACTAGAAACGAGATGTAGATTTTTTTTTTTAACAGTATTATTTATGACTTAAAATAGGTAGGTAGCATAATTAGAGATTGAAAATACTTTCAGTTGATCTTGTAGCCATGGTATTTCTTTACATTATGCCTGTAATGCTATGCTCTCTTTCTATCCATTTGGTGGATAGCTGCATTCATGATCTGACCATGTTCCAGATTCTAGAAATCAGCTGCTCTCTGCAAACAACTGCAAGTTGTTCACCTAAAATTTTCCTGTTTGGAAACTGGTATAACATTAATGTGTTAAGTTTCTGCTTCTGTTGTGCAGTGTAGTTTCTGTCATTAGGTGATCCCTAACTGGAGAATACATCCTTATTATACATGAGACAAACAACTGTTCCAGTAAAAATCCCCCTGAAAACAAGAGAATGCAAAATAACAGTGCTACAGTTCATCACTCGATTTTTCAAGTTTTACAAAGCCAGACTGATATTAGAGGGGAAATTATAAAGTAAGAACAACCAACTCTTGTTCACATTGTACAACGATCATGGGAGAGTATGCTTTTAGGGCCACTCTCTGTTGCTTTTACATTTGAAAATTGGTTCAGTAATGTGGTTTGAATACAAGTGCAGTTCCTAAGCTATTTGTGTATGTCATGCCGCTGCCTTAAATACCCACAGAGGTTCTGCACTAGTTTTGATGCTACTCCATGAATCAGTCATGGACCATTTTCTTCTGCGAATGACCATAGCAGCCCAGCAAACACTGAAGAGGCTGGCATGAGCCTGAAGATTTAATACATATTTCCAAGAATACTTGGTAACACTGACCAACTCAACTGTTTTTAAACACAGTTAAAACAAGTTCCTTGTCCCTCTGTGTCCTGCCTTGAGGTAAAGTAAGAGCTTACTGCAGGCTCTGCTGAAGTGCCTTTTTCATACTTTTTTTTTATCTGTATAATTCATTGCTAAGGGGATTGAGAAAAGGAGTGTAAAGGGGATTGGTATACCTCACTTAAAACATGCTTTGTTATTACCTTTATGGCATCGTCACTCTAAGGGGATGAGTTACAGGGTGATGAATGCACCACACTTCCAGGTGCAGAAACAGCAGAGCTACTGCCATGAGTGCTCCAGTATAGCCTACAAGTATGTCACGGTATCATTGAAACAAGTAGCAAATACTGGAGGCTTGCCACTGCTAAAAGTCACTATTACAAATCAGCATTAAATAATTGAAGTGAAGGGCTAAAGTTTTGCACTGCACCGAAGTGGTGCATGTAGAGCTAGAACGAGTTCTAGGAGGATGCAGATTTGGTCCTGAAAGGGCTGTGGTTTGCTGTTGGTAACTGCTCATTTAAATTATTAATGTATCAGGAAACAACAGTTACATGGTAATATACTTTCCTTAGACCACCAAAAAGATTCTTGATTCCTACTGCCCCATGACTGTCATGCTTACAGGGTCTGCTATCTGTGACAAAATGTTGCAGTAAATGTGGATATTACCTTCACAGCTCTGATCGGCATTGTACGTACCGAACAGACAGCATAATGCAACACTGGCATGAAGATTTGTCATGAAATATGTTCAGACAGCCACTAATTTAGTCATTCAAGTACGTGTTGGGGAAAAATCACTCTAGAGTCATACACATTATATGAACCACTCTTGATAATGAAACTGCACTGAGGTGTTAACTTATTTTCAGTACTATTGACATGTTGCATCCCTCTTTGTAGTACATTTGTATTTCAGTAAGGAGTTGTACTTTCCCCATGGTTAAACAACCACTTTGTGCTTATCTTTCCCTCCTGAATTATAGTTGGTCCTTCGTTCCAAGCACTTTATGCTATCTGTAATGGGATCTATTTTTGCACTGGAATATCTGTTAACTTTGCAAAAATCTAGAGAGATTTCACAACTGAAATTTCTAAGTTAAATCCTTAAATGGACATTTTCATTAAAAGCAAAAAAAAGTATATATATTTGTATTTGCTAATATCTGTTATGTGAAGTATTAAAAGGCACTCTAATTGCCTTGTATTAAGTAAAAAATAAAGTTGTTGTAGCACCACTGGTTTTCACAAGTGTAATTTTTGCATTTGTTATTTCAAGGAGCACTGCTAGAAGCTTTTGTTTTGCCTGGTTTTGTTTTGTTGTGAACTTTGCATAACATTCCAGCAGCTCTAAAAATTAGTACAGAGTAAATATACTATTTTCAGGTGAATGAGGAGATGCAAGATTTGAAAGGTAAGTGCTACTTTAAAGTTAGTAAATAAAAAGGTCTCTAGCAAGTGACTGGTTAACTGTCAAATCCAGCTGCAAAGCATAACTACTTTGGACCTTTAAATCCCAACTCAAGTACCTGCCTCTGTAATACAAATTCAGAGATCCGAGCTGCAACTGTTGCAGATTGCTCCTCCTTTCTAAAAACCCTATACACTTGGTTGATTTTGAACAGCAGTTTACAAATGAAAGCAGAAAAACACTGTGATTGCTTAAGGAAAAGCCAATACTAAAATGTCTGCTACTGCCTATTGTACCACTATCAACAAAGTTCCAATATCCAACCAATTCTTGAAGTTATAACTCATCAGGAAAATTCATCCTGAGATAAGAAGCCAATTAAAATTTCACAGGATCACAGAATATGCTGAGTTGGAAGGGACCCTCAAGGATCATCCAGTCCAATTTCTGGCCCTGCACAGCATCATCCCCAAGAGTCACATCGTGTGCCTTAGAGCGTTATCCAAATGCTTCTTTAACTCTGTCTGGCTTGGTGCTGTGACCACTGCCCTGGGGAGCCTGTTCCAGTGCCCAACCAGCCTCTGGGTGAAGAACCTCTCTCTAATAGAAACCTAACCTCCCTTGACACAACTTCAGACCATTCTCTTGGGTTCTGTCACTGGCTACCAGAGAGAAGAGATCAGTGCCTGTCCCTCCTCTTTTCCCTCATGAGGAAGGTGTGGAGTGCAGCAAGGTCTCCCCTCAGTCTCCTCCAGGCTGAACAAATCAAGTGACCTCAGCTGCTCCTCATATGACTTCCCCTCAAGGCCCTTCACCATCTTTCTTGACTGTCTGTGTTAATGCCTTTTTCACACTGTGTAACCCAGAACTGCCCCCAGCACTCGAGGTGAGGCTGCCTCAGTGCAGAGCAGAGCAGGACAATCCCCTCCCTTGCCCAGCTGGCGATGCTGTGCCCCATGGCCCCCGGACAGGGTCAGCCCTCCTGGCTGTCAGGGCACTGCTGACTCATGTTCAACTTGTGATCAACAACAACCCCCAGGTATCTTTTTGTGCTGCTGCTTTCCAAAATCTCATTCCCCAGTCTGTACACGCAGGGTTGTCCCATCCCATGTACAGAATCTGGCATTTTCCCCTGTTGAACTTCATGTGGTTGGTGATTGCCCAGTCCTCTTAATTTCTTGGGTTTTCTGTTTTAATCTAGTGCCTAGCTGGCACCTCAGGATAAAGCACACCTCTAACATCTTTAATATTCTTTACTCTCAGTGCTGCTGTTAAGGAAAACGGTTTTAATTTTAAAAAGAAAAATGAAACAACCAAACAAAAAAACCCAGTAAAACAATTTTTGCATTCAAGTGAAAAAAAAGTCTTTTTCTCTCCCCATTTTTTCAGCCCATGTTTTTGTTATTAAAAAAAGTCTTCCATTGAGAGAACACATTGTAAGGCAATGTTCTGAATGATATGATGATTCCTCAGCTGTTTGCACCTTAAATAGTTGATTGGTAAAACGTAGGACAGTGGTCTCTCAAGTAGTATTTGTTCCACCCTGAGAATGCTAAACATGGCTTTGTTGAAGGGTGTAGTGTATGAAGATATGGGTATAGCAGCTGGAACCTGTTAGATTCCTGTAACTACAGCACCCAGATTCCATCCACCCACCTTGGACACAACCGTAATTGCCTAGAGCTGGTTCTAAAGCTTTCTGTGAGATCTTAATGGACTTTGAAGAAGAAATAATCACTAGGCAAACTGCACAAAAATACTGCAGTAGAGAAATCAATTGCTCATTGCAGGTCTATGATTTACACGTAGAAAAGCCTCCCAAGTGCTCTGCAATTTGTAGTCAATACCTATAAATTGCAGAAGAGGGTGCTCTGTACCACTGTACACAAAATAGAAGTTTGACTTCTCAGCCCCTGTGCCCTCTGCCCTACTGCTATTTACTCTAGCTTACTGTTTCTAAAGCAACTTCTTGACCAAAAGGTAAGACCTGCAAAATGAATACAGTACTCAGAGAATGTGATTTAACATTTCATACTTGGAAAGGAGTAAGAGCTTGAGCCATAAAAACCAAAAATTAATGCTTTATGCCCATTTATTTAACTTTCAACAGTATGACAAAAAGTATTTCAAAGAATGCAAGCACACATAGCTCAGTTGAATCTCATGACACAATTGAACAAGAAGGACTCATCAGCTTTAGCACCCGAAACAAATCTTCATATACCTAAGGGAAAGCTTATGAGGGTAACTCACAATTTTGAGGCAATGTTTAATGAACAAAAAAGGAAAAGGCTGAAGTGAACCATAACAAGCTATTTAATAAGATGTCCCATGGCAGAGCTCATTAGGATACTCTACCTGATCAGCCCCACTGTTGCACCTAAGTGCAATTCCAGCAACACTGATGTTTTACATTGCTCAGAATTAATATAAAGCATCCCAATGAGAAGTTTAATTAAAACATAATTGGGTAAGACATATTTGGGAGCTTTCCTTCTTAAACTGTATAGAATAACTAAGATGTGATAATTTTAAGAGGCATCAAAGTAAATTATGCAAATGATACCATCCCTGGCTGGAATTCTTGACAAGAGCACTTCCTGAGTTTGAGAAGTGATCTAGCTATGCAAAAAAAGTATGAAGAACTTAGGGACTAAAATAAAAGACTGGTGAAGCATGGTTTGTGTCATGATATGGTTTGTGTCATAATACGGCCCATGTTCTTCCTGGAGATGTAGAAACATCACCATAAAGTTTTGTTTAGTAGTTGGTATCAGAGTGCTGATTTACATTGCTAGCGATCAGCATTTTGCATCCATTTTTTGTCAAGTGAAGAACAGCTCAGCTCATGAGGGTATGGGGATCCATGTCACTTGCTGACAGCACTTCCATCGTGTCTCTTCTGCCATCATTTACATCCTTTAGAAGAGGGTTACTTCAGCGGTGAGCATTGCAGAGGAATCAGAAGCGCATTTTGCTGGGACTCCAAAAATCTGACACTGTCACGCACTAAAATTAAATGCATGTTTAATTAAGACAGTATTCCAGCAGAAAGTAATACTTTTCTCAGCATGCATGCAGGTAACAAGAGTGAGTTCTCTGGATTCATCATGTCTTACCAGCTGCTACGACTCTGGCATCTTCATGAGCACTGTGTCTTCCCGCTGCCCGGTGATCTGGGCTCTCATTCCACCATAACACATGGACTGAGAAAGTACAAATAAACTCAGCTGAACATTGTTATGCTGCAATACAACCTGTACTGTAAGTCCAAGCAATCTGCCTTCATTTGCTACAACTTGCAGCTAGCAGAAACAATTCTCCAGGCATGCTGGTGGTGGGATGATCTTTTACTGAGCCTTTACATGGTTTGACTTTAACATCAGATCTGAGAGTCTCTTAAGATTGCGGCAACTGGCTTAAGCCTATAACCCAGTACACAAAGGTGGGTTCAAGGACTGTTTACAGAATTTTGGTGATCCACACCAACATTTTCAGCAAGCTGGCCAATCCTGATCCAGGACGGGAGCTTGACTCTCTGCCTCTTCCCATGCCAAAGTCTGTATCAGAAATTGATGAGTACCTGTGTTAAGTAATCCATATTCTGTGTGGAAAACACCAATCAGCCTGGTATATCCTGTATTGATGTGAGCATTGATTGCAGCTCGAAATGCTTCACCCCATAATGCTGGCCCACCAGGCTTCATCTGGAAAGTAACCCATTCATACACCCCTAGAAGAAAAGGCAAACACTACCATAAGGAAGGAAATACAAATTAATATACCAGTTCTTGAACAGTGTGTCATGGCCACAATGTATTTGCTATAAAACCAGGATGATATTTCTCTGCTATTTGGGGAGTGCGGGAAACTGCCTCTTCAACACAACCTGCACAAAAACTCAGAGCTTCCAGGGGCTCCCAAGAGCACAGGGTCACTAACTGCAGTTAGTTTAAGTGTAAATGGAAGTACCAGGGCCCTGAAGAACAGAAGGCTTCACACAAAGCATAACTTAGCAATTTTCAATGTTGTATTGAAATGTTGGGAGATTCAGACTACTCTGCAGAAATCACAACTACTCATACGTGTTTGAGGGATTCGGGTGACTGCCTGAGCAATGCCGGATGATCTTTTCTAAGACTGGTGATGTTTTCTGGCATTGAAGTGGTTTATGACATTACAAACCCCTTTGATTCCTGGCAGTTGGTCACAATAAGATCTAACAGCATAACTAACACAGCAGGACTAGTTTAGCACCTCTGCTGTGCCATGCAATCTCCCTTATTTGTAGAAAAATGGCATAATTTGCCAAGAAACTCCAGTCCTACTGAAAGTTATTTGTCTTCTTTCCATTCAGGTAGTTACTTCACAATTGCTGACAAGGTAGTAGAAAGCCAGACTTGCTAATTGGCAGTGTCTGGTGTCATTCTCCAGCAACAGGCTGGGGATAAACTACAACAGTATTTGAAAAGTCGTCTCTCCAGATTTTAGAGAAAACTGGACTGGTTTCACATTCAACTGTAGCTGCATAAAATTCCAAATCCTGGGGAAATAAAAAACAAAGATTACTGTATCTATACATATGCTGAGGGCTGAAGCTGTTCCATGTCACATCATGCAAAAAGGCCCGCAAATATTTATAAACTGGGGAACAGTCAATATTATTAACATCAAATTTTGTTACAGAAAGAATTAAAATACACAGGGACATGACTTCTACACTTAACCTATGATTGTTACAAAGTATGCTTGACTTTCATGTATCTTTTAAAAAGTAGGGAATCTTTTAAACTATTTTGTGAAAGAAGCAGTAACATCAAAGCAAACAGATAAGAGGAAAATCTCTGTGAAAGAGAACAACCATTATCTATGAAATGACCTCTCACTGATGGATAGACAAAGGAAGTCCGGGATGACTGCTCTGACCACTATTATGGCATTGACATTTTGCATGTTCATTTAACAACTCACAATCCTGATCATTAACAACCTTAATGATCAGGACTCTAGTCAGTTATTGATGTATATTAGTGTAAAATCCTTTTTAAAAACTCTCTCCCTCATCTGTGTTATGTCACGTTTTCCACATAGATGCATGTACATGCATTTGTTACATAAAGGATCATAAAACTATGCAATACCTGGTTTAAACTTTAAGCCTCTTTTTGTTAGCGTCAGTAATTTTGATCAGCCAAAGAGAAGATAAGCTCACCCCCTTCTTTTG
Organism: Dasyornis broadbenti; assembly: GCA_013397935.1. Taxonomy (NCBI): domain Eukaryota; kingdom Metazoa; phylum Chordata; class Aves; order Passeriformes; family Dasyornithidae; genus Dasyornis; species Dasyornis broadbenti. Next base: position 793,486 of record VZRN01004657.1, on the reverse strand, counting down.
GAGGCTTCCCAAGCTGACACCAGGGCACCAGATAAGCAACCTCATTGTGCTGCTTCTCTATCAACGGGAGAGCCACAGAGATGAATTTTCCCTGCCAGTCTTTGTCATTGGCTAGTGCATGCCGGACTGCTGTTCTGTGGGCAAAATTATCTGTAAGAAAGGGAAAAAAAACTATGAAAAAATGCATTTAATGTCACATCAGACTCAATCAAAATATATAATTACAAGAAGGCAAACTGTACTTATCTAATTTTGAAACTAATATTTTTAGACATCATAATAGCTCAAAGCAGGTGTGGTAAGTTTCCTTTAAGTTCTGCAAAAATTCCTTTTAAATCTGCGTTAGCTCTCAGATTAAAATGGATTCAATCCAAATGAATTTTTCCAAGAAAGTTTACAAAAGAGTTAAAATAAGTTAAACAATTTTACTGTTAAAAAAAGATTTACACATGGCAATCACAGGAACTACTAGATGTGGCAACAGTTACCAAGCATAAGATTTGGAGAAAGCAAAGTGGATATGGCAGTGAAATGGAAAAAAAAAATCAGGAGAAGTAATAGTCTACCAAGAAAAAAGTTAATAAATATGGTTTGGCTTATACAAAGTGACATTAAAAGTGCAGAAGTAATGTTTGTGCATTCAGTTACATAAAAAGATGTTGAATGCTCAAAAGCTAAACTTTTTATTGTTTTTTTTCTTAATGAAAAACAAACCCATTTAATTAAGAGCATCCAAATTTCAACTGCTTAGGCTGCAGTTGCACCTTAAGCGATATATTTATGTAGACAGCTCCCAAAAGAAAAATCCAGCATCTGAGAATGGGAAGAACCTTGAGAAATATCAGTATCGTGGGACTAAGAGGTAAATATAGCAATTATTTAGGCAGGGGTCTGATGAATCAAGGAGGAAGGATGTTGTGAATTTTGTTCGTTTCTCAGCTCACAGTATGGTCTCAGGGTGGGGGGAATGAACCACTACAATTAGATATGTAAAATACTGTTACGAAACAAAAAATATAGGTTTTTCCTTAGTTTAGAATTTCGCAAGTTTCCCATAGATTTTTTTTTTCTTTTAAATTTAGTGATAGTAACAATAGCTAAGACTAAAACATTCTGAGCAGCAGGACAATTTATAAATACAAGTGAACTCAAAATATTGACAGATGAATGGCCCTCTCATGTAGGAAAAAGAAGACGTGGCTGCCCAGGTCATGAAAAATGCTGAGGTTTTCAGTGTCCTTTTTTGCCTTGGTCTGCACTGGCAAGTGCTCCAGCCAGATCACCCAAGTCACAGAAGGCAAAGACAGGGACTGGGAGAATGAAGAACCACCTGCTGTAGGAAAAGTTCAGGTTTGAGACCATCTAAGGAACATGACGGTGCACAGCTCCATGGGACTCAATGACATACATTCATGGGTCCTGAGGGAACTGGCAGAAGAAGTGGCTAAGCCACTGTTCATCATATTTGAGAAGGTACGGTAGCCCATTTTGAAAAAGGGATATAAGAAAGAATTGCAGAACTACAACCTGGTCAGTCTCACCTCCATGCCTGGCAAGATCAAGGAGCAGATCCTTCTGGAAACTATGTCAAGGCTCATAGAAGATTATGAGGTGATTGGTGACAGCCAACGTGGTTTCACTAAGGGAAAATTGTGCCTGACAAATTTGGTGGCCTTCATTGATGGGGTTACAGCTTTGGTAGATGAGGGAAGAGTGACTGACATCAGAGGAGGCCACAAAGATGATCCAAGCACTCGACCACCTCTTCAGTGAAGACAGGCTGAGAGAGTTTGGGCTATTCAGCCTGTAGAAGAGAAGGCTCCAGGGAGATCTTACAGTAGCATTCCAGTACCTAAAGCGAGCCTGAAGAGGGACTTTTTACAAGGGCATGTAGTGATAGGACAAGATGGAATGGCTTTAAACTGACAGAGGGCAGATTTAGAATCATAGGATAGTTTGGATTGGAAGGGATCCCTGACCATCACCTAGTTTCAATCCCCTGGCCGTGGGCAGGGACACCTTCCACTAGACCAGGTTGGTCAGAGCTCCATCCAGCCTGGCCTTAAATACCTTCTGGGACGGTGCAAGATTTAGATATTATATAATGAAGAAATTCTTCACTGTGAGAAATTCTTCACTGGAGCAGATTGCTCAGAGAAGCTGTAGATGCCGAGGCCCTGGAAGTGTTTGAGGCCAGGCTGGATGGGGCCCTGAGCAACATGGCTGAGAGGAACCAAATCATTCTATGATTCCATGATTCACCCCTCCAAAACAAAACAGGTGATCCACTAATCTAAACAGGTACGGTGAACGTACTGGACTTCAATGAGCATACTGTCTCAACACCCAGATATACCTGTACTGCAGGAGGTGTTCAACGGGAATTATACCAGTGTTACTTCCCAGCCCTCTGTAACCCAAGTATCAGCTTCCCTCAGGCTTCACAAAAAGCACAGCTCATACACCTAGTCTTTGGTGTAATAGTAGCTTTTCTTGGCTCACCTGCACCTTCCATGTCAGCACCAACTCCAACATAAAAAGTTGATTATACTGCAAAAAGCCTATTGCTAGCAAGGCTAAAGCTGCAACAAAACACTCTGTGCACTTGAGAAGTCAGACCTGGCATAGTGGCTTCCTACAGTACAGGCCCATTGCAGAAGGACTTTAAGCAAGCAAACTCCATGCTCACTTTTTTATGGGAGTGATTGTTACTCTGAGCTCAAATTTAAGTACAATTATACATGCACATAGACACATACAGACTGCATATGTGTGCACATTTCCTTTTTTCCATGCATTTTGAAAGTGTCAAGATATTTGTGGAACTGGCCCTAAGTTAAAAGTATTTACCATGAACAAAGCACTCTGCCACCGTTCCTCTATTATACCTATTTTGAGCAGAGACTGCTGTTGAAGAACATTTGTAACTTTCTCATCCCAGCACGTCAAAGTTGTCCGGACAAGCTCTGAAGTGTTCTTGCCACTAATCAGTACAGGAGCAATGTTTTAGGGGCACCTCCTTACAGTAAGAGCACCAAATAAAAGCCAGGTAAGCATTCCCCTCACCTTCTTGCCTAGGAGAAAGGGAACACACAGAGAGCAGAGCAGTGCAAAGGGATGCTGACCATACCGTACTTCCAAATGTGAAACACCTTATTCATTGCTCCCAGCTCCGTGTACCAGAATCCCACCAGCTCTGAGTGAGCTGTGCGGAAGTGAATGTACTTATTGATCATTTCCAAAAACTCCTTCATCTTCGCTGGCTTAATATCATATGTGCGAATTTCATAGAAAATGCCATTATTTTGCCTGGGCCCTGTAGCAAGGCATACCTGAAACAAAACAGTAAGAAAAATTAGAAAAAATAATTCTCAAGCCAGAAAGTTGTATTCTATTTTTTTTTTTTTTTATTTAATGATTTNAGGCATACCTGAAACAAAACAGTAAGAAAAATTAGAAAAAATAATTCTCAAGCCAGAAAGTTGTATTCTATTTTTTTTTTTTTTTAATTAATGAGATACTATAGAAGGATCTTTTACTGCAGGCTGGGAGAGGGGTACTTACTTCATGATGTCCACTACAAAAAAGTACTTTGTGACACTTTTCTTTGGAAATAGTTCCCATGTGCATTATTTGCTGCCACTCCTTCTGGTAATGCAACAGACTGTGAAGTGTCTTTTATTTGATGCACTCAACTGTTTAAATATTAGCTAATAACAAAGCAGGATTTTCCTTTTCTCAACTCCTTCCTCGGGAAGTCAGCAGTAAGATGTATTTGGCTAAACACATTATTGAAAATCAAGGCTGCTGAGATGCCACCAAAGAGGAAGCAACACCAACATTTGCCTGTCTTGCGCTTACCCAACCAACTCACACTACTGCATTGTGTTTTCTGCTTACAATCTTATATCAGCATCAGCAAATTACATATTACTGGCAAAAGAAAGAAAAAGATACCAACACTTGGGAGAAGAGTGATTCATTCCAACAAAAGACTGCTTAAGTCTGCATTCTAACCCTTTCTTGGCTGTTTCCAAAGAGCTGGTCAAGAACAGTTTTTCTATTCATGAAAGATAAAACCCTTTGGGAGTCCCAGACAAAGTGTACTTTTGCAACAGCCTCAATAACCTGGAACATGCTACTCACCTCTCAAATAAAACATGAAAAATTAAGGCCAAAACACATTTGGCCTTAGCCCATATTTGCACAGAGGCAGCTGCAAGATGGATTTTGGACATCTTATTTCACAAGAATTTGCAGGCATGTGCACCAAGCACCTCAAGCCACAGAACAGAATTGCTTAGGTTTGGAAATGATTTTAAGATCATCCTATCCACCATCAACCCAGGTGTGCCATGTCCACCACTAAACCATGTCCTCAAGTGACGTATCTTCCTGTTTTTTGCACACTTCCAATGATGGTGACCCCATCTCTTCCCTGGGCAGCCTGTTCCAATGCTTTACAATCCTTTCAGTGAATAACTTTTTCCTAATATCCACTCTAAACCTTTCCTGATTTAGACAACTTGAGGCCTCATCCTCTCATTCCATCACTTGCTACCTGAGAGAAGAGCCCAACCTCCCAGCTTGCTGCACTCTAAGGTCGTTCAAAACAGAAGGCCAAGACCCAAGCCTTGTTGCCCAATGGCCCTCTGCAGCATGACACACCTAGTACTGGTTGCCATGAGTCACAGCTCCTTATAAGCCCCTGCAGGATCCCGACCAAGTAGTGAGCCTGAAGCAGTGACCCACTCCACACTGGATGTCTGTGAGAGAAGAGAGGGCCTGATGCTTTCTGGTGCTTAAGCGAATATGGGGACACTGCAGCTCCACTTCTGTTCCACAGAAGGGCAACAGAGCTGGTGAAAGGTCTGGAGCACAAGCCTTATGAGGAGGAGCTGAGGGAACTGGGAGTCTTTAGCCAGCAGAAAAGGAGGCTCAGAGGGGGCCTTATCACTCTCTACAATCTCCTGAAAGGAGGCTGTAGCCAGGTGAGGGTCGGCCTCTGCTTGCAGGCCGAGGACAGTGACAGGGTAAGACGTCATAGTCTCAAGCTGCACCTGGAACGTTCAGACTGGACATCAGGAAGAAATTCTTGACAGAAGGGGTGACACGACATTGGAATGGGCTGCCCAGGAAGGTGGTGGAGTCGCCGTCCCCCGAAGTCTTTAAGAAAAGACTGGACGTGACACTTAGTGCCACAGTTTGGTTCACAGGATTCGAGTGTTCAGGCATGGGCTGGACTCGCTGATCTCAGCGGTCTGTTCCAAAGGAATGGATCCCGTGACCCGGGGAGGGAACCCACACGATTCCGAGCAAGGCCCGGGGCCGGCGCTCGGCGGCCCCGTGCCCGCGCACAGGCTCGTGACAGACGGTGTCCCGACAGCGCCAGGCCCCGCCCTGAGGGCATCGC
>VZRN01004657.1:766490-787880 GCA_013397935.1 Dasyornis broadbenti | reverse complement strand
TGGCGGGCACAGCCCCAGCACAGAGACCGCCCCGCCGCCCGGGCCTGGCTAGGGGCGGCACGGCGGCCGACCCTCCCTCCCGCGGGCGGTACGGCCAGTGGGACCGCCTCTGCAGCACGCCCCGCCAACAGCGCAGCGCACCGCACCGCAGCGCACCGCACCGCGGCGAGCAGCTGGCAACGTGTAGGTGACGTGGTTTGAAGGTCAGCTGGAGACAAAGCACGACGCAGCCGTTCGCTCAGCTTCCCCTCCCCTCTCCCTTTCTAATCGCCTCACCTCGGTGGAATGCGGAGGAGAATCAAAGTAAAACTTTTATGTTGAGATAAGAACAGTTTAATAATTGAGAATAAAGTAAAATACAATAATAATAACAACAACAAGCGATGTAAAATGCAATTGCTGACCACCCACTGACTAAGCCACACCCTCCGTCCCGAAAGCAGATCGTCCGCGCTTCCGGGTAACTCCCCCCAGATCATATACCGAGCATGACGTTCCCTGGTGTGGAACATCCCTTTGGTCACTTTCGGTCACCTGTCCCGGCTGTGCTCTCTCCCAGTTCCGTTTGCGGACTGCCTCCCTGGTAGAGCGTAAGACACGGGGCAAAAAGTCTTTGACTTAGGATAAACAAGACTTGGCAAAATACCGATTCATCGGTGTGTTATAAACACCATTCTTATTTCTAATCCAAAACACAGCCCTGTAACAGCTACTGAGAAGAAATTAACTCTACCATAGCTGTAACCACGGGCAACAGCTGAGAATTACTCATTTAAATTACCAGGCATCAGCGCCTGAAATGTATCTGTGTCTCTACCCTTGCACCTGAATACAGTAAAAAGTAGCCTAACTGCTTGAGGAGATGTGGGACCTTGTCCCTCATAGGCTGCCCTGGGCCAAATCACTCAGTAAATCACCCACACTCCAGGATCAAACTTCAAATTGATCAAAGTGATCACAACAGATCCTCCTTTGCAGAATCAAATTTCAAATTGTGCAGATACAAATCCTTCATTTGTATCTGCCGTTCTCTTCCATAAGAAAATCTTCTTACGGCGTTCTTCTGTGGCGTTCTTTTGGGCAAAGCCAGAGGTGCCAGCGGTGCACCTCACCCCCTTACAGCTCTGGCCCCAACTGCCGTACTTCTTCCAACCACACAGTTACCAAGGGACAGGATTTTGTGATGGTTGAGACTATGTCTTCACAGGGTCAAATATTGGCTAAGATGAATATAAAGATAAAATTTCCTCTGGTATCAGTGCAATCTAGAGTTTTATCTGTGATGAGCTATTTACCTGTGAAATCAGCTTCTAGCAAAGGATGCTTTATGAGAGACTACCTAAATTAACAAGGCATTTTTTATGATTCCTCTTAAGAGAGGCAGCATATTCCTTCCTCTACACCAAAGAATTGCTTTTGAGGGTCTCTGCATGGATTTAAATGTGATAAGAGCAGTTGTGAATTCATGCCTATGGAACTTTCATGCTTTTGCTCACAATAAACAAATTTTCATTTTGTTACAGACAAATTCAGGAAGTAACATTGTCTAAATTAAAATAAGATAGAAAAAAGTTGTTCTAACAAACATATTAAAGGAGTGTTGTGGAAAGAATGAAACATCTACATTGTGTATATGTTATATGTTATTTTTCAAGTGGTTACATTTGTTATAGGTTTTTTGCAATATGGCATGAAATAAGTCTCAGAGTTTCTACAGCAGAATCACATAATCACAGAATGACATGTTGCTGCTAGTTTAAAATTTAACATGGAGGATTTTTTCACTTATGAACAAATTGTGTTTCAGCTGAAGGGAAGGAATGAGATGACAAATTCCAAAATATTTAGTCAAGAAGAAGCAGCTTTGATTTTGTATTTATTTTTTTGTAGTCAGGGAATACAGAAGTGTACATGATTTTCATAATTGAGCATTGTTCAAAACAGTGCAGAGTTAAAATGTACAAAACTGCATTGGAATTCACTGTAGGCCTGAAATGATTCCCTGAAACAAGTCAACAAATGATTTTACACAGCAAATAAATTTGAGAAAACTGCAGTCAATGAAGTGACTAAGATAAAATTTTTTGGAAAGACTGTTCTTTCAGCTCTGCAATCTTACCTGGAAGTTGGGTTCACTGTACTTCCTATTATTTTCTCATTCATATTCTTCTACAAGTCCAGCGGTATCTCTGTCTTTCTAAGTGGATTTGGCAGAGACAGTGGTGAAGAGAGAAGATTGTACCTCCAACTCCTGACTGCCACTCAAAAGTCTGTCTACCAATACACAGAATGGTGAACTGGAGTTGTGCTTCATAGACAGCTCACAGATGGTACTGAACATCTGGAAATGACAGTGTTGATCTTGTGGAAGAACTTACACTGAATAGTATCCTTATTTTGATGGGAAGTTTTTGGTTTGGTACTGAATGGATGAATCAAGTGCAATGTTCAGTTTATGTTACTGTGACTGGCAGAGCTGCCCAAGTACAAGAGCTTTATTAAAAATTGTTCTTACTATTGGAAGACAAAGATCCATGGAGGCAAAATATAAGAAGGTGATCTGCACGCATTGTGCTCCCTGCATGAAGCATTTTCATCCATTCTCATTTTCCCATGGAATAGGAAACACTTTTAATCTCATTTGTATGTGTCTTGTGAACGTGGACAAGGACTGGGTAGTGGTTTTTTATTTGCTTTATACTCCATGTGAGATGGAGGTAATGGAAGAAAGGTAACTATGTGTACCTAAAGGTTTTATGCTTTCAAAAGCAGCTTAAACTTCCTTTGTGGTGTTTGCTTTAACACAGAGAAAGTAACTCTGAGTTTTGGAAAAGGAGAAAGCACAGTACTTGTTCCTTAGCTAGGGGGATGTTCTCACTAGCAAATCACAGCTTCCAGTTTCCTATTGTATGAATAATAAATCAAGGACATTTCCTTCTGCTTCTCCATAAATCTTCCAGCTTAAATTGCTTTCTCAGAAAGGCAGCTTTCAAAAGTACAAAAGGCTGTAACTCACCATGCATTTTCTTTCAGTGGCAGTAGGGTTTCCGTTACATAGTGCTGCGCTGTTTATAGGCTTGAGAAAGGTGTGCAACAAGCTTGTTTAGTGTGTTAGACATGGGCTTTCCACTATTAGGTTTTCACAAATCTCTCATACTGAGTGCTTCCCTTCCTCTCTCTCAATCTGCTGCTGAGTGAGCAAGCAACAAGTGGTTTCCTGCTATGCATACAAGGCAACATTCCTGAATGTAATGCAGCCTCTTGGTATGTTCCCAGTAGGCCAGAACATGTAAATATCCTCTGGTTTTCATTCTCTCAACTGTTCCATATGAAAATCTGGATAACAACTTAGCAAACTTGGTATTTTCTTCCCCTTTTTTTCTAGCCAATAATCATTCCTCAGCTCATTAAAACAATCTGTATTGTGTATAAATATTTATTGGGTAGAACTGAATAGAATGCCTACAAAAACCAATGTCATCTTTGTGTTAACAGTGGTAAGAGTCACATTAGTGCCCTTTGTACCTAGGCCCTGGGGACATGGCTGAATGTCCTACCAGGCAGTGAATGAGCACAGAGAAAATTGGTTCTATGTTTTTGCTTTGCTGGAGAAGGCAGTGGGAGAACAACGTAGTACTTATCTCTCTGAGAAGCAGGTCTGTGTTGTTCCTTCTGGATTTGTCCTCTCCACACCAAAATACGTGTTAAGGTTTGACAACATCCCCTGACCACACCAGCGTGGAGCCCATCCTCTGTCTTGGCCTGGCTTAGAGACTGTTGCTTCATACTGCTTGGTTTTTTTAAACACTTAAATCTGATGTTTGTCATCATGACACTTTGTGTCAATGCTAATATCAAATCTTGGAGGAGATAAATTCTACTTTATCAAAATGCTCTCTGCTCATCTTTCAAGTAGCTGTAGCACAAACCTGGGTAGCAGGCCACTATGTCTATTTGAATTAAGTTCAAAGAGAAACATTCATTTATGCTCCCTGTTATTTTTTTTTAGAAGGCCTGTTTCTTACACACTTCATTAATGGATTTTTCTTTTCTTTTATTTTTCCTAGGAAATCTGTAAATGTTTAATGATTCCAGAAGAAGGGACATGTTAAAGACAACACACACACTGGAATTCTCCAGTTGTTTTTGTACAATGGTTTTATTCAAAACTTCTGAATTATATATACTAAAAACTCCTGTTAACAGCCCAAAAATATTTCAGTATTTTAAAACTGTATTAATTGCTTATGCATATTCCTTGACCACTCTAATTGAAGTTGCTCCTCTCAGAATATCTTTTTGGGCTTTGTGAATGATATTTTTAAAAGTTGAGAGTGAAATATTCCTTTTAGTCAATCCATTTTTAGTTAATTGGGCAAAAACTGAATGCTCTGCTTGCATATTTCCACAGATGGGGTGACATAAGGCAACTTCTGACACTGTAGATATTTAAAGCATGATGCAGCTGAGAACTGGGAGGTCCTTGCTACAAAGAGCACTGAAAAGATTCAACATGAGGTGAAGGTTTACACACAGAAGACCTAGCTAGGTTGACTTCTTATTTCACAGGTACTAATTAGCTCAATTAACATTTTCCCTCATAAAATTAAGACCTGAAAGGATGCTGATAAATCACTTAGATTCTCTCTCCTTAGTTAAAACTCCCCACAGGCTTCTCTTATGTGCTTTCTTTTATGTGTATGATAAGCTGTCTTCTGGAAATGGAGAGTGAGATTTTCTCTAGGGTTTAGCAAAAGTTACTCTTGTATTCTTGTCTTGAATGCAGCACCAATTTACACACTGAGACAAGGTATTTCTGTTTTTTTTATTCTAGTTTGTGCAAATTAGGGAGCTAGGTGGTAACCCACAAAAGGCTGGCTCCCAGATCATCAACATTTTACACTATTTGTACATTTTAGCAAAGAAGGAAATTACTTTCTTTGGCTACAAGTTACACAGTTCTCACATTAATTAGTATTATACCTTCTACAGGTTAAATTATTCTCTCGCTCATCATATTTTAGTCCACATGCACGGATTTTCTCTTCTTTGGAGTTGCTGGGTTTCTTTAGTCAGTGGGTTGTGAGTTGGTGGTCCCAGTCTTGCTCTGCCAGAATTACTTTTTACCCAGTTGTAGCTGATGTCAGCACAGTTGCTGTGTTTGCTTTATTAGTTTCTTCCTTATCTTAGGAGTTCTGCCAAAAGTCCTTGTGGCACATAAATTCTGCTTTTTGTCCATTATCAGCAATACGTCCTTCTCCTCAAGCTTTGTAAACCTCCCACTGGCTCTGAGATCACTGAAGTATATCAAGCTTTAAACCTTAACAAGGCAGTACTACCGACAAGAAATTTGTCTTTCTACACCTTGATATTATTCTTAACCCATGCTTTCTTGAAGAGAAGTGAGTGTAAGATGGAAGCTAAATATTTCTTTATGTCAGTCTCGAACATCTCTTGTATGAAAGCAGGTAAAGCCGGGTGGTGGAGATCATTATTTCAGGGCCACACCACCATTCCTTGGGCAGGTGTTTTCTGTCTTCTACACAGACACCTAGCCATATTTAACTTGGAGGAATCCTGTGTGGTTTCAGCTGAGAAACAATATTGTGCCTCCTAACATCCTAATCTTTCTGAGGCCTTACATGATAGAGGAGACAAACAAAAATACCCATTACATCAGACTTTTATAAATGAAGAGATAGTCCAATGTAAGGCAGCTGACTGGACAAAGCACTTTCTTACCTTGCAGTTTCATGCCAGGCACAGCCCATAGGTGGAGAAAAGACATAACCCATTGCAGGCAAAGCAGATGTGGGGGGAGGGATGGGGCTGTGCCTCACCCTTGCAGTGCCCCAAGTCTAAGGACAGCACTGCTGATTGACTGTGGGACTCATCAACCTGGGTGGAGATTCACCAATGCTGGCACATAGTAAGCATCTAATTTCTAGGTATTTTGTTCTCTATCTGTTTATCTGTGACCCAATGTAATACCAGTAATGACACTGACCCAAGCGGCCTGCAGCAAAAGTCCCAATAGCTGTGTTAATGAAAGGAACTCCCTGGTGGCTGCACTTGGCCTCCTTGGGGTTAGAGGCAGCAAGCCATGTTGCTCTGTTGTTTTGAGCAAGCTTCTCTGTCCTCATTCAGGTCCTGAGTTTGGGCTAAAGTCCTAGAAGATTTAGGAAAACAAAAGCCAAAAAAAAAGGGGTGAGATTTCCAACCAAGGCTTAATAAGATTTCTAAGCAAGGCTTAATCCAGAAGCTCACCTCTCTTAATTATTTACGCGTTGCTTAGATAAACATTTTTTCTTGTAGAAAAACAGCCTTGTCCCACTTGCCTGGAAAAGTTATTCCTCCTTCCACTCTCTCTAAATAACCTCTTTCAGGGCTTCGTTTGCCTGAAGTTGCATTGAAATGAGCACTGATAAAAGGAGTCTGTTTCTGCCTTGGTTGCTCTTCCCTCAAGCTTTAAAAAACTTGCTTTTCTTGGTATTGCAAGATGAGAGGTTTCCTGTTATACAATGTCGCTTGCCAAAATTCAGGAGGCACTGCTGATTTTCAGGGTAGTGAGCTGCGGTGCTAATCACAGAGGACAAATTTGCAGTAGTACTTGTCAGCTGCCTCAGCATCTGTCCAGCATGGTGCCAGCCCCGTCTCTGTCTAATCTGAATCCTTGGGCAATAGGCACAGCTGAAGGCTGAACTACTTCATCTACCTGTGAGTGAGCTATGGTTAACACAGGTTAAACATGCTGAGCTGGGTATAGCTAAGTTAAATAAACTCATGGGCTAAGAGGATGGAGACTGGGAGCTGAACAGACAAGTTTTGCCACCACGCTCCTCAAAGCAATCCCTAGAGTGGTACCAGGCAGAGGAGCTGTGAGATTACACCTCAGCAATCCTGCTATCACACATATGACAGATATGAATTGAGTGGACGTGCAATGTGAAGAATGTTTGTAAGTGGGTTTGGCTCATCTGGGGATTGTTAACTTACATCAGTGCGCACTCCCTTTTACAAAAAAGTACAGGCTTATTTTTGCTTGCTTACATCTACCCATGTGGGACACATTCTTGCAATAAAAAGTATCAGAGCAGAAAATGCTCTGAAATTGTGCTTTCTGTGAATGCTTCTGTAGAGAGAGCTTTCTTAGAATTTAATGTATTAAAACTGGAACAAATAAAGTCCTTCTTGTTTTAAGTTAGGAAACATGAATGAAGCTTTGATACAGAGTCTCTCAGCTAGCACAACTAAGGCAAAGTGATTTTATGGAAAGTTCCAATCTGGAGAAAAAGTCTTATCAGTAAGTGTTTGAGTGATTCCATGTAGATTTCTCCTACAGTGAAACAAAAATAAAAACAACAGCCTACACTGGAAAAGATTCTGTTCCTTGTAATCAACTTGTAGGAAGGAGGAACTTGTAGGAAGGAATATACATACTATACAGAGAATTCTCCCAGCAGGCTTGGATGGCTTGATATTGGGAAACTCATGGGTTGCAGCAACGTTAGGCAAATTGGTTTAATAATTCACTTGGAGAGCTTCAAATATCAATACTTACCCAGGGGGTTCCTGGTATTCTGAAGTCCTGAACTTCCACATGTTTACTTGGAAGCTACTGATATCCCAACAGTTTGATGTAGTCCTCTTGAAGAACTCGGATTTTTAAAAACACCTGGGATATTATAGAAAAAAAAAAAACTTCTAGGAGAGGACACCTGTCTATATGGAAGAATGTCATAACAGTGAGCTCTTCCACCAGAAGTTACAACATCTGCACAATCTCCAGCTTTATATTACTCTGGCCACCCTTTATTAAGTAAAGCAAGTTGTTATTTCTAGACCTGTCTGTCAAGTGAAGGAGCTGTGAACTGGAATTCAATTTGCCCAGGATCAGACAGACTTGCAGCAGAAGAATTTGAGTTTGAATCTAGGTATTTCTAGCTCCATCTCCCAAAAATTTATAGTCTACAAGCCCAAAACATTTTCTTCACACTTGGTGACAGATAGCTTCAGTAGTAAGTGCTCAGGTCTAATGAGAAGATAGAGTGTTGCATTTTTGCTTTATCTGGCTGCTAGGCCTGTCTCAATACAAACAAGTTACACAGGCATCAGGACTTACAAGGAATGCTGAACAAAAGCCAGGGTTGTTTTAATTTAGAGAAGAGGTAACTTGGGGGTCATACGATCCTTGTTCACGTAATTACAGGAGTGCTTCAAGAGAGAAAGGTGTAATCTGTTCTCTCTGCTGGATAAGATAAACGCAGCTGGCTGAAATTACAGGAAAGGAAATTTAAATTAGATGTTTTCCACTTGTTAAGGTAGTGACACATTTGAAAAGATTACATGGGAGAAAGAAGGATATCCGGACCCAAAAATAATGGAGATGGTTAAAATGGCATTCATGCATTCACACAGCTGATATGGGCTAGATTAGCATCTTTATGCTGGGAATATGGACTACAGAGTAACAGTCCATGGGACATACATGGCCCATGCAGCATGCAAGGGCAGTGGGTACACAATCTAAAGATACCCCTTAGTCTGCACCCAGCAGGGATATGGCAGACCTCTGCCCCCTGATTTGAGAGATTATTTCACATGTTGGGGGCAAAAATACCATTTAGTAAAACCTTAGTCACTTTGACCAAATGCTAAGTCAGGTACTCGTGTATTACCATCCCTGCTAATCACTCTGATTTGGTAATGCTTAATGGCTTGTAGCCTTTTCTTTCCTAACTAAAGAAGGTTGAGACTTTTTTGAACTGCTTGACTTTCCATGTTCCCCCAATACATCTTCTCTAAGATAATGTCAATATCTGTGAGAAAGTAACTTGTATTTATACTTGATGATTTTTACAGTAGTTTGATAAGACAGCTAATGTCAAGAGTCAGTCCTTCTTCACTGAGCCTTCTGCATTTTGAGTAACTACCAAAACAATCAGGGATGCCCCAAGATTAAACATTGCAATGCGGCTCTGCCCCCTATATGCCATGAAGAATTTCTTGCTGGGATCGATGCAGACTCAGGGAAAGATGAACAAGGGTGAATGCCATGCCATAACTCACCTCTGCTGATTTTTTCATTATTCTTCTCTCTCTGTGATGTTGGAGCAGCAACCCAGGTGTTCACCAAAGAGCTGCACTTTGGTAACCAGGAGCTCTTCCCTCTGCTAGCAAAGACAATTAAGGAACCTTCTAGTTAGAGGTGGCAGAGTTTGAAAGGGATCAATTGTGTTGTTAGTGTTGAATCACCAAACTATGACCTGTTTGCCTGCTGGCGGGGCACATGAATCCTAATGAACTTCTGCCAGTAGTAACAAAGAGTACAACAGTTTGTGAAGTCTCTCTTCCCATGGATTCACTCTTTTGGGCATACCTCATGCACTCCTATCAGTATTTCCCATATCCCATTTGTGTCTTGGTCAGTACCTCTGTCAGGCAAAAAAAAGTGCCTAGCCCAGTGCTGACTTCTGCCCAAAGAGATGTACTTCTCCCTGTCTTTGCCTTGAAACAAGCATAAAAGTGCTGATTTCCATTAACTTAATTTTCCCTTAGAACCCTGTCCTACTTTTGTTTGAAATTAGCTAACCAGTTCAAAAGATGCTATGGGAAGCAGACAGATGAACAAACAGGTAACAGGTAGCATAACCCCATAAGAATTTGTTTTCTTAGAAAACCCAGCTAAAACAAGAACTCTTTAATCAAATCATTGCTACCTGTGTGTTGGTCAAGTTATGCACTCAAGAGAAACCCTGCACCTCAAAAACCGTGGGGGACAAATCCAGCAGACTCCTTGGGGGAACACACACTATATGAATATGTTTATATTTCAATATTTATAGTATTTATATTTGTATTTATATCTTTGGTGAATATAAATTTCCTGTTTAGGCTGATTTGATTGTGGTTCGGTGATCAGCACTGCTCTCAGTACTGCTTCAGAAGACTGTGGGCACCGTAGATGAAGACACTCTCGTGGCTGAAGGACAGGACTGAACACAGAAGGACTGGTGTTGGTCCCATCTGTGATGTTGCCTTCTTTTGGGACTAGAGGGAGAAGCAAAGGTGCTGGGTCTCAGGATATGGCAAGAGGGGAACCACTTAACTGTGGTACAAAGTATTTCTTTTCAGGGTACCTTTAATTAGCCGCTTTGTAATGTGATTAATTGACACCTTAAAAGTAGAACACTGACTTCTAAAAAGAAATCAGTTATATTGAGCTGTGAACTTTTTGAGTAAGGAGCAATGCTAGAAAGCATTCCCCACATTTTAGTCTCTCACATGGCGTACACAGTACTTACATTAATAGTTTTGGGTGGTCCATACTTTACCATATTTGCAGCAATATGCTCTAGTCTTTGACAACATTCCACTGTGCTCATCTTCAGGATGCCTTTCATCCTCCAGTTCATGCCAAGCATATGAGTTTTCCCCATAGCTGTCCAGTCTATCACTGCAATCCCACTTGAATTACACAGCGCCATATCCTAAGGATGATTCCAATCCATAGAGTTTTTGACTGGTGATTTGTCTTGTCTTAGAGAAGCTCTTGGTGGCTTGAGATCCATTAGTTGTAGTCAGAGTTGTGTGGTGTGCAAATTACAATTTGCCAGATCTTCTATGGGCTCTGATCTATAGAAAAACCCATGATTGTGGTGGCTGTTAAAATAGATTGTGTCCCTCTGTTCACATCCACTACCTTCCTCTACTAGATCTGCAGCCACATACTTTAGCCAGATTAAATGCTGGAATCGATGTCCAACCCCTGCCAAGTCTTGTAAAGTATTCCTTAGATCCCAGAGATTTGCCTTTATTCATTCCAAACATGACTTCTTAAAGAGTATAAAAGACCTATGACAATCCCTTTTCACCAGGTTACCTCAGTGCACATAGCACAATGAGTCTTTCCATGTATTTGAATATTTCATATCCAGAAGAGACCCTTGGTGAGGTACTTGCAAATCCTCAGGCAGCATCAAGTGCAGCTGTATGGCTTGAGGTCCATAGCCTCAGCACAAAGATTACCTTTGTGATGTACATGTTCCATTAAAAAAATGCATTCCCTACAGGAAATGCAGGGAGAATGCAGGAAATGCAAAAAGGATTCCTGTCATGCCACCAGATGATATGGTAGTTTTGTGTCATCATAAGCCTGCAGGATTTGTTTTCTTTAGAGATCAAAGCCATTACTTAAGCAAGCCCCTAATTTAAACAGGTTATTTTAGCAACAATCACATTCCCATAATGTGAAGTAGGAGGGTTTTCTATTGTACTCTTGGCTTTTGCTAACATCCAGTGCAGATCTGTTTGCCTTTCATAGGTATGTCTGAAGAACTGCTGCATGAATTCTTTGGAAAAGCTGAGCCTTTCTATTTTACCTACACAAAACTATGATCATCCCTTGGTATCAAGGGAGCCACTAACACATTTACAAATACTGTCTTGCAAAGAGAGGCAAACATCTTCCATCCAACTCAGAAAATCCCCTCAAACTCAAATCCAAGATATGAGTCAGGTTTATTGACCTGAGCTCATTGATTGAAAGGTTTTCCCCATTCAAGCAGGGGGATGGAGAGACAAACCTGAGTGCCTCAAAAATATCAGTCTCTTCTTTTCCCACCCAGTTCCAATAGCTCAGGCTCAGACAACCTGGGGAAATTCAGGTCCTCCTTGATGTCTCATTCCACCAAGCTCATTCCTGAGGAAGCTGGGCTGGCTAGCTATTTTGTGGTCACTTTGAATGTAGATGCACTTCCTCACAGTTCTTGACCAGCTGAAAATGTGAATGTGGATCTGAGATCTTTGGGTCCTGGTTTTATAAAGTAGTGGTTGTCTGTCTAATTTCATGTATGTGTCTACCTTAGTGGGACTGAACTATGTATTTAGTAGGGACTGAGAGGCGCCTGGCTGAGATAAATTTATTGCCATGCAAAGAGGAACCTTTTCATATTGTGTGTAACACTTGCATCTGTGGTTTGATCAGGTCATTTAACTTCTCTATCTCGGTTATTTCATCTGAGTAGTCAGATTGCTAGGGCTTGCATTTTTGACAAGTGGTGTAGGAGAATTAATTCGTGAGTGTGCACCTAGGACTTCAGACAAGTCTACCAGTATGAAAAACTATAATTAAGAATTGCTTGTCCTGCACTTGAAAACACTTGCACAACAGCCTTATCCTGAGCACGGCTGACAGTTTGCCATTAGTTCTTAAGGCAGTGAAGGCTGAAATGCTCAGTAGGATTGGAATCATACTAAAAATTTACTTTTAAAAATCCAAAGTTTGGGAAGAACCAAGAGAGACTTCAAAGGCTGAGGCAGGCAGTGGTAGCCTTCCACCAATTCCAGCAGGCTTTGAATGAAGCTTGTATCTCCCACAGCTGTCTCAGATAGTTATCACTTCATCACCATACATACCTCTTCATCTTCTGCCTTCTCAGAAAACAGGAATCCAGCAAGTTCTTCAAGCCAGAAGAAAGTATTTCTGACATCAAGGAAAGGGAAGAAACTGGCATATTGCTTCTGCACCAGCTATCAGAATTCTAGCATTCTAATTAAAAATATACAAATGGAAAAGAATTGTGAAGGATTGGAACACACACTTGTGGAACTGAGCAGTTTTTTCCCTTGGGCTGAATTTCGAATCGGATTTGATCTTGAGATAATTAGGGAGTTGTAAAGCTGGCTTGATGGAATTGTAAGAAGCCAGTATCACAGTGGAGGAAAAAAAATCAGGTTTTTGGAAACAAAATAAATAAGAATTTGTGGATTTGAGGAAGTCAGGAGCAGCGCATCTGTTCCACCTGTAGGCACTGGATTCACATGGTGATGGTGGATGATAGGGACTGATAAATGACAGGCAAGGCCCAATAACACCCTTGTTGTTCAGACAAAACCTGCTTTGGAGGAAATTGAATCTCTGTGGTAAGGTATTGCATTGTCCATTTCATGCCTTCTGCATTCCTAGTGAGGATTTTCTGGGAGTAAGGGGAAGAAAGAGACAGATGCTATATAGCAGCTACTTTGGCTTTTAGTGCAGGCATCTAGGGTACAGAGGAAGATGTATGCAAATAATGAAAACTAATGCTGTGGGCTATAGCACAGGAGCAGGTGAGAGCTGTTTTACCCAGTTGCTGATGGAAGAGTAAGGCTGAGGTAAAGAGTAGGGGGAGCAAAGGTGGTAACAACAATTAATTTGAGGGGAAGAAAAGTAGAAGAATAAAGTTCAAACACAAAATGATTCTCCCTCACTAGAGCATTCTGTCTGCAAAGGGTGAACCTGGTTAAATGTAGCATTTGCCACAACTGCATTTGGGTAGGAAGAAATGAGAGTGGGGTGGGTAGGAGCTTCCTACATCTTTCCTGCTGCTTCAAGTAGTATGAAGTGTCAAGTTTGTGCCCCCATCTCATTGATGAAGTGTTGGCTCCTGGCCATAGGCAGGGTGGTAATAAACTATTAGCTGGGGAAAAAGCAATATTAATAATATAAATGATTGCTCAGGAGATAGGAAGCATGAGTGTTGGGATGTATGGTAGTGAGGCTGGCACTCTTCACCAATAGGGCAGCAGCGCTACAGAGCAGGAGAGTAGGAGGACTGAGAGCTCCAGTGCTGGGGTATGGGTTTGAGTGCTGTAGGAAGCCAGGACTGTGAGAAGCAAGAGGTGGAGTTTGGTTGTGAGGAAGTGGGGTGGTACAGGAGATGGTGGACGTTTAGAGGATGCATACTGAGGTTGGTTTTTGGCAAGGGAAGAGAGAGAGATGAAAAGTTTGAAAGGAGGTTTGGTGTCCAACTTTAGAGAAGAGCAAGAATTTGTAGATTTACATGAGAGGAGAGGACAGGAGCCTGGTAGCCTGTTTTCTACCCACACCTTGTGCTCTGTGTCTCTTGATGCAACGTTATGCCTCCCTTCTTGCTCTGTGCTCCCAGGCACCTTGGGGCTGTTTCTCTCCTAAGGCTTTCCTTACCTTCAGACGACCCTTCCAGGCTGATATTAGCCCAGCAGGCTGTGCAGCAGTCTTGTGGGGCAGGCTGCTCCAAGAAACCAGCTACAGGAGAAGAAAACACCATACCCCCCTGTGCTTGGTGATACAGCCCCACTGCACAGCAGACCGTAGCTGTTACCATGGTGCTGCACCAGAAGAGTGGCAGTCTCTGGTGTCACACTCTGGCTGGACACATGATACTTCTGTCTCAAGTCTTTTTCAGCTTTGGCTCTGTTCTCTGCTGTGGGAATGAATGGTGTTTTCCTTAGTTTAGAAAATCTGCCAAGAGATCTGCCAGCTGAGACCTTCCAGTTCTGACCAAAGCCAATAATGATCTGTTCACACTGGCTAGGCTCACTCTGTCCCAGTGAAATGGGCTTGTCCCCATTTAACTTTACACCTGTTGTTTGTGATTGATATGTGCTTGCTGCCTGGGCAGAGCTGGGGAGGGATGTGGATGTGCCCATCCATTTCTAGCTCTCTGCTGTTGACACCCATTGCAGCTTTGTTTAAGCAGAGTAAGTGATCTTGTTAGTACTTCAGAGCAATGTTGCCGTTTTTAACTGCAGTATTTCAGCCAGAGGCTGCTGTATGAACATGCCAGAGCTGCAGACCATAATTATCTCATTTTGGGGAGGAGAGTGGGGTGATGTGCCTTATGTTTGCTTGACTCTGAAGGTTGCTTGTTGCATGTCAGTGCAACCCACAACTGTAGCTGCAGTAGTCCTTCTCTGGCTTGGGTTTTCCAGGAGCTTATAGTGCTGCAAAAAGCTGCTATCTACCCTACCAAAAAAAGGACCATTGAATAAATGTTCATGTCATGTCTCACTGGCTTTGTGTCTGATGTGCAGTCTCAGTCCTCTGAAACATCTGTAACAGGATAAAGAAGACCCTCATAAAAAAGGGAAAACTGTACAGCAGTCAACAGAAGTATGCCAGGGTCTAAGGAAGCCAAAACCACAAAGTCACTATATCCTGGCTTGAAATGTATGCTTTCCTTGATGATAGCATACCGTACAGTTTACAGTATTTGGCATCTCCTTTTGGAGGTCAAGACCAGAAAGGTTTCTGTGAGACTGGCTAAGGTTTCTATAGAAAGAATAATGCTCTGTAGAATCACATACGTTGTTCAGGAGGGTAAAAGACCACCTGGAGCATTTCTCTTCTGCTAAAATACAGTATGCTCTCCTCACCTGTGTGTTTGAACATACCAGATAGACTTGTGGGGCTGATGATTCCAGTGTGACGCATGCTGTGTAGAACAAGGCAGAGTGTCCTTGTTACAGCTAGGGCAGAGTTAATTTCTTCTCAGTAGCTGTTACAGGGCTGTGTTTTGGATTAGGAATAAGAATGGTGTTGATAACACATTGATGATTCGGTATTTTGCCAAGTCTTGTTTATCCTAAGTCAAAGACTTTTTTTCCCTTGTCTGATGCTCTGCCAGGGAGGCAGTCCGCAAACGGAACTGGGAGGGAGTACAGCCGGGACAGGTGACCGAAAGTGACCAAAGGGATGTTCCACACCAGGGAACGTCATGCCTGGTATATGATCTGGGGGGAGTTACCTGGAAGGGCAGGCGATCTGCTTTCAGGAAGGGGAGGTCTGGCTCAGTCAGTGGGTGGTCAGCAATTGCATTTTGTACCGGTTGTTCCTTTTTTATTGTCATTGTTATTATTTACCATTCTTATTGTATTTTACTTTATTTTCATTATTAAACTGTTCTTATCTCAACATAAAAGTTTTATTTTGATTCTTCTCCCCATTCCACTGGGGTGAGGGAGGAAAGGGGAGAAGTTGAGTGATCAGCTGCATGGTGCCTAATTTCAACCTGGGCTTAAACCATGACACAGTGAAAGAACCCCTCCCTCACGTTCACCCAAGGCCAAATCTACCCTTACCATATGGATGACATTGCAAATAAACCAAAACATGATTCTGTCCTTTACCTTTTATGTGGCAGACTGGGGGGAAGGGAAGGAGTCTTGGTGATTTGATCCCTAGAAACCTCCATGTAATGATCTAATATGGCACAGATCCAGACAGAGAAACAACACTGAGCTCCTGGGAACTGGCTGAAATTTCCTTTTCCCTGCCTCCACTGTTGGTGTTCCCCTTGCTGAAGTATCCTGGACTCATAGACCCACTCTCTTGCTTCCCTGTCAGAAGCAGGATGGACGGCTTTCCCCCATCCAGAGAAGGCTAGATTGTACCCTTTATGCTAGGGAGCAGTAGGAGCAGAACTCGGTACAACTTGGTAGCCCAGGAGCAACCAACTATTTCTCTGTCACTTTTGGAGATGCTTGGGAAGACTATGACCAGCATCAATCTGGCTGGGACCCTTCTTCATGGTCTTCACTTTGGCAAACTTTCAGTAGGGCCCCTAGGTGACACCATGATTGTTGGATCAGGTTGCTTTTGGAGGGAGTTGGCCAGGAAAAGATTTAATGATATGTCTCTGCTGTGGGCTCGTCAGTTACATACAAACATCCAGGAGCTGCGGTTGTTTGCTGGGGAGGGGATGGCAGGCTGCTCAGAAGGTTGTACCCACTACAGATGGGCTGATTTCAGGACCCTCCAGCCCTTTTCTACAGAGAAGGTCAAAGAGAGAGATTTGCTAGACATGGGGAGGAGCAAGGGTTAAGATTAAGGGAGGAGGTGACAGCAGGGACCCTTGAGGAAACCAAGAACCTGCCAAAGCAGGGATATTCAGCAAGATTTTCTGTGTTCTTCAGCTTGACTTGGGCTAATAAGGAGATTCCTAAAGACTCACCCAGTAGGGGAGGTTCCAGGGCTGTGAAGTCCCTGCTTTTGGAAATAAATATAAAATTGGAGATCCCCACAGTCTGATGGGTGAAATAACAAACATTTGAGATTTCCCATCAAATGGTCTATTTCTGGCCAGTTACAGGGCTCCCCAGGCAGGGAATGTTCATCATTTCCTTTCCTTCCAATGAACATGTCAGATGGAGGAGGGAGTGGAGTGAAATCTCTGGATTGTTTCCTGGGCATAGCAAGACTCTAGAGAATCGTCCATGGGGGAAGGAGCAGCACAAGAGTCAGTTAACCCAGAAGAGGAAAGTTTCCAGGAGCTTTGGGTATGAGGCCAAACAAACCTTACAACCTGTGATGAAAAAGCCAAGTGAAGAATGATGACACTGGCATGGCTTGCAGCATACACCTTCTCACAATTAACCTGGTTAAGTAGCCAATGTGTTCACTGGCCCATTCCATGCTGTGGCTATCACCCTGCGCCTTACTATAATGATTTATACCTGAGTCTTTTAAAGAAATAATAGGAAGGTTTACATTGGTTAAAGATGGTAAACCATCTTTACATGGTTTTTCTTAGTCTGCAGCTCACCACCGAGTTTGTTGTTTCCTTTATGCTGTTGCACCTTCTTTTCCACCCTTAATTCAGGGAAAAAAAAAAACAAAACCCAAAAAACAAACAAACAAACAAAACCAGTTGTGACGGTGACTATGTTTTTCTGAGTAAAACAAGAAAAAAAAATATTTTCCCAGCTGTGTCCAGAAAATCCAGACAAACAGAGGAAAATCCAATAAATTATTAACTCAGTCTTTCCATCCGTAGACAGTGGTGTTTCTGGTTAGGCCTTTTTAATGATAACATTATTTTTTTATATCGCTAGCCTTCTTCTCCCTCAAGACAAAAGAGAGTCTCTTTGATTTGAAATGCGATGTCCTGAGAAATTATCTGGTGAGCACCTGGACGATTGCTTACTTGTGCTTTTCTGACTTTTGAATATGGAAAGATTACTTGGAAGTGAATTTCCTGTACTACTTCCCTGTGAGAGGAGTGTAACAAGCAAGACAGCAACTTTATAGGCAAAAAATTACAGACTTTATGCATTGGTTACTCTTTACAGAACACTGATTTTGATACACTCCTTTCTTCTTTTTCCTTTTAATTTATTTTTTTTTTCATTATAGGGTGGGATGGTGAGGTAGGTTATTTTCAGCTGTGAATTTTTGACCCAGACAATTAAGTTTGTCTTAGGAAGTAGCAGGAAGAGATTGGTGACATCTGCCTGCAACAGGCACTGACACAGCAATGCTCAATCCATGCATGCACTTAGGTGCTGTCCTGTTGATGAAAGAAAGCACCCTATGACCCCTGTGTTGTGACCAGAAGCAGGTTTGACCCATGTGTTATAGTCAAAAAACCAGGTTTGGTTTGCTGCTCTGTTCTCACTCTGGTGGTCAGGTGTGGGTTGCTTGACAGGCACACCTTGGCAGTCCTTGACACTGTCTATCTTACCCATTTTCCTGTTTATTGACCTCCTGTTTTCCACTCAAGACTCTTTGCAAACAAGCAGTCCACCATAACTACTTTTTTGCCCTGGATACCAATTTTGCTACCTGGCATACCCAAAATTGTTTATTTTCAATACCATTACCTTGGCAATCTCAGCTGATTGCATTACTAGAGCACTGTTGGCTCTGCTCCCTGAAATATCCCCAGCAACTGCCTGTACAGTTTGGCCACTTCTCACACAAATTCCCCTTAGCCAAGCTGTGAGATCCAGCCATCTCTCCTGGTGCTTGCACACTTCTATCTGCCACAACCACCAGCTTCTGATATTGTCTCCCATTTCCCATGTCCTGCTCAGCCTCAGCCCAGCACCCATGCATAGGCAGATCACCCGCCTAGTGTTGGCTCCCTGCTCCCGATGGCTGCCCGTGGCTGAGGAATTCAGAACAGCTTAGCCACTGCACCAGGCTGGACTTGTCTGTTTGCCACCTTCACAAAGGCTGAATGCCTGGGTGGGTTTGTTTGTTCTTTTTGTTTTGTTTTGTTTTTAATTTCTGTTTGGGTTATTTAAAAATACATGCTGTATGCCTAAATCTAAATTCTTAAGCAATTAAGAATGCTCTGTAACTGTAATACGCAGCTCATAACTATTTAGCAAGCTGCCAGTTTTTGTGTCAGCTTTTGGTGGCATTTCTTTTATATTTTTTTAATATAACTATGTGGAAACTTATATCAAGCCTTTGGACAAAAAATACAGATTTCCTTCATAAATGTACTAAACCCACCACATTTCTCTGCTGATTGCCCATTCACAGAAATATTTTAGGATTTAATATGGCCCTTCTGTAGAAAACAATGATCAGTGGTGTAAGAAACGCCAGCTTGTGCCAATTTCAGGACCCCATCACCCTCCTTTGCAGTGACGATAACCAACAGCTAGATGCCTTCATAGCAGAGGCTTGCAGCATAATCCTGCCCCAGGCTGGCAAATGCTCTCCTCTCCCAGTCCTTCGGCACAGAGCATACTCCTGGCAGCCTAAATGTCTGGGTGACTAAGGCCAGATGCCTGGATCAGAAAGAAAAGGTCAGACTTCTCAACACAATTAGGGAGGAAAAACCTTCATGCTGGAGTGTGGTGGCTGCATCCGCCACATAGGTGTCCAGGGCAGGGTGATGTGCCTTGCAAGGAGCAGCACCAGTCCCCCACTCCAGCCCTGCTTTTGCTCCCAGCTGCCTCCTGGCCTGCAGTCGCATGACCTCAGCCTGTCAGGGAAGAGGCAGGCAGAGTACATCAACTCCTTGGAGACCCAGGCGCTGGGTGGTTTCTTTTTCCACTGCATTAGCCAGCTCAGATGTGGCACAGATGGGGAATCTGCAGCCTGTGCCCCCACACCGGCTCCTGGGGCCTCAGGGGCATCTGACAGATGGGACAAAACCCTGGCGGGGCCAAAACATGTTTAGCATCACAGCTGTGGCTGGGGGAGAGGGATGAAGCCCTTCAGCACATCACCCAGCCCTGCGGGCACAATTCAGCCACAGACAAGAGGCACAGAAGAGCTGCATCACAGGGACCTCTTTGAGACCCATGCCAGCTGTTTCAGGGGATGGAAAGCAGGTTTTCACCCACCTACTTCCAGAGGACAGAAATGACTGGATTGGAGGGCTGCTGAGTAGGGCAGGGGGTAGATCCTGTGCTGCTCCTGGGATGCACGGGTAAATGCAGCTTGTGGTGCTGAGGAGCACGTGAGAGGCTTGGGATGGGGAGAGGGGATGTTGTAGGGAAACAGCAGAATGCTTTCTGAAAGACAGTGTACACTGGGTATGAGGCACCCAGACAACAAAAGCAGTGCAGTCTGCTGCCGAAAGAGTGGGTTCAGGTTAGGAGAAGTAGTGTGAACTCTGCATGCCACAGCCCTGTTGGGAACAGCATGGGGAGGTGTTGCTGGATGGAGCCTCCAGACAAGTTGGAAAAGCCCAGAGAAGGTGCTGCTAGCCCTGTCGTACTGCAAAACAGGGAAAGCTTCAGATGAGGGTCCTTCATGCATTATGCCTGGACTTATTTTTATCCTGTCAGAAGTGGATTTTTTTTTTTTTTCCATGGCTGAGATTGCCCAGTGCTGGGCAGGGAGCGTGGCTCTGGCACTGAGCTGTGACGCCAGTGGGGAACAAGGCAGGGCTACACTGTCTCCTCAGCCACAGAGATGCTTCTCTGACTTGGGTGTGGTACACTGATGCCAGTGACTTCATGGTGATGCACTTCAACCACCAGCACTGTCCAAAGCCTTTCAGCACAGTACAGCATCAGAAAACAACATAGCCTACTGCCTAAGACCCAGCTTTTTTTTTCCCATGCTCGGGACAAAGCAAACATACAGTGTGTTCAGTGACTCCTGGTCCTTGGAGATTGTTCCAGAAAGCCTATCCTCACTTTTGATAAGTTAAAACCAAAAAAGTTTTCAGCCGCTGCTGAACAAAACGGAAATATACTGAACCTACAGAAACTGACATCCTTCTTTATGCAGTCTGTCAGCTATTTGTGCAGTTAACTCATCTAACTGGGCTAATGAGATTTGGAGGTATTCTCTAAAGCATAGCTTTAGACAGAGAAGCCCCACTTTTATTTAAAAGAACAATGCGCAAACGTCCTAGTTAGAGAAATTCTAATGATGTGGCTGCGTGCTCTAAAACCAGACGATGCAAGAGAGCTTCCAGCGAACTGTGAAAAAAACAAAAGTGGAAAATCAGTTTCGAGTGTTCAGATGGGGTTACTCCGAAGACATCTGCGGTCTTCTGCTTTTTGAAGTCGGACTGCGAGGGAAAGCCCCAAGGCTGGGAAAGGCTTCTGCTTTTTTTCTTTTTGGGGTTTTTTTTCACCTTCTTCTTTCTCTATCCCCCCCCCCCCCCCGCCAAGCAACTGCAAGCCGCACTGAGGGGATTTAGGAGCAGAGTACGGCATGTCCCAGCCCCCGCAAGCTTTGGACGTGTTCCTGCCCGGCGCCGCTGCTACGGGCACCCGGTCTGCTGGGTTGTGCTTTTCACTCTATTGCTTTGGTAATCCTGAAATAATTCCCTTTTTATTTTTTCTCCTCCCCCCCCCTTTTTTTTTTTTTTTTAAATCTTTTCGCGGAGCACG
>VZRN01004657.1:634729-766227 GCA_013397935.1 Dasyornis broadbenti | reverse complement strand
CCGGGGACACTTTTCCCCATTTACTTCTAATTTTTTTTCTTTTTCTTTTTTTCTTTTTTTCTTCTTTCTATTTCCTGTTTGTTATCCTTTTTCTTTTCATTCTTCCTTCTTCCCTTATCCTTTTTCCTCTTTCCTTTTATTGTTTTTCCTTTTCCCTCTTAATTTCTTTTTCCTTTTTTTTTTAAAGTCTTTTCACAGTGCCCTAAGGGAGAAAGCTCAGAGCCCGCTTCTGTGCTCATTACTGCTAGATCCCGAGAGACACCAGCTGCACAAGGGAAGCTGCACTGGGACCCGCACCTCATGGCTGGGACCCCCAGCCTGCATATCGTGCAGTTGGTTTTGCTTGTGTCTCCAAGTAACTTGTCTGTGTAACACATCCGCACTGTTGCTGCACTGGCAAGCTCTCTGAATCTCGCCAAATCCTTGAATTAAACGAGACATTGTCATAAAAAAGTCAGCCTGTGGTTGAGTAGTAGCATTGTGCTTTCATGGCAAGAGTGGGATTGAGATGAATTCACCGAAAGTGTAAAATTGTAGAATATTAAACTACACAAGGATGCTCCCGCGCAATTGAGGTGCTATCTTCGTCCTTTCTCCTGGGAACTGGAGCTACACTTCTCAATGGGAACATAAACACAGAGTTGTAATGAGTTTGAACTTCACACAAACCCACTGAAGTTGCTAACTCCCATATAGATGAGTATTTCCATGCTATAAACAGCAATTACCTGGCTCCCACAGGGTCCAGCTTGTATACTGTCAGGCCAAGCCACATGCATAAGTTATTGAAATGATTTGAGTGTGTAATAGGCAACTGCAAGTACTATTAGTTTTGTAGCTTCAGTCACACTTTAATTCTGACTGTGCATAGGGCCATTAAAACAGAGAAAGTCAAATGCAGTATTTGTAATGAAACTGGAGGTTGCACACCCAGTGTTTGAAGCAATTGTAATAGGCATCCAATAGAGAGTCATCCAAGCCTTTCTGGTTTAGCTAGTAGAAAGAAGCCTCTTTCTACTCTAAATGCTTTTTCATCAGTCACATCCTTACTTGATGTGTTTCAGCAGATATTACCAGTTTAATGCTCTCCGTGAATCTGTCCTAGCTCTGTTGATTTACACAGAGAGAGAGTTCGTTTTGGGGCATGCTTTTGATGGGAGAGAGGTGAGAGTAACAGTGTAGGAGACCCTGTGCAAATGTTCCCATTCTATTACAGCCTTGGTTCATTGGGGACTGTAAGAACATCCTTTATGTTACTAGTAATGTTAAAAAAAATTGCAAGAAACTTACATGCTGTTGTTTTCAAAACTTGAAACAAACAAAAAAATTAGAACTTCTTAATCCGCACAGAAAATTCTTGCACAACTGACCCATGTGAAAGTGGTTCTCTCGTGCTATTCATGCTTAAGCAGATTGTTTGATTTACTGTTTCCATCTCTGTGCCACCAAACTGAGAAGGAAAAGAGCAGCAAGGCTCCTAATGAATATGCCAGCGGCCTTTTTTTCAGCAAATCCTTCTTTACCATTGTCAAGTTGCATAGCTGAAAGACAGGGATGTTGTTCAGAGTGCTTCCCCTCCCCACCTCCACTCCAACACGGTCCTTTCTGTTCTTGCCCATCACACTAGGAAAGTCTGGCAATTGATTTTGGAGCTTTGGTATGAGAGATGGTTTGGATTTTGATTTCTGTGGGCTGAAGAGGCAGGCTTTCTGCGAGAGTGCCATGGAGCATTTGTCTCCATGGATGTGTTCTGAGCCAAGTGTTGGAAGTTTTAGCATTGGGGCAGCACAAGTTGTACATTGCAAAAGGCCACCAGTGCAAAGGAAGGGTGCTTTGGCCATGGCTGATAAACTGTCTGTGCATGCACAGTAGCTGATTGCTTGAAACAATTCCTACTTCATGGAGAGACAGGCTGGCAGACCTGAGAACTGGAGTGATTTTTCTCAGGCGTGTGTTTCGTGAGGCATGTGTTTCTCTTTGGAGAACCTCTGTTTGCTTGCAAGGGTCTTGAGAGAGAGCAAGAGGCTGGGGTACTGTTTGGTGCTGATTCAGAGATTATTTAGAGGTAGTGGCCTAGTGAAGGGAGCCCAAGACAGAGAGGGAGGGGGTAATGTCTATAGAGTAAGATAAGGTGGGTCCCCAGGGTACCAGGGAGCGATCTGCCAAGCTGCTGTGCTTCAGCTGGGACTGGACAAACCTGTGAATTGCTACCAAAACTCAAAGACTGGGGCAGTCAGTTGCCAGCCAGAGTATCCTGCTCCAGGTCAGCTGTGTTGCAAATGCTGACGATCCCCATGGTGCAGCATCTGTTAGAGTTACTTGGTGAGTATTGCCAAGCTCACCCAGAAAAGGTGGGAGCAATGTCCCTGGGCTCAGCAGGGACATGTGCCACCCACTATCCTTGCAGGGACTTCCTTACAAATGGTTCCAGATGGAGAGCTGGCTTCTGGTGGAGCAGG
The DNA here is from genome assembly GCA_013397935.1 of Dasyornis broadbenti. Classification (NCBI taxonomy): domain Eukaryota; kingdom Metazoa; phylum Chordata; class Aves; order Passeriformes; family Dasyornithidae; genus Dasyornis; species Dasyornis broadbenti. The sequence goes on along the minus strand of VZRN01004657.1, from coordinate 763,768 downwards.
GATTTCACGATCTGCCTGTCCCACCCAGACCTGCTCTGTGACGTGGGTGGTTCATTGCATCCTGGTGGGTTGTAAAATTGTGTATGGATTCTTCCCTCTGGAAGTTTGGCTGAGAAGGGGTATATGTGGTAGGGAGCTTCTCTGCACAGTCACTTTACAGCAAATGGGTCTGCAGATAAACAAATTTAGGTGTTGTGCAATTTCTGTCTTAAACTTCTGGTTATCTTTCTAAATATATTCCTGCCCTCCAAACCCCATGATCACAGAGACTGTTTTCAGCCCTTTTTTCCTGTTTCCAGTGATGTGGAATTGGGGTGCATGTGTTTATGTAGAAATAATATGATTCTGTCAGATGAAAAAGCTGTTTGAGACCAGTGCAAAGTGTCTGTGTGACACTTTCATTCCGGTCGTAAGTATCCCATTCCTCTCAGGAATGGCACTGTTTGAAGTATCCTTCTGCAGTATGTTTCCAGATACTTTTTCTCTGTGCAGGTCCTCCTCACTCTGAGATGCTTCTTGCTGTTTTGCCAGTTCCTGTTCGAGCCACAGACTCCTGGGATGCTAATGCATCCAAACACTTATTCTCTGCATTTACAGAGCAAGGCAGGTTGTGGATGGTGCTTAAAAGCAGGGTGGGGTGAGAGCTAGCCCTCTGGGTGCGGGCTTGGTTGCTACAGGGTTGAATCAGGAGTCAGGAGAGCTCGGGTATTATCTAGCCCTTGAAGCTTGAATGGCTCCTGAATTGATTGTACTTCCTGGATGCTGTAAGTGAAAAAACCTGTTTGGGCACTGGATCAGGCTGTCCGTCAGGGATCAAGCTGTCCATCAGAGCGTGAGCACTGTGTTTTCACCTCCACTGAGTACTTCAGCCACCAGTGCTGGCTGTGGGAAGTGCATGGTGTTTGCTGTGGCTCCCTTTGCTAAATGCATGAAAAGATTTTCAGTGTCATGACTACTGGGCTAAGCCCAAGAAAACCAGGCTGGAGCTGGCTTCTGAGGATGGCCTGCCAGGGCAGAAACACACTAGTCACTGTCATGCTTGCTGAGCACATCACATCATAGCCACAGCAACTTTTTGCTGCGTGGTGAAAAGACTATCTTGCAGAGGGCCAGGAGTTGGAATTGATGATCATGATGGGTCCCTTCCAACTCAGAATATTCTATAATTCTCTGACTGAAAGGAGGCCTTCGTCTTAAAATTGTGATGCAGTCATTTGGGAGCAGTAAGAAAACAACCTAAATGGCACAGATTACATAGTACAAGCGTCCCTTTTTGCAGAAGCAATGAATGGGGCTTGCTTTCTCTTCTTGGCATGAAATGGCAGAGTGGAAGAGGTGGCTTTCCTCCAAAGTGTACTCATTATTTTTTTACAACAATTTTCAAATGGGAAGTGTCATTTGAGTAATAACTGCATCTCCCAGGCTGAATGAATGCCAAGTGTGATGGCAAGATGCACTTAGGCCTGGGATGTGTCTGCATGTCAGTGCTAACAGAAGAATGCTTACTAGGGGAGCCCTTTTCTCAAGAGGGAACAAATTCTAGTACCAGCAAGTTGTGGTTGTCATCAGCTGTCTTGTCTGTGGACTTGCTGTGACTTAATGAGGAAAAAAGAAGAGGTATTAACTTCCTCACCAGTGGGACACAGGTGCCAGCTGGCCTGTGTTGTGCTTGTGGGGGATGTAACATTTTTGTTGTCTTCTGCCTTCCTGCCACAGCTGAAACTGCCTGTTGGTTCCTGACTGCTCACAGGACCATAGCTGCCGGAGGATGCTGCAGTCCTCAAGGTGCGCTTTCTTAGCAAGCAAACAGTCTTGCATCAATATTTTCAGTCCTCCAGTGCATGCACATCAGGAGAAATACGTTGATGTGACTTCGTGCTTCTGCCTCAATTGTGCCAGAGATAAGATGGCTCAGATCAAACTTCAGTCAAATTTCTGCTCTGGAAAACTTCTGTTAAATCTAGTTAAGGCTCAGAAAGAACTCCTGAGGTGAAAGCCATAAAATTAATTTAAATAAGTGATACAGAATAATCATGCAGAATCAATAAGGTATGTCTAAGTTAGAGGGAGATAACGTACCCCTTTTTGCACACTCTTTTGCTGTGTTCTAGTTCTACAGTTTGCACTTGTCACAGAGAAAATACAGGTTTTTACACCTTTGCAAATGTAAATTCTTCCAGTGGGTCTTGTGTAGAGTGGTCTGATGGTTGGGTGTATGGTGTTTTTTTTGTTGGTTGGTTTGTTTTTTGGGCATTTTTTACCATTAGCTGAAACAGAATATTTTAATGAGTTTGGGACTCTGTCTTAAACTATGTTTATAATATTGATTTGAAAAAGGAAGATGAGCTCTCCCAATACCCTGTCCTTCCACCCATAAAAGCAGTGTATATTTAGCTGGACATAAAGAATGTACAGCACATGGCAAAGGATGCGGTCTGCAAATTTTCAAGGGACAGCAGATGTTGGCTGGGGTTTTGGAAAGAATTTAATTGCCTAAAGATACAGAAGTAACTTCTGGTAGGCTCATGAGACATTTAGGGATATTCAAATTTTAGCTTCCATGGCAGCAGAAATCCATGTGGAGCAGACCTGTAGCCTGTCTAAACATTGTTCTGCCATCTGAGATGCCTAAAGACGATGGAAGCACACTACCTGCTGAAGAGATGCAGTCTGTCAGTTTGCTAAATATACTGGAACAGATTGAACAAAAACAGTAAATGCAAGATGTCTACTACAAGCATCACTGAATTCTCTGAATAAAAGATGCTGTCTTTACACAGTTTTTCTTAAATCAACCCCCGCCCCAATGCTCGTTTGACATAACTTGGGAAAAACACTTGCACTGTAGCTTTACAAAAGTTTCGGGAGTTTTTCATTATCTCTGTTTTATATTGAAGAACATGGTGGTTCAAACATGGTGGAAGCACCATGAATGTGACCTAAAGCCTTCTTCTCAGAGGGCTTATGTTGATTCTTGCACATACCTTAGAAATAATGCATAGACATCCAGAGGTCTATACAGCATGCATCAAAAATCACTGACATGGCGAATACAAAATACTGAGTGACCTTTAATGGTAAAGTGTAATTATACAGGCTTTAAATTAATATGCTGTTCACAGTCATGTAGTTATAGATCAGACAGCGTCAGCCTTTGCATAATAAAAAGCATTGAATTTTGTATAACAGCTGACTGCTTCCTAACAACTTCAACTAAACAACAGAGCAAATATTTCTTTAAGGGGAAAAAAACTCAAGTGCAGCTCTAAAACAAGGTGACCAGACTGGAAACCAATTTTGCCTGCAACTGCTTGATACTGCTGCTAAGGCATTTGTTTGAGGTTTTTTTGTCAGTGTTCCCAGGTTTTTTTCTAAGCAGCAACTCTTCTGCTTCATTTCTGAACTGAGCCTCTCTTTAGACACTGAACTTCTGTGAAGTCTGCCTTTGAGCAGGGAGAGTAGCTTTGATAGTATCTGCACCCTTTCACTTTTGCTCTCTCCAACATGACTGCTTCCCATGAGGCTGCTCATAGTAAACAAATCCTATGGTGCTGGGAATGGCATAGGAAGCCTGCAGTGCTCTGGTGCCTTTCGGTGAATCCCTGGGGTAATCTAGGGTGTACTGTGATGAGGACTCAAGACAAGCTGGATGGATTGTACTGAGCCTGAAGTCTGTACAGTCCAGAGCTGCGCCAAAGCTTGGTGAGTAGGTAATAGTGACTCACTGCACTGGTTTGGATTCAGGGTCACTTTAGCCCAGGAGCATGTATGTGGTCACAGAGGTCAGCAGATGCCCAGGAAGAGTTCAGCATAGAGATTTGTGAGAACGATGTGATTTCTATATTGTTGAGGATTTGTATCCCTTGAGCTTGTTCACCCTCCTCGTCCAGTCCCTTAGTATTTTGGTTTCTGTGACAGTGCTTTGCAAGGAGGTTGGTGGGTTTGATTACAAACTGTATGAGGAACCACGTCGTCTTTGGTGTGTTGCTGACTCCCAGTACCTTCTTTTGTTGTCCCGTGGCTGTTGCATTTAAAAAAAAGGTGCTGAATCACTGATTGTTCTTTGGCTTTTTCAGACCCCTCTGCCACAAGGCAAGCACCTCTGCCACATCTCTCAAGTGCTTCCTTCTTGTAGCTGAAAAATTACGACTTGGTTATCCCTCCCTAAAATCCAGAATTTTTTTTCCTTGACAACAGCTATAGGCAGTGCTCTCACACAAGCCCTTTCCTTCCTCCCCCACCTTCTGGTTCTCTATACATCTCCCTGCAACTCCTGATAGTTAGGAATTGGTTTAAAACCCAGGCTGATATTTCTTCTCTTTTAAAAGCGTGGCTAGCATTAAGTTTTATCAGCTCCAGCTGAGATTTAGCCATGCAAAGCTCTTGTTCTTTTCAATTTTAATCTATTTTACTAAAGCTTTAACTCAAGAATTGCAAACGTGTATTAGCATGGAGAGGTGTGGGGAAAACACTAGTGTGGTGTATGAGGTCACATGGGATTAAAAGCTGCAATCCTCGCTAGTGGTCTTTTTGTGAGCACTGGCACTCTCCCTGTGATGCACTAGGTTTCACCAGTTAGCAAGTTTGTTTTAGTGCCAGCTTTCTGCATTTAATCCTGTTACTTAGGAAGGTGATTTAAGACAAGCTAAACATAGTCATAGTCTTTTCAGAACAATTGGTATGACCTGTCAAAAGCAGTGAGGTTTGCTAAGCTCATGACCATGCAGGAATGATGTGACAGCAGAGGCAGAGCTCTGAATGCAGGATTCTGTAAAGACTTGTCCATGACATTGCAACTTGCTGGAGAAGGTTGTAAAATCTGTTGGAACCTTCGATCCATCATTCCTGCTGAGAGCATTAACTCACTCTATCGGGATATATGATAGGCTGCTGACAAGCAATTGGTTTTTTTGCTGCTAGAGATGTTGGTGAAGCAATGAGAGTGGAACAAACACAGCCTGGGATTAGAAATAGTCCTGGTGTGACTGTGAAGTTCTCCATAGTAGACTGATTTACAGGCATTCTTCAAGGCTTTTTTCTACTTTCTTGCTGTAGTGCAGCTTTTCCCCAGTAGCCTCAATGAAACCTCCGAAAGGTGCTGCCAGTGCAGGGGATGTTGCCTGCTGTCAGGCAGCTGACATCCGGTGGTGGTGTGGCTGAGGGGGAGGGCAGTCAGCTCTGGGAAAAGGAGCTGTGCACATGAAAAAGTGTGTAAAACTGAGGCTTCCTCGTGGTGTGGCTTAGCTGTGGAGACATGCCTGAGGGTGCTTTGACCTCTCTGTCCCAGCTGACACTTCTTGGTGAAATATCCTTAGGTCCCTTCCTGCTGATGTTTTCCCTTAGCATGAGTGGTCTCTTGCTGTCCAGAATTTTGGCTGACTCTTGCTCCCTCGAGACTTGTGCTTGAGCACCCATCCCGTTCTGCTTTTCCTCAAGCACTGTTTTCCCAGGTCTCTTGCAAGGAGTCAGTCTGTCTTAACAGCATCTGTCCTCTCAGGGAATCTGAAAAAATCCAGACTGAAATTTGCCATTTAATTATCTGCTTCTTTGAATACTTCCTCCTTATTAGACATTTCCAAAGAAAACATATGACCTTAAGTGTGAATGCTTCAGGAGGCATGGGTTCACACTGGCTCTTTGTTCTCAGACTGACCCATTTGTTGTCACAACAGCTGTGGACAGTGTTATGCTCTTCCATTGAGACAGAGACCAGCTCTCCTGTCAGCTCAGCTGAAAATGGTGGTGAGATACAAGACTTTGATATTCTTCAGCTAAAGCTCTCTGACATGTAGGTATGAAAAGGAAAGAAAAAGCCCCAACACAAAAACAGTTTGTCCCAAAGAAAGGTCCCAACCAGAACCTCAGTGAAAGTCAAAAGAGGATGCTTTGGTGCTTTTGTTCTGTGGAGAAAGGAGAAGCATTTTTTCCAGCTTTTTGTGACTCACTATACCTATCTAAAAACCACTGTGATTTTTGGAGGGCAGTTTGAGGAGAGCTTGAGTTGAAATCAAATTCATCTAAAGAGAGAAACTCTGCTTCAAGAAAGGTAGCACCCAGTGTTCATCATGAGCCTGCCTAAAGACTCCTGTAACGGGTGAATTACAGGAACAACTTCTTGCAGATACTGACCTGCTGCTCCATTCACACATCCAGACAGCAGAGCAGAGGCAATGTGTGTGCTTCGTGCTGGGCTGACTTATCTGTCCTTGGCAGCTCCTGTTGGAGTAGCAGGAACCCTGTGGTCTAAGCATCCTGCTGCTGTTCAGTTCTGCGCTGAGACACGGATTCAGCAGCTTCACTTCCTGTGCTGGCCTGAAACCATCACAAGCACCATGGGCATATCCTAAACAATCTCTGCTCCCTAAGTACAGAGTAGAAGGCCAGCAAGGGGGGGTCTCTGCTGACCCATGCCAATGCCTTGTGTGAGGTCAATAGAAACTGGTCCTGTGTGCTGGCAGGAGGTCTGAGGGGGTGAGGACTGCCAAGTCTAAGCTAATGCAGCCTCATAAATGTTATCTAAAATTCACTGAGAGGCAAATGTAGCCTTCCTAACTCCTGACCAAAAACTATGACCTAGAGAAGTAGGCTTGATCAAACATGTTCAAACAGGCAGAAGACACTGCAAGACTGATGCACAGATGGGCAGGAGTTTGCTGCCTCTCTGCCTAGAGCATCACTGGACTGAAAAATAGTATGTATATGGCTCATGGGAAATGTATGTACAGCTGGGCTGACTTACGGCAATTGGTGCTCTAAGCGTCACCCTCTCCAGCAGTGACAAAGACCAGATGCACCAAAGGTAGTGGTTAAAGCCCTCTCAGGGAAGCAATTATGAAATGACCTGACCTGGATGCAGATTTCTTTGCCCTTGAGCTGAGAGAGAAGGCTTAAGCAGGAGTTTTATATCCCTTTCAATCTTGCTTGTATTTAATCTTTGCTAATGCAGCTTGAAAGCACCATGAATGTTTGTCCAACCCTTTTCTGGGCTCCTGGTTTCAGAGCATGTTGCCTTCTGCAAGGCTTGGGTGAGTAGTAGATTGAAAGAAGGAGAGCACATGTTGTCTCTTGATTTAGACATTGGTAAAGCAATAGTCTTAAAAACTGGCTCTGACCTCAGAGCATCCTCATTCTTTCCTTCTCTTGCATTTTTTAAAAATATTTGTTTGGATGAAATATGATAAACTTACCCTTAAGCCTGGATCTGGACTTTCTTTACACATCCTTTTAGTGCTCTGACAACCTAAATCGATGTTAAATTCAGCTGTTCCTATACACAAGCCAGTATCTGTAATTCTCATCAGCAGTGTTGAGCACTTCTGAAAATCTAGTTACTCCTTTCAGATGCAAAGACAAAGGTCTTGCAGCCTCTGTTTAGGCACCTAACTCTGATAAATGATGCCATATACACTGAAACCCCATTAATTTGAAAATTTATTTGTGGCTGTGATTGGATGATGCAGAGGGTGCTTTGAACCGGACTCTTCTTCATTGCTTTACAATAAGGTACAGGCAAATAGAGATCCTTGGAACATGTGTTTGCTGGCAGGGAAGCCCAGTGCAGCAGATGTCTGTGAAATCTCAAAGAGCGAGGTGGAGGGATGGAGAAGCTGTGTCCCAGAGGGATATAGATCAGAAATTCCTGACTGCTCAGGAACTGGACTGTTCTGTTCATTATATTTTCCATTTCATTTATCTGTCACTGGAATTTGGCACCAGTTAGTTGTTAGCTGTCCCATCCCTTCACATCCATCTGAGTCGGCTGAATTTTTGTCTGGCTCCATAAGCTACTCCTGTCTAAGCTGTTGCACACAACGAACCTTCTCCTGTGTGCTCTGGCTCCAGCTATTCCTTTTCTAGCCCTTCCTGCCTCCCTGCCAGTGAATGAATGCAGCCTTGTAAAGGTAGGAGAGACATGGAGGCTTTTTCCAAGCTCCTTTTGTCATGCTTGTGATAGTCATCTTTGTGCTAGAAAGCACTTCATCTGTTCCATCACATTTTTCCCAAAGGATTTGGTAGGCTGGTGTTAGCACATTCTTCAAAGTACTGGAAGCCCTACTGCTGAGTAGTTGAACTAGTGAATGGTAAATAAATCAGTCCAAGACCCTTCTGTAAGATCTTCTGTCTACTTAGGGCAGAGTGGTGTTGGACTAAATCCTGTAGAAATGGCACAGTGCAGAAAGGTAGGAGGACAAACGGGGGCAAAAGGCCAGGAAAACCTGGAGCAAAACTGTTTTAGGGCGTGGGGCAAGATGGCTATTTGTCAGTATGCTCTTGGAAAAAAATGTAATTGTTGGACAGATGGCCTTGGAGGAATGTATGGATTTGTGATTCCTTCCATCTCTGATTAAAGAGCCATGACTGTGCCTGTGCATTATGTGTCCCTTGTATTTTGAATTTCTGTTTGTAGCTGACACTTATCCTAAGGTATTTGATAGAAATGCATAAAAGTTATTGTTGTCCTGGGGGGCAGAATGTTCCATTTGAGTTTTTTTTTAAGAGTATTTTTATAAGCTAATTCTTTCACTAATATAAACCATGCGGTGACTTGCTATATGACAACAATTGACTGCCTCAAACATAGAGCATGAAAATAAAGTTTACTGAAAAATTATAGAGTTATTGATTTTTTTTATCTGCCACTTCAAACAGAAGAATTACGGGCTCCGTCTTGCTCAGCTGCGAAGAAACTTAATGCTGACTCTAGATAGTTTTTGCACTACAGTTTATTGCTGGTGTGTGCTTTATCTTAGAGATTTGTTTTGGCCCTACCTGTTCAGAGAAGTATTTTGATCTTAGACCTGTAGCCTTTCTCTCTTCTGAGAAACTGGACCTTTACTCTGTCAACTGCTTCTTAGAAGAAGGGAGCAGTTGGGAAGGTGCTGGGTGCACCAGGCCAGGGTAGAATGGGTTGCTCAATCCATCTGTCCACCCACCCCTCCAGGTGTTCCCCTGCTAACTGTGCTCACCACCCTGTGCCCCCTCCCTGCCTCCTGGCCAGATAAGCAGGTTTGACTTGTGTGATATAGTTGTAAAACCAAGTTGGGCTCCTGTCCTGACCTCACAAGCAGTGGTCACACGTGGGCTGCCCAACAAGGACCCCTAGACAGTAGTCCCACATATTTGTGTACCTTATCCTTTTTCCCTTTTTTGATCATCCTGGCTGTAGTCCTTGCTCCTCCCCTTTTCTACCCCACTCTCTTTTCAGTCTGCCCCATTTATAGTTTTCCCATGGGTCCCAGTTTTGTGACATAAATACTCAAATTTGCTATTTCTGATACTATTCCCCCAATATTTTTAACCCTAAATGGTATTGAAATAGTTGGCCAGTGCTGCTGGCCTTTCAGTGGGTAAGCTGGCTAAAGATGTGAGTGATTGGGTGCTCTAACATCTCTGCTTAATACTGAAATGCTAGGGTTCAAAGATAGACAGATGAGTTCTTCAAAAGCGCTCTCAGTTGGCTCATATCTACTCTGGGTCATCTTGGTGGTGATAGCGTGAAGTGAATACTTTAAAAATGCTACCTGACAGTGTACCTGAAGGGATTTCATGTTCCTTCTGCTGTTTTTTCAGTAAAAGGCAGATAAGCTTTGTTTATTTTGACTCTACAGGCAGAAGCACTTGTGCGGGACAATGATGTATCAGCTCATGCCCAGAATGTTGCCAAGGCCAAATATGAATTTTTATTTGGCTTGGAAGAAGAAAAGCCTTCAGGAATAGGTAAGTGCTATTTATTACTATTGTGTGCAAAAAACCAAAAAAAACCCCAGAAAACCCAACTCTTAAGCCACTCAGGAAAGTTTTGCAGAAGCTGCTCCCTTGATGACCTAATGAGGGCTTGCTCACTGTGCTATGCTTCCCTTTGCAAATACCAGAACAAAGGATCCTGCTGTTTTGGCCCCAGAAAATGACAGTGGTTCCCCGTCTTATACCCCCACCTTTCTTTTTGGCTCATGAGAGCTAGCTTGATGTGACAGCAGGGACTTGTGTGCTGGAGACACACTGGTGGTGGGAGTCCCTTCACTTCTCTGCAACAGAGTTGTTTCAGCCACAAGTTCTGCAATTGCACATGCTGAAACATGGCTATCTCTGCCTGGAGGTCCTTCCAGGAATGCCCTTCATGGTCTGCATGCTGCTCTTTCTACAGCTAGAGGTAGGTAAGATTTTAATTTAGATATTTGGGGTAGTACCCGAACTGCTCTGCCATCTGTAGTTAGTAATTCAAGAAGTTCAGGTGCAATATCTAATGTTATGCCTAAGGATCTGTCCTGTTTCCTGTTCTCTTCTTGTAAATACAGGGTATTTTCTATCTTTTCAGAGCCTGAGCTTAGAAGAAAATGTAGTTATTGTACCTATTTCTCTTGCCTCATCATAATTTTCAACAATCCCTGCCCTCTTTGCAAAAGCATTTCCTCAGGCTGTTCTCTTTGTACCTTGATCCTTTCTAATTGCAAACTTTCTGGAATGTCACTTAATTAAAGAAGAGTCCCTTCTTGCCAGAAAAGGGCAGCACTTTGTTCAGAAACAAACTGTGTAGGTTTCTCCACTTGAAAAAGAGAAAAAAAAGCATGGTAATAAAGAATCAAAAAGAAGAACTGGAGTTTGGAAAGTGAGTAAACAGTTTCTTCCTGGATTTTATAAAGTCTGGTCTTCCACTTGGGAAATGCTAATTGCAAAGTGGAAAAAAATCAAAATTTCCAAAAAGGAAAAAAAAAACCCACACCAAAACCAAAAAGTCCTCATTTAGGAATTTTAAAAACTTTTCCAAATTGCCACAAAATGTGTATCAGCTTATGTGTGTATCAGATTATTACATGAATCATGATGACCTCATTTCTTGCTAGGAAAGACACAGTGTGAGAGCGCTGTCAGCAGGCATTGGTACATATCCAGAGACTGGTATTAAATAAAGTATTCTGTGTCTAATAAATCCAAGTGAATCTATCATTATTACCAGCCAAAACAATTATCAGATATGACGGGTATTCTGAGCTGAGTACTGAGCCCTAAAATGAAGGGTGGCAAAGAGTAAGCCAGATATATTGACTTATGTGCCTAATTCTGTGTATTTTTCCTGTGCTGCTTCTTGCCTTATTTCCGGATTTCCTTCTTGCGTTGTTTCTGGATCTTCTCATGTTCCTTTATTAATGAGAAACTACCATTAGGGGCTAACCGTTAGCAAAATGGGAGTGATTTCAAGGAACCTTCACACGAGGGTTTGCAAATATTTAACAGTGGTTAACATATAACGTTTATGAATTGTGCCTACCCAGACTGGCCAAATGCATCCTCCTCATCATCCTCCTCCTTCTTCTCCTCCAAGTTGTTTGACCACTGTGGATAAATGAGAGTGGTTCTGCCCCTTCTACTTTGTTCTTCAAGTGAGCAGGTTTTAACTGCTTATTAACTGGAGATGAATGAGGACAGGGTGACTGAGGGCACAGTAGTACAAACCTAGGGCTTTGTGCACCAAATCCTGGCTTCTTTGATTTATGTCAAAATATGTCATGACATACACTGTTCAGGGAAGCAGCTATGCCTGAAAGTCTCTCTGTCCTTCTCTGTTAGGTGGGTAGGGAGAAAACATCTCTGAAAATACAAATAAACATGCTACTTTCTAAAGTGCCCTTTAAAAGTATGAAGATACACTTTTTAGAGGTCAAAGTCTGAAATATTTCAAGCAAATGAGTGACAGGGGCAGAGCCAGGAGAAATGCTGGTGTTTAAACTTGATCAAGAGAACAACTTGTCACTCTGGGCAGTTACGCTGAACTTTAATTTATCTAACCTAAGGCAGTTCACCCGTGCCGTGGCTGGCCTCAGAAACAGAACGTAGCATGTAAGCTGCTGAATGGTTTATCCTTTCTCTTTTGGCCATAGCCATGTTACTGCAGCCCCGCTGGATGCTGTTGAGGGTAACCATTTTTTGATTGAGTATTAAAACACTTCATCAAGACAAAACAATTCACAAAGAAGGAAAAATAATTGGGGCAACTGTGGCAAACACTTCTGTTTACCCAGGTGGGAGATAGCAACCTTTGTTGATAAGCTCCTGTGCTGATTTTTACCTTCCAGGTTGAAGCTGCTGGTAATTTTCAGATGAGATGGGGGGAAATAAAAAAATTGCTTTAGAAGAGGGGTTTCATCAATGATATTCAAATACTAATAAAGCTGTCATGTGTCGAACATTTTCTCTTCTCTCCTCTGCTGTCTTCAGTCTGGTTTTATCTGGGATATTTGTTACCACTGATGCCCTCATGTGCTCTTGTCTTTACTCTGTGATGCCTCCTGTCTGGCTCCTTTCCTCTCTTGTCCATTGCCCATCCCTGTGCCCTGGATGCATTACTTGGAACAGAAGCAGGTCCAAGCCCCTGGGACCCTCATTGCGTTGTGGGAGGGCTCGGGACCACACATCTCCCTGCAGATCCCTCCCAGTGTGGGAGTGGGGAGGATGCACCACACATGTCCACGTGCCCCTGCACAGCCTGGCCACTTTCCTTGGCAAAAGCCCAGCCTTATGCCTTGCAGCAAAAGAAAATGTTTTTTAGAAACTGAATTTAACTGGGTTGGACAAGACCTCTTCTCAGACTCACTGACATAAAGGGTGCTTGTTGTATATGGAAACATACATTCCTTCCCTGGAAACAGCCATGGAAACAGTGATCTCTATTGAGCAGACTTATCTTTAGGCTTGGCTGTGCTACAGTCCTGATTTTTATGACTTTGCCGTTAATACATTTAAATACCAAAAAGGAAAAAAAAAGTCATGGCACCATGACTTAGTCTTAAAAGTGCTTCCTTGGGGAAAAAAGTCGGGGATACTACAAACTAATTCCTTAAGTAAATATGAAAGCCAAATACCCCATAATTCCTGTTATATGAGAAAATAAATCAAAGACTGTTGTTAGGAAGAAAATAGCTTCTTAAGATTAATAAACAGTCTTTTTTCTGCTGCTTCTGAGAGGAGAAAGCTTTCATCCCTCCTGTGTACCAGAGGTTTAATCTCATCCTTCACAAAAAGGCCCTGTACAAATACTGCCTGTGTTGCTATGCAAATCTGGTCTTTCCCAACAGCTGCTGGAAGAAGCTTGGTTTTGAATTCCTGGTGAAACAAATAGCTTTTTGGAAAGCCTGTCACTTGCTGTTTTGTGTTCAGTGAGGTGTCATGAGGCAACTGAGCTCATTTAACAGCTTGCTTCTGCCTAAAGAGATGGTCCCAGACACATGCTGCCATGGATTGTCTCATGCTAGTTGTGGTGCTCATCTGTGTGCTTAGCAAGCTCAAGCCAGCAAAAACTGAGTAACAAAGAACCCCCCCAAAAAAGCCCAAACAACGGTTCTAAAAAAAAAAGGTTTGTTTTCTCTTGGCAGTGTGGGCTGAATCACCTTTGCAAAGGGTCAAACAATGCCAGGTCTGACATGTGAAAGAAAACCAAACACATACTTTGACCTATGCAATATACCCATTCCTGAACCTCAATCAGAGAAATGATTGCTTTTGCTTTAGAATTTCTAGAACTTGTTTCAAGAGCAAAGGAAGAACACAATGGCTGCTTTTTTGTTAAAGTAAAGCCTTTTCAGGGTCCTATGCTGCTGATTTAAACAGTTTTAACAAAATTATCCAGTACCTTTGTGTAAAATGAGCATCACTAATGTACTAGATTGTCCTTAATCTTCTGCCTTGCTTCTTTGCTCTGTGTTACTTGAAGGCATGCGTGTCCAGCTCTGCTGCATCCTCCTTGCATTGCATGGAAGTGGCAGCTTCCTGATCCTCACTGTGTGAACTGCCCTTAGACCACAGGTACTCATTACATTGTTCTCGTGATAGCCCAGATTGCTGACTGTAGTCTTGCCCAGTGCTCCAACCCTATTGCTTGACACTTTGAGGCACCACACTTCACCGTGTTTTCGTCTCTTGCTCTTCCCATCTCCAGGCAATCCTGAAAGTCTGGGCTCCCTGCTCTGGTATATTCCTCTGCAGCTCTGCTTTCCTGAAAAGGTGCAAAACTGCATTTTCCAAAGGCTGGTGGACTGCCTGATTTTCACATTACTTTTGCTTAATTACGGTCAAGGATAAGTACATCAGATGTCCTGCAACATTTACCAGGAGCAAACAAAAGGCTGGAATATAGAAAACTGTAATAACCCTCTCCCCTGTAATTACAATTCCATCATCCTGTTGTTCATACTTCACTCTATCAGTTTTTTTGTTGTTGTTTCTAGTGTCCCACTGCATTTTCTGACATACAGAAGACCTGCAGGAGTTTTTAAATCATAGCGCGTAATCACTAGTTTTCTCATTAATATCCGTGATGTTTGGCATTGCTTATTGGCAATGATGCAAAAAGAAGGTTAACTTATTTAAGTCTCCAGAGGTACTGTATTAGAAGGTACTTTTCCAGTTGAGTTTGTGCACTATAAAAGTGATTACCTCTTGGGCGCCAGCATGTTCGGTGGCCATGCTGAGTGCTCCTCTTTCACTTCAACATGGAGTAAACCAGGTCATTTTGGATGCTCTGAAGAGCAGCAAGCTCTTACAGTGCTGTCAGAAGAGCACATTGGTCTGTGCATATGGAAAAATTAATGCTGGTGCAGGAGGACAGGTTCCATTGTGCTATGCATGTTGGCTGTGTGAGGTGCTGCTGTCTTGCTGTCTCCCTTGAATTTCTGAGTCCTGCTTCCTGGGGCTGGGAAAAGCTGAGGCATGCTTTGGAGCTGTCAGATGTGGTGTGATGGATGTCTGGGTTTCCAGTCCAGGGGAGAGAAAAACTAAAGAGGGCACAAGGCATTATGCTAAGCCCCTTGCTCCACAAAAGGAAATTGTATGTCTTGTGACCTGCACTTGAAAGCTGGATAGTTCAAGTTATCATAACCTACAGCTGTAGGGAGGAGATTACCACATCCTCAACTTGCTATACAGCCGAATTGTTTGAAGGCCAAGGGTTTAGTACAAATAATAGTTTAAAAATGGGTTGTTTGTTTATTGTTTATTAAAGGTGCAGAATTAAGCACTCAGAAGTTAGGAAATGCCAGAGTTAAGACAGTAATTGCCTCCCTCTCTGTGGGCTGTTGGCTGAAGCTGAGAGCCTTGCTGACGTGAGCACATAAATATTTGGGGACCTAGTGATGCTGGCAGTCTGTCAGTGTCTGGCCACATCAAATGCCCTGAGCACACGTGGCACAAGCTGAACTTAGCTGAAGTTGGCAGGACTCAGCAACACTTTCCTGGAGGCAGTTAGTCCTCCGTTCCATCAGACAGACAGAAAATGGGGCATCCAGATCAGTGGGCACAACAGCAGAGGCTCAGCCAGCTGACTTGGCAGGCTGTAGGCAAGTACAGTGGGGCACAGTTGCATTTTTACCTGTCACCATGGCCTCCTCTCCTCAGCTTCAGCTCCATCATCTGGTGAGATCTGCAGCACACCAACACAAATCCTCTGTTGTGCTGTAGTCTTTCTTCATTTCTGAAGCATTCTGAAGGAAATGATGCATGCTAACTTGCTGCTGGAGATGACTTGAAAATGAAAATGGAGAAGGCATTTAACTAAAATTATGTGGGTAGATGCAGTTCTGGCCTGGTATCACGCAGAAAACGTGGAACACAGAGTACAGCACATATTTTTCCTGTTCACAGTTCACTGCTTTAACAAGTACCTTCTGCTCTAGATCCCTGCGTTGTTTGTTTAACTCTGTCCAGCTTCCTGAGGAAGGGAGTCTCATTCACTGTGAAAGCCTGCTGAAAAGTTACTATGCAATGTCCAGCTGCACCTTTAGCAACAAATACTTGGAGTCTGGGAGATGTATATGTCCCTCTGCATCCTATTTTTGTTTTGGCTACGCACATAACTTGATATCCAGCTCCTAGGGTGCTTTAAGAACTGCCTAGCAAGCCTACTCTTAGCTTGGTTAATTGGTCCCAAACCCTAAAATGTAAAGGACATCCTCTTCTGCAGGTGTACCTAGTTTCTGGCTCTGCAAAAATCCAGAGTTTCTGAGATCTGTGCTTAGAATTGAGGGATTTTTCAAGCCATTTTTGCTTGCTCAAAGCAACTTTCCAAGGGTTTTGAGAGGATTCTTTCAAAATACAGTATTTTAAATATATAACACTAATTACAAGTGAATTTAGAGCGGCTGTAAAATCTTTGTAGTTGCTGAAAGTGTCAAAACAGCTATGAGTTGTCACTGCTTCAGAAGTTTGTTCTTCAGGTGAAGGCTCTTATGGAGCTTTTAAAGTATTCTTGCTTATCACTGTGTGTATCTACACTTAAAAAATCACCTGTTTGCTGCTTCCTTTCTAAATCACAGCAGCAGAAAACCAGAAAATTTCAGATTCTTTTGGGATCTGTTGTTTACATTTTGGGTTTAAGACTTTTCCAAACATAAGTCTTAAACCGAAACTTGAGATTCTTGCAGCCCTATCATTCTGGAGTGTGGGACTTTAAAAAAGAAAACTGCATTAAATATTCTAAGACCTGCTCTTGCTTTTATGTCAGGATAAGGACTCCAAATACTCCCATTGTATTCCCTCCTGTTCCTGCTCATACTAGCAGCTGTTTCACTGTACCATTTTGCTTTCCAGGATAATGACTCTTGGGACTGAGCTATCTCACTGACCATCTGTGGCCCATACAGCAATTTGTAGTGGATAATCCCTCACACTAAATCCTCTCAGCACGTGCTGCATGTTAGTTTTGGACTTTGTCCTGTTTTGAGCTTGCTGTAGGCCTGTGAGTGGCTGCGGCAAGGTGCCATCCTTCTTGCAGCCAGGGGAAAGGTACGGGGCTCTTTAGAGGACTCTTAATTCAGTGCAGTTGGGATTATGCAGGTGGTCCCAAACCTTTTGTATGACTGGGAATTAAAATCTGTGGGGAAAAAATAAGCAACCAAGTTACAGTGTTGCTTGCATAAAGCTTTCCATCAGGAATAGGGTTAGAACTTGTGCAGTTGAAAAAAAAAAATTCACACAAACACTCAGGCACAAAGTGGCCCATGTATTTTACATACTTTCTAAATGGACAGGATTTACATTCTTATCCTAGCAGCTTTTCTCACTGTTTTCCCAGCCAATGACAAGTTGGGCATCACTATCAGATTCCAGTGTGGGACTTGGCTAGCAGAGAGATTCATGACAGATTTACCTAGCATGGGCATGACTGTCCTATGGCAGACTGAAGGTTCATCTTGCACAGCCTCTGGTAGCCCAAAACCCCACAGAATTTAGGGAACTACACAAGAACTGTGGTGAGCAGTACCTTTTTGAGGATCTCTTCTAGTGTGCAGTAAGCTGTAGGTGTACGATTTCAGGAGCAACACACTGCTCCTGGATGCTTGCAGGGGGATTATTTTCTTCCCTGAATCAATTAGTTTAATTTTGGGGTAACCCCGAGCCACAGGCTGTCACACCACTGTCTCTCTGTTCAAGCATGGTGACTGCAAAGAACACGCTCTCTGTGCATGCTCTTGGGCTCTGTGCCAAACCTCCCAGTGACCACAGCAGGAACTCCCTCTGGTTGTCTCTTTTAGGGGTGAGGGGATCTGGGCCAACGTGATCAATTTCTGTGCACGGGCCCTGCTACACACTCTGCTCCCCTCTACCTTCCCTGCCTGTTTGCTAAGGCACAGAGGCATTTCATCAGGACTTATTTCTAGGCAACTGTCCCCAACCTCTTCCCTCTGCTTCCCTCTCGCTTTCACTCAGCTTCCCCATTCCACCAGCTTGTTGTTCTTACATAATGCCGCTGTAACTGTAGACGGGATGAAGACCTGGCTCCGCTTCTCCTTTTTGGAGCAAGCAAACTGCCCAAAAGCCTGGAGTGTCTGCAAGCTGCAGAAAATCCTGCAGCCAGTCTGGTGTGGATGTTTGCAATCTAGTTACAAAAGCCTTGTGTTTGCATTATGTTAGTCCCCTGGGTTTGGCTATGCTGGCCAGGCGGGACCTATCGCAGCATGGAGAATGACATCATTTGGAAACAGGGCTGCTGCACAAGGCTGCCAGAGGCTGTGCAGCATGCCTCCCCTCTCATATGGGACGGCCGCTCCATCTCAGCATGAGCAGGCTGCTTTATCTATTGGAATAGTTCTAGTGACTGTAGAAGTTGTAACATGATGGAGTGCAGGACAAGGAGATATGTGTAACCCTCCTCTCTGGCAGGCTGCAGAGTAGTGATATAGTACCATAAATCCTGGGATTTGTTCATTGAACTCTGTCACCTAGAGATCTGTTTCATTTTAATGCATGCATTGTTTTTTACTTGCCCTAATTTGCCTTTTACAAACACTGGCAAGAAATACTATGAAAGCATAACTGATATGAATGCTGCATGCAAGCTCACCCACGTGGTGCTTGTGATCGGCACAAGGAGCTGCAGAGAAATAAAATGCAAGATGACTGGGCTGGTTAGTGAATTCTTCCAGCTCACTAATGCTGAAATGCCATAAAGCATCCTGGGTTCTGAAACCAGCACATGACTCTCAGCATCGCCATTCTGCCCGATTCTCCCCTTACGGACGCAGTTACAAAAACGGCAGCTAAGCACAGACGTATCCCTGGCATGCCGTCAGGCAGCCTTGCTGGAGGAAATTTTTTTTCCCCCTGCAAGCTGCCAAGGTGGACTCCTTAGCTCCTGCGATAGACTGAATGAGACTGCAGTTCCCCCATCAGTTTCATAATACTCAGAAAGCATCCATTTACATCATTGTGTGCAGTGCAGGGCAGCAGCTGCCAGGAAATTTGAAACTATTTTGATTCCAGTTGACTAGAACAGCAGCAATTGAATTAGCTGGTATCGCTATAGATAAACTGATGATCTGTGCATTTTATTTCTTTGACCAATGGGTAACTGCTGGAGCTACAGTAATCTCTGTGAGTAAGGAGACTGTTCAAGCAAATATATCTAATTTCTCGAGCTAGATAATATATATATATATATATACTGTATAGAGAGAGACACTCACACCATTCTTTTGTAAAATGTACCTGTAAACAAAATGTCTGTCTATGCTTTTAACTTGTGTTTTGCTTCCTAGAATTTCCTTTTATTATGCTGTAGACAAGCTTGCTTGACATGGAATGGTTATTTACCTATGAACTATCATATCTATGCCTGATTTAAGTCATTAATTCTTTCAACGTCTAGTCATCAGAAAGGCTGCCAAATGCTGTTAGGTTATATTTGCCCAGTCTCAGTTTTCTAGTCACTTACCCCCTTTCTATTTTAGCTTTTTCCCTATCCATTTCTTTCTTTTTTCTCTTTGTTTTTTTTTTTTTCCTTTGTTGAAAGAAGCCACCTTCAATGCAAAGTAGAAATTTGTGTTACCTGAAAGTGTGTGTCCTTTGTTTGTTTGGTGATGGGTATTTTTTTTCCCTGCGCATCTTCAGTGCAGTCCTTAAATTTTGTTGTTGTCTTTCTAGCCTTGTTTGTAATGCAGTCATATTGGGGGATGGGGTTGGACAGGATATGCCAGTAGCTGCAGCAAGACATGATGCTGTGGTGGTGGATGGGAATAAGGGAGGAGTTTCCCTTAAAGAGCTCAAGCTCCCGTAAGCTCTTGTACCTGAAATAGCTCTCTAAGCAAAGGGAGAGGCTTTGCAATTTTGGGAGAGGGGGACAGATTGGTCATGGTTTACCTCACAAAATAGAAACCTTGGGAGTCGTGTGCATGGTGGTACCTAACATAATGGCAACAGAATACTGCTTTGGTGCCATATATGAATTCTTCAAAATCAGACAGAGAATTAGGCAATATTCCTGCCTGAAGGCAAGAATCCCACTAACTTGTGCTTGCATACGGCAGCAGCAGTCTGGCCAGAGCAGGGCTGCTGACATGTCACTGTAGAAAAGGCCTTACATTTCTACTGTGGTAGTGCTGCTCTCTTGGCCAGATGGAACACAGCCTGCAGGTGTGGCAGAGGGGAGTACTGGTAAGCACTCTTCCTTCCCCTGCACATCTCTCTGTGCCCACGTGTGCGGGTATGTGCTCTGTATGAGTACCTCTTCTGGAGTCTGCTGGGCTTGCCAGAGGGTAAAGTTTGCTTGGGATGAAGTTCAGGAGGAGGAGTAAATCAGAAACTTGCTCAGGATTTCTTTCTGCCATCAGCAGTGGCTGTCAGTGGCAGATGGGGATGCAGAGCGGTGCATTTAGCGTTCACCACGAGAAATAAGGCCCCCTCTGTTTCCCTCGTGTTGGTTCAGAAGCTAAGATAGCAATTAGCAGAGACGAGCGTGGCCCCTTGGCAAGGTCTGTGTGTGGTGCCTTGTTAGGGTTCGGCCTCCGGAGAACATTGGCTGCCTCCCAGCCCCACTGAAGGCCGGGGGCCAACTCTCTGGGCTTCCTTCCAACACGGCGGGATGTGTGGGTTGGAGTGAGGCACGGGGGGTCCCAGCTCTTGGGGCACTATGTATTGCCTTTCTTTGGGCAGTGCAGCCAGAAAGTGTTGCCCAGGCAGTGGCCTGGCCAAGCGTTGTCCCACAGTGCTGAGGGCACACACTGAGCATTGCTGTGGGTGGATGTGTTCACTGAGAAGCTTTTATGTTAGCATCTATAGTGACAGGCTCCCTATCAGTCTTCTCCGAAGAAATCCCATCTCTAGACCATGCCGAGAGAGCAGCAAGCACTAAAGCTCTTGCATTAGAGCAGACCAGGGTTGTGGGATGAGAAAGCAGCTTGGGGTTGCTTGCTTGAGGTTGTTCTGGTGCAATTGTAGGTATGTTGTAACCATGGAGCATCACTGTCATATGTGAGTCTGTCCTGGTGGAAGTGTTCCACAGTGGCAACCTAGTGCCTGTGCCATGAAAAGTGTGGGCTTAAGATGCACCTAA
Organism: Dasyornis broadbenti; assembly: GCA_013397935.1. Classification (NCBI taxonomy): domain Eukaryota; kingdom Metazoa; phylum Chordata; class Aves; order Passeriformes; family Dasyornithidae; genus Dasyornis; species Dasyornis broadbenti. The sequence continues at coordinate 742,953 of VZRN01004657.1, read as the reverse complement.
GCACTGTGTGGCTGAGTTATGTGGAAAGGGGACTGTTTGTCTGCTGCTTCAGACTCTTAGGAAAAGCACTGTGGGGGCACCTACACCTGCGTATTGGAAACCCTTCCATGAAGGCAGGCTGGTAATGCAATGGTGGACAAGGCATCCTTGCTTCTTACAGCTCCCTGGGACTTTGCATCAGAGAAAAGGTCCCTGTTTTGTCCAGTCACTGCCCTTAACTGCAGCCAAGTCATCTGGATGAAGCTGGATTTTTATTATATAGTGATTAAGTCAATGGCATGGAGACGTTTGGAGAACGTACTGGGGAAGAGTCTGAGGCTTGGCAGGGTCCAGGACTGTCACTTCGATCCTACACTACGCCCAGTGTGTGGTATTTACCCTGTGGCTAGATATACTGTGATATACTGGCAGGTGTGAGCTTCTGCTTACCTTAACAAGCCACTGGCACATAGGTAGGCACATTAGTGCGGTTCTGAACTTGTGTTAGATTATCCTCTCTTTCACCTTGAACTCAGTCTGTCATTAACCACAGCTACATGGCTTCTGCCTCAGAAACAGACCTGTGGCCAGCCTGCTTGGAGCAAGGATGGGGATCAGTGTGCAATGCAGCACCTAGAGATGTACCTTGGGACCAGAGCATCCAAATGCAAGTTGGTGTCTGGTTTCAGAGCTGTCACCCCTGATGCTTTTCAGAATAGGTGTTTGGGTCTGGCTACCCTGCAGTTTGATTTGAAACAATTTTATACTCCAGGCCAGTTTTTTTTTTTCCAGATGGACAAATGCAGCTGCTGGTGGTTGGTTTTTTGTTGTTGTTTTGGGGTTTTCCCCCCCAAAAGCTCGGTTCCTCCTCGGACTGTGATATAAGGTGGCCAATTATCTGTCATTATGTGATCCCTAAGGTCCCTCTGGACAGATGGTTCTTTGTTACTTCACAACAATGGGAGCCACTGGGTGCTTGGTGCTTGGAAAATGGGATCATCCATTTTTGCTCCTGCTTTGTTTACATCAGTTGGAAAAGCAGCACAAAGAACAGAGGGTAGTAAGGTTTTTCTGCAGCAGTGTATTTGTTGCAATAGAAAATGTGAATTGTTTGGTGTGCATCCATCACTGCAACATGACCTTCAGCTACCTGAGTTATTAAAGTAAGAGGGTAGTGCTGGCAGAAAGTTGAATTGCCCATTAATTGCTTTGTAATTTAGCTAATTAATTTTGTCAAGGCTGTAGAACATAAGGGGTGTGGCTGATTATCTTCCCAGTGTTTCACCTTTACAAGTACAAATTATCTAAAAATGTAAAACCATCATGTGTAGTATCTTTTTTAAGTAAAACCCATGTGTGGTATCTTTTTTCAAGTAAAACCATCATGTGTGGTGCGTGCTGTGCATGGATGTCAGACATCTGAATATCTGCTTTCTTAGGACTGTGCGCCTGGCCTGTGGCCTCAGACTGTTCATGGGCCATTGGGACCTGTTCTGAAGTGTAGCAGACATTTCTGGCATTCCTTTCTCTGTAGTACACACTCCCAAAGTTGGGCTGCCCAAACACTCCTATGTAAAAGGACCAGCTCTGGATAACTGCAGTGTGAGAGCATGCAGAAGTGAGTTAAACTGAACAGTATTTTCCCTGCAGGGCAGAGCATTGTTACTTTGTCTGGAGTGGGCTGGGGATGGAGGTCATGCTTTTTGCTTTGTGCATGCATTAGATAAATCCAGACCCTCTTCCTTTTTTTTTGCAGGTAGTGGCCGTGGAAGCAGCACTTTGCCTCCTCATACCATCATCAATGAATTTCCAGAGTATGGCACTGTAGAGTCAAGCAGACACACGCCAATGGCCCCACTGACGTGCCAGGCAGAGCCTGTAACACGCAGTCCAGAAAGACGGGACAGTCACCACTGCGTCAAGCCCATTCCTCAACATGCAGCTCCTGCAGATAATCTGAGGCCTGATGCTGGGGCAGCGCAGCTTCACACCCCAGAAGAAGGTTTGCAACCTGCGGGCAATCTGCCAGAGATTGTGAAAATCTCTCGACAGCTAGAAGCAACAAAGGTGCGAGAGAGAGCAAATGCTTCTCTCGATTCAGAGACGCAAATGGAAAAAAAGAGTGTTACTGGCAGCCAAAATGTGAAGGCAGCCAGAGAACCAGTTCCAGCAGGCCAAGAAAAACTCTCAGACATGCTTCTTCCATCTGAACGAACAGCTGAGGAAAAAAAGCATTTGATCACAGAGAAAGATCTGGCTTCAATACGGACTGGAGAAAAGCAGTCCGAGTCCTCGCAAGCCATAAGTAATAAAGCAGAGGAGGTCCACGCAGCTCAGGAACCAAGCTGTCACAGACCATCTGTGACAAACCTGGAAGCAGTCAGCAGAATGGAGAGGGAGGCATGTTTTGAGGAGTTTTCAGAGTACAGTCAAGGCAAAATGCAAACAGGTCCTGAGAGGAGGCTTGCTAAAGAGGCAGCTGTGAGTAAACATGTAGAATTTCAAGGTGTGGAGATTTTATGGCTGCAAAAAGCTGAGGAGCAGAGGAGAAAGAAGCACTCACTGCTGGACTCTATGTCCGTGGAGAGGAAGGCATTCCCCAAAACATCCAGCCACCCTGTGTCACCAATGGTCTCTCCAGGCTTGCTTTCCTCTCCAGATAGCGCATGGAGTGAGGTCTGTGAGCACCCAAGGCTGGGACCCACTGCCTCTGGAGCCACTCCTGTAGCCCTACTCGATGAAAGCGGGAAGGATGAAGTTGCTGTGAAGGACAGGAAGAACTGTGATGAGGAGAAGATGGCTGTGCTAGCAAGAGGCCAGGGCAGGTGAGATGGTGCTAGGAGGGGAGCAGTGGTCAGGCGGGGTTTCCCTTGTCTAGGCATGTGGCTTGTGCCTACCTCTTTAGGCACTAATGAGAAACAGCAAGTACTTGTCTGCTGCTTGCAGTGTGGTGTCTACAGCAGTGGTTCGTAGCTGGTGGTTAGCTAGTGCCTGAAGTTGGTACTGAAGCCACTCCACACTATCTTGCTGAAGTTTGCAGTCCATCTCAGATTTTGAAATGTAAATATTAGAAGTCTTGCTGTTCGCACAGTAATGTCTGTGTGGTGAAGCATCTGTAGCAGGTGTAGTTGGGATCTGGACATGTCATGTAATTAAGTACAGTTGGCATGCAGACCTGGCCATATGCACCTGAACAGATTTTCTGGTTTCGGACAGAGTGTGCAAGAACAGTGTGAGAACCTCTGAAAGGTCGGATGATAAAGACATTTTATCTAGGGCCATGTAGATTATAATAGGATAAATGCTGTAATATGCTTTCTGTATTATCTATCTATCTATCTATCTATCTATCTATCTATCTATCTATCTATCTATCTATCTATCTATCTGTGTTTATATAATTTTAACAGTGCATATTGCAAAAATGGTGTGCTGCTTTGCATCCTGATTTGCTTGGTATTCTTTCATGATATACATCTCTGACAAAGCAAAGGGTTCCACTGGTGTGCTCTGAGCAAACTATGCCCATTCTGGCTTGGAGAGGTGTTTGCTGCTGAGACAGCAGGATCTCTACAAGGGAGGCTCTCTTGCCTCTGCACCTCTGGATCTGTGGAGTTTTGCTTTGGCTGGTGCATGGGATTACTTGGGCTGGCTCCTCTAACCTCTGGCATATTGAGGAGGCCCATGGTATTTGGTGTAGCAGAGAAGAAAACTCTCTGCAGGGGCATGCTACACCTTTTCCTGTGCATCAGTAATTAGGCTGAGTCTTCTCCCTTCCAATCCGGTTCCCTAGGCTCCATATTTATAATTGCATTTGCTTCCCTTTGCATTTTGAAGTGATTTCTTTCAGTTTTTTGCTGAAGACCCCAGTCCTAGGACTGTAGAGCTAGCAAATTATCCTTCAGGGGCAGAGGCTCCATCTGGATACACATCTCCAACATGTGCAGCCTCTGGCATGGCACTGGTGCTAGGATAGACCTTACATGTTGTGCTTTTCTCCTTTGCACATAAGCAGCTGATGTTATCTGTTAGACAATATTAAGCTGTCTCCCAGCCCTCTTCTTTTACCCAGAAAATTGTTTCTGTGTGCCCGGAGAGGGAGATGGTGCCAAGTCGTAAAGAGAAGTGGTGTTAAGGAGAAACCAGCATTTTACCTTCAGTGCCCTCTCCTGCACAAAGCTGCGTTGATCTTTCTGCTCACAAAGGTGGAAGGTGAGAAGGTTTTCCCAGAAGTCTAAACCTTGCCCCCAAGCTGAAACAAGCTGTTTCTGATTAATTTTCAGGATGATGGAGGAGGGGGAAGCAGCCACAGGAGGATATGAAGATTTCCTTGGACAGAGGCACTCCGATGTCTCCACTGATCTGTACAGCTCTCAGTTTGAAAACATCCTAGACAATGCATCTTTGTACTACAGTGCGGAATCGCTGGAGACATTATACTCGGAGCCTGATAGCTACTTCAGCTTTGAGATGCCACTCACTCCCATGATCCAGCAGCGCATGAAGGAGGGTGGACAGTTTTTAGATCGGACATCAGCCTTGGGACAGACAGATGTCCCTGACAGGGAGGTGAAAGGATGTGGTGAAGGCATTGCCAATGGCTTAAGGGATGCAAGTGAAACACTCTTCAAAGGAGATGTCACAGAAGTCCCTCGTCTGGAAAGGTAAAAGCAGTGGGTGAGCTTTCTGTGTGCCTGCTGATTTTTCCCCAGTCTCTGTTTACTTCAGGGTACTGTCACAGAGTGTAGTTTTGCCTGTTTCAATACTGCAAATTTTCTACAGTGAATAATTTCCAGGGTGACTGCAGGAGAGAAATGAGCCATCCAAACCTGCTGTTCATAAGAAAAGTGCAAATTTACATTATGAAGGTTTATTAGGCAATGCTGATGTGTTGATAAAAGTCTGTCTAGTATTATCAGATCTCTAGCACCTGTCCCAGGAGGAGTTAGTTATTGGTTGCAAATGAGCCTTTTTCAGCACCAATGCCTACCTGAATTTATTAGCAGCAACTTTAGGAGCGGTAACACTTTGTGTGCACAAATGAGTCGTCCAAATGCAGTTTGTGATCTGGATGTTTAAGTGGCGTCTCTGGGCAAAGCTTTTGCTCTCTTGAGGCCAGTAGGAGTTTTGAATGTTACTTCAGCTGGGATGAGATTTTGCCCCCACATTTGCGTGTTAGCTGCTTCTTTCATTTGTGCACTAGTTACTTATTGAAAGAGGAGTGAGATTTGCAAAAATGTTAATAATTTCCTTTTAGGTAAAGGGGAAGATAAGAAAACCTATTAAAAAGAAGAGTCATGTGAGAAGCAAAAGCTAGGCTCAGTGGTCAGAAAATACTGTACAATTGTAGAAAATCACTCCATGTGCAAAATTTCCTCATAGTGTGCTATCAAAGAGAGTGAGGACAGTGAAAGGCAGCCACAAAGTGGGACGTTGAGTCAAAAGCAGAGCATGAGAGTGCAACTCATCTGCAAAGGGGTGAACGACCTTGTGAGTGACAAAGATGCCTCTGGTCTCCATCCTCCAGGGACAGGATGTTATCTAAAAGTCCTCAGACTATTGCCTTAGATGGGACTAGTCTAGTTTGAACTTTCCTGGGAGTAAGGGTGGGAGATCTTTTATCTGTTCTATTTCTTTTGTGCTAAAATGAAACAAATCCCTTGAGCAGAAGTAGTTTTGCTAACTTTATGGATTAAGGTACAGTTTACTCTTAACAGGCAGAGGGACTTAGCAGCTAAAATATTTTTCCATCAATCCTACAGTTAAAAAGGTGTTTAAATCTTGTGCACGCATGGTGCCTGTCAATGGGCAATAAGTGACTGCTAGCTAATCTCCTGTATGGAGCCAGAAACTGAGGTCAGTCCTGAGACTTGCAGCTCCTTGCTTACAGCAAAACCGAAGACTGACATAGAACTGGACAGTGGAGAACAACCAGCACATTCAGATCCTACTACCCTGTAGTTGCAGCATCTAGTATCTAAAAGATACTGTCAAGTAAGGCCCACATTGGCTCATCAAGACAAAAATTATCACTAAGACAAGGTGTGCTTAGATGAGTGACATTAGGTGCCTTCCTACTGTGGATTTCACTTGGAATTAGTTTTAGTTCAGATTTGCAGCCATACTGCTAAAGCAGCAATAGATTTTAAAATTATTTTTTCCTCACTTAATTAAAAAACAAACAAACAAAAAAAAAACCCAAAAAACCACAAACAAACCCCCAAAAAACAAACAAACAAGCAAACAAACAAACAAAAAAATTGTTCCTGGCAGCAGGTTTGTTAGGGACAAGCCTCGAGGGCTCACCTAAGGTAGGTGCCAATAGAGAATGTCACAGCAGCAGTATGGCCAGCCACTAGTATGCCCAATAGAGTAATCCTCCCAATAAGTACCTTACAGCCAACACCGCCTTTCCTTCTTCAGTATTCCAATATCATGTTGTATTGGACCAGGCGCATATGTTGTATGGTGACTGACAGGTGACTGGCAGGTCGTGAGTCCTGTTTTGTTGGAGCCAGTGGGGAATCCCGGCGTTAAGAGTGCGTGGGTGAAAAGCAGTGTGTGCGTGCTGGGGGCGGCGCGGGGTTTGTCGCAGAGGGCTCACGGCAGAGTGTCACGGCGATGCTCAGGTGAACCAGAAACAGCCTCCTGAGCCGTGGCAGCTCCGGGAGTTTGAACGCGCGGTTGGGTTGCCTGAAGCAATCCGAGACTTAGGTTTACCCAAGTCTACGTGTGCAATACGTGTATGGTACCTCTGTTCCTGCTGCTGAAGCCCTCGTTTCCTACGGTGCCGCAAGCCTGCGGTTTTACTTGGGGCTGCAATTCCTCACGCAGAGCGCCTGGCTGGCGCTGCAGAGCAACGGGGGCACCCTCCGCAGTGGTCCAACCCCCCCGGACGAGGAGGAGGAGGAGGAGGAGGGTGGGGGAAGGCAAACCCTCGGCCCCGCCGTGCTCTGGCGCGGTGCCGCCAGAGGCTCCGTGCGCTTGGCCCGGCCGGGGCTGGCCCCGCTCCCGCCGCCCCCGCGCCTGGAGGAGAGCGGCGGGAGAAGCCGCTCTCAGAGGGGTGGGGGGTCGCTGTGGGGGCCCAGCATGTGGATACTGGCAAGTGCACGGGGAAGCGGGGGGATTCTGGCTGCGAGGGATTTGGAAGCAGAGCGGGGCAATGTGGCAGTGCGGCACAGCAGGGAGAAATGAGACCCCTCTTTTCCGGAAACGGCAAAAAACGAAATCAAAATCGCAGCAGTGCCCTGTGCCGTGGTATTTCGGTCGCATAAAAAGTGTTGGGGGGAGGGAGTGTGCTTCCAAGTACCATCACTAGTTATTGGGGGAGCAGTGTGAAGCACGTGCAGTTCTTCTTGCCCCAGTGCAGAACGGAACAGCCGGCATGAGAGCGAGGAGCTGGTGGCTTTACACCTGGAAATTGAAAGCCGTGTGCCAGTTAGGAAAGGAAGAGCCGGGTCTTCCTGGGGCCATTATCCTTTCTGATAGCAGGTAGCTGAGCACCACGGCCACTTTTGCACCTGTCTGGTGGGATCCAGAGTGTAACTCACACAGGGAGTGAGGTTTTGCAAAGGCAAGCAAACCTGGCCTCGTAATGAATAAGCGGGAGGGTAACATCCTTCTCCGCTCTTAGGAAATTGCTGGCTTTGGGAGGGGTCAGCTCTGGTATGTGAAGGCCGGTCACATGCCTTCAGAACTGAAAAAAAAAAGGAAAAAAGTTATTAGAGGCTTTCAGGCTGCAAGTTCTTATGAGCTCCTGGGTGTCTGAAGATTTCATCCGTGCTGTCTTCCCTGTCAGCTGCTGGCCGTGGTTAAACGCGGTAAGTCCTGATGAGAGCTGTATGATGGACCTGCCTGCTTTGACAGCCACCCGCCGTGCTTCATTAGCGTAGGGGAATATCAGCTGCCCCTGGGTCTTCCTACAGCTGGCTGGCGTACTTTTGCAAGCAGTTCTTTGTGGAAACGTGCAGTTTGTGCCTGGCCAGTGGAGGAGGGATGGCTGGGAAGAAGGGCATGTGGCTTACCTTCCTTTGCGACTCTTCCGGTGTTTAGGGTGGAGTTTATTCTCTTTCAATTCTCTGAGATTAGCTCAGCTGGTTAGAGCATGGTGCTAGTAATGCCAAAGTTGCGGGTTTGATCCCTCTGTGGGCCATTCACTTAACAGTTGGAGTCGATGATCCTTTTGGGTCCCTTCCAACTCAGAATATTCTTAATTCTGTGGTGGTTATTCCTCTAAGTGAAAAAAAAAAAAAATTCTGCAGCTGAAGTAGCCTTAAATTTCCACAGGAGGGAGTGGGAAAACAGGGGGAGGAGGGATAGTGTGTGAGGTTTTAGAGCGGAACAGCAGTCTTGCTGTGTGTCAGGGCAGCATGGGATCATCATGAAACACACTGAGCCTCAGGTTGCTCGAGTAATGAAGCTTTTTAATGACAGTAAGGACGTTGCACTTGTGTTTGGTGCCCTTGTCTCTGTGTTATCCTCTCAGAGGCACGCAGTCCCCACAGTCACACCCATGCCCCGGGTACTGTACTCCTTCCCCGTGCCAGTGGGCTGTGTTAAGACGAGCAAGGCACAACCTTCTTATCTGGGAGTCTAGTCTTACTCCCACAGGCAATAAGGAAAACTGTTGCAAGCTGTTACCAAGGCATTGAGCTTGAGTTTGCATTGCCTGGATGAGGTGTAATCATTTACAAATTGATTCAGATTGATGATCCAAATCAGAATGGGATGAAGGGGATGTGTTTCCAAAGCAGTAAGATATACCTGAGGGGAAAAGGAGTTATCTTTCCTACATATACCATAGACAAAACATCAGCATAACTAAATGTGAAGTATGAAATTCTCTCTATGATGATCTCTGTCCTCCTACTTTCAGACTTTAAAGACCGACTTATTTTACTCTTTTACTGCACACTTTACAGCAGGCTTTCCATTCCCTCTCCCCTAGTATGCTAGAGTCAGAATAAGAAAGTAAAAAAAAACCCACAAAACCAAAAAACTTAAGGCATTTCTTTTCCTTCGTTGTCTTGGGAGGTATCGTCTCTGTTGGCAGGACATTGCCCAATATTTTTCTAAATCCAGAGAGAACATAAAAAATCTGTATTGCAACTCCTAATCCTCAAAATGCTGAATATTTGCCACCTGCTATCATCTTCAAAGAACTGCTGGTGCTCAGCAAATTCTACAAGTCCTGTTATTTTTTTCCCCCTAGAGATGCAAACACAAATTTAGTCACATATGTATTCAAGAGAGGAAGAAAACAAACTGCCTAAAGCAATCTGGTGATTCTTAGAATAAATTCACAAAAATGTAGCCTGCAATTGTCATGCATGCCAGGTTACTTTTAATTGTTGGGGCCTCTTAGAGTAGTTGCCATGGTAGATATTTTTCTTCTGTGTATGGGTCATTTCCAGCAGTTTCTTAGTTGGCACTCTGCATATTCCTTCTTTAAGACAATAAATTTTGTTGACAAATAAACCCCATAAAGTTTTGATCCATTTTTCCAGGCTGATTCTCTGAGTCTCTTCCCGGTTTATCCATTACCCTGCATGCCGGTGATTAATCTGATTTTCAGTTTGCACACTGCTATTTTTGTCCGAAGTGGCTTGTTGTTGATTTTTCAATATAGATACAAAGCTCAATACTTAGATATCTAACATGTAACCATTATACATTCATTTTATTAGTCTGTCTGACAGAGGTTTGGTAAAATTTTTTTCCACTTAGTGACCTGGTTGAATTTTTTCATTTAGTGTGAAACCCTGTTTTCCTCAGCAGATGTTTCTTCACTTTTATACATGCTTCAGCTCATGACAGGCTCTGGGACCTGGGAGAGATAGGACAGTGAGAACACAGTACTTCATATTTGCTGCCAGCCATATGCCCAGGATAAGGAAGGTTAGTCAGAGGGATGGCATTGGTTGTTGTCCTAGAAGAGCAAATGCATCAAATGCATTTGGAGCTGGTGAGCAAGCAGAGAAGTGCTGGAGCCTCTTTGCTGGCATGAGGGCTAATGCATCTGTCAGTTGTTGAGCCACTGCTCACCACAATATGCTGGCATGGGTGTGTGTTGAATCCAGGTAAAGGTGAAGTGGCACAATTCACAGGGGTAAATTTCTGACACCGTTGGCATTTTGACAGGTGAGGATTTGCCTCGTTACACAGCCTAGTGACTTCTAAAATGTTATGTCACACTGTTCACCTTGGTATTTGCTCCAGTAAGGTGTAATCACTTTATCAAGACACTGGAGATATGCTGTACAGACTTTGTCTTTGCTCTGGGTAATGAGGTGCTTGGAACACCAGTTTAATGAGAGTTTGTAAAGCTGCTTCTAGTTCCTAAATAAACTGTTGTTTTAGGGAAAAAAAGGGCTGCTGACTTTTCGCCTCTTCAGTTCCCAGCCTCCTCTGAAAATAAAACAAACAAAACAAAAATCCAGGAGCTGACAGAGACAGAAAAGAAAAAGAGAAAAAAAAGTGGAGCAGCTGATCAGTTTGCTACACAAAGAGCCTCAGTATAGAGCTGTCAGCAGCTCAGATTCTAAGCTGGCATCTGTTGGCACATCTCCATGAAAGTCAAAGCCATTTAGGTCAGGAAGCCTTGATTCACCAAAACCGATGCGTCTCTGCCAGCTCTGAGCTGGTCCTGAAGTGCAGCCTGCCATCTCATCCATTAGCCACGACTGGCTGCTAGTCAAGCCCCTCTCCACATTATTGCCGGTTAAGTCTCTTCTTCCTCTGTGTGTGTGTTGTGACAGAGAGAGACAGAGCTTGGCAGCTGGCAGGACGGCGTAGAGAGCCATGTATGTCTTCGGATGCGATGCTGGGGCAGCGGTGGAGCAGAACAGGGCTCACAGTATGCAGACTCCTTGCTAGCACAGCTGGGTGAGCTGTGGGTTGTTTTTCTTTTATTGGTGTTTCTTTATTATTCATTATTCCTTTTGAGGACAGGTGGTTTGTTTTTGCTGCATGGTTTCAATGTAAAGCTTCTGTGTGATACTTGTGCCAGTGCTCAAATGCTTCATCTGCACATCTGCAGGAAAGCTTGAACCGAAAGGTGTAAACACATTTGTTTTTATGCATGTGTTGCTCTATGCCAGGGAGTACCAGCTGGACCAGCTGCCTGGTTATTATGTACTTCCTGAGTCAGTCTCCCAACAGTTAAACAAAGCCCAAGCAAAGGGGGAAGTACTCTGCTGTACTCTTCCCAGTTTTGATCCTGTCCTGGAAGACCCCACAGGAGCCTTATAGGGAAAAAGGGCCATGTGGATACTGAGCACAGGGATGGCTCTTGACACCTGGAGCAGGTGGGCTGCGAGGGGACAGTCTGAGGGTTCCTGAAACATGTAGGGGCTGAGTATTTTCTGAGCAAGGTCTTAGGTGTGCAGTACATTTGTTGGGTCTTTTTTTAATTTGTGTTTGGGGGCAGGTGGATGACATCTTGAGTGTGGAACAATCCTAATGCATTCAAGAGACCAGTCTATATGTCTATGCATGTCAGAAATATCCATTGCAGGGAGGAGCCCTTGGGTACCCTATGTGGTGAGGGCCAGATTTTCACTTTCTAATTACTGTGACATTAATGTAGTGAGTGCCCCTTTGCAACCACTAACCCTTGCCATAGTGATGTAAGGGGCCTGAGGTCAAAATGGAATCAAACCTGAAGTATTTTTAGCAAGACATTTGTACTTCAGATGGCAGCAGGCCAGAATGTCTCTGTAATAAAGTACACACTGTCTCTTGGAAGGGCTGCAATCCTGTCCCTCCATGTGGTGGGACTTCTTGTCCTAATGCTGTGATCCTGTAACCATGATTGCATTTGCTATATACAAGCCTACCAGATGAATGCTTTAGCTGTTCGCTCCCTTTTTTACAATCAGTAGGAATTCTTTTAATCAAAGAAAAAGACAAACTATTAAGGAAGGAAGAGGTTATTTTTAAACAGCAGTGTGCATTTCAGCCCCTGAAATTGACTTTGCATATGTATTTTACTGATAACCATTAGGGGGTTACAGGACTTTGCTCCTCTCTGTGTGATTTGACAAGGCTGAGGTATTTTTTAATAGATGCTAGGTGGTTACTTCGGCTTGTGGAAACCATCCTCGCTTCGTATGTCCTGGCTGATGCTGTACTTGTGAGACACCCACTGAACTGAGTTGCAGCGAAGTGCAGCTGTGTCAATCCTCAAAGAGGGATTTACTTCAAAGCATGTCTTTGAAGAGAATCCATACGTGGGACTTCAAAGCTGATTAAACCATTTGGAGTAAAATAGCACACTGAGTCATCTGCTAGGAAAGGGCATTATTTTTATTTTTTTATTATTTTTCTCCCCTTGCTACAGTTGTACCTTGGAAGAACCCTGGAGCTGAAAGTAACTGGCAAGGTAAATCATTCCTTGAAGTGCTTTGTGCTTACTCTCTCCTGGCCCTGGTTTGGAAGAAACTGGTTTGGAGCTGCAGCAAAGCTGCAGCACAGCCATTCCCAGCCCTTTTGTGTGGTCAGGTCATTTGTAGCAGGAACTGACTCATCACATCCCACTGCTGCCGGGGTTTCTTCACTTTCTTCACTGGGGCTACTCTTTTCAGAGCTGCGCTGTTCAAGCACAACTTCTCAGGTGCCTATAAACAAAATTCAGACTGTGCCACTGCTTATGTCTAGTCTGCTCTGAAATGTGAAAGAGTACCATTCACTGAACAGCCACATCTCTCTGTTGCAGAGCAGAGATCTGTTTCCTCGGGGCAGGGCATAAGGGGTGGAGGGGAGGAGCGGGACAGGCATCTGACTGTTCCTACTTTTGTGATGTCACTGCCGTGCTTCTGAGGGGCTTTTGAACTAGAAATAGAGGATACTTTTTGTAGACGGAGTTGATGCTGTCCTGAGATGGAGAGAATGCTGTCCTGTTTCAGAACCGGGAGGAGAAGGCTTCAAGTGAAAGCATTTAAAACAACATGGCCAGCACTGTGCTGTGGAGGGTGATTATCAGCTTCAGTGTGGCTCCCCAGTGGATGCTGTACCCCTGCTGAAAACAACATCGGTTCTAGCCCTGGCTTCAGCATGCCAGAATGTCTCTCCACCCTTCCTTACTTTTAATCATTGCTGTGTTTTACACTGATGGATTTTGCTGGCAAATGCCTGACACAGCCTGCCTTGGAGTAAAGCTGATGTTAAAGGCATGCACATTTATTTGAGAGAAAAAGTTGGTTTTCTTCCTGTGCTCTCCTCCTTTCTTTCCAAAAAGACTGTGAAGGTTCCAGCCCTGTCTTATCCAGGCTCCTCTTGGCTGGATAAGAGCGTCCATCCAGACATGTATGCCAGATGAATGAGTGTTCCTTGGGGAAGGAACATATGCATCCAGGGGAGTCCATGTGCCACAGAGGATACGCTGTGCATCAGTCTGGTAAAACTGGCAGGCAGTGGCAAGCTGGGATCACTGAAGTGGCTGGGATGAGGACAGCACTTAAGCTGGGTTGTCACACCCTGCCACTCAGTGTCAACTCTGAGCATCACTTCTTTGTTAGCAGCTGGGCCAATTGTTCTATGCTTTTACTCCATAAAGGAAAATGCTAATACACTTTTCTTCCTTGGGATGAGGCAGAGATTTTTTTTCTCTATGGATTTACTAAAAAATGAAGAGCATGCGAAGGTTTAAGGCATCCTAAGCTCGTACTCAGGCTGAAGTTTTCTCTTGCAGCCTAGTTAACTGGGAGAATGGACCACAGAGATATGAGGAGTCTGGATCATTACCATTACATTACTGGCCTTGCTCTGTTTTTTCTAGAAGTTGCAGCCATTCTTCAATCATACATTGCTGCTTCAGTTTTTATGGTGCCTAGGATGGGAGATGGGGGAATAAGTGAATCTAGAATATTCTCAAACAGATCTACTGTGCTAAGTGCTGAGCATGGCAAGATTGAGATATCTTGGCATTGGTGCTAAATTACTCTAGAACTGGTCGATAGAGGAATAAGTGAAGAAAACAGTATAAAATGTTTCAGACTTGGCCTAGCAGTTATGGTGTGTTACAAGAAAGCTGGAAAGCCTGGCAGAGCTTACAGTCTGTTGATGTTTCATCTGTGAGCTTGGAGAGGTGACTACTGCTGTTAGAAAGTATTGCATTTACCACAGCAGCTGTGTATCAAATTTTTGTAATTTCTGCTGGATATGGTGGTCACAGCCTCTATGCCTTCCCTGTCGGTCTGGGGATGCATTGACAGAAGGAGAAAGGATGCATCAGGAATGCATTGCTGGGGACAGAAATACCAAGGTCTGTTGCTGCAGCTCCTGTGCTAAGACTGGAGAGGTCTGGAGGGTTTTTTTGTAGCTTCTGTTTTCTGTGTTTTCTGATAGCAGAGATTAATGTAAGTATCTCTGGATAAAAATCAGCAGCCATTGTTGTACAGGCAATTACCAGTAATATTGCAGTCCCTTTTGGCCTTGAATCTAGGATTAGGGGAAATATAATCTATTGCATTTTTAAGCCTGCTTTTTCTGGTGAAGGTTTCTCATTTTTATGTGACAAAGAGTAAAGCTGCATGAGAAATGCACATCCAGCCTTACTCTGTATCACAAGGCCCTTTCTTGGCACTGTTTTGATGGTAATGCTGCTGTGGATTCTTTATGTGTAGAAACTGTAGACTGCAGAAAAGAGACCTATTTGCAGCCTTGGTTGCTCTTAGCTCTTGATTGTAATTCATTATAAGCACTTTACAGAGGGAGGCAAGTATTGCTGTGTTCAGCAGATTGGTAAACTGAGGCACAAAGGGACAATGATGCACCTGGAAAACCTTGAAAGTAAGAGGAGACATCAGCTCTTTCCCCAAGTAACAACCCATGGACCCTGCTAAAATGTCCTGCCCTGAAGGCAGCTTGCACAGTAGCCGTGTGCAGGGTGTCCGCATTTCCTAAGCCTTCAGTGATACGAGCACTAAGTCTTCAAGCCACCTAAAACACTTGAAAACTGAAGTCTCACTTTCATGTTAAGAATCTGTCATTTTCCCTGAACAAGAGGCTTATATGTTACAGACGTATTGATTTGACAGCCTTTTTGTACTTGGTCCTTTTGTACTAAGCACTAAAAGTACTCACCTAGTACTCTTTTTGTACCAAGTACAAAAAGTACTTACTTAGCCCCTCTTTGTACTAAACTAATCAACTGCCAGAATTAGCTATTGGAATAGCAGAAGGAAGCATCCCTTATTCTTCAATGCATGTATGGGCACCCTCAGTAAGGACGAAGCTTTAAATTGGGAAAGTTGGAAGGTAAGGTTTCTTAGGCAGCCCAGTTGACTAGTTTTGGCAAGCAGGGGAAAGAGCACACCCTCCTTCTTGTTGGGTGTTCCTCCTTCACATCCCAGCCATGGCTCCGAGAGGCTAAACAGAAGATGGGAGCTGTCGTACTGTTAATTTCACTAAGTGGCAGATGCTGGTACTTCCTTTCTTTCTAAACTTGTAGTGGTTTGTGGTAACGCTGACTCTTGTAGTGCACTGGTTCCTAGCAGGGTGCAGATGTTTCTTGTCAGCTTTGGCCATCTTTCAGGGCTATAAATACTACCTTTAATAAAGAGCAGTGGTGAAAGAGGACTGTGATTTACAGTGAGGCTCTGTGAGTTGGCATGGCTTTTGAAGCAGCATTTGTAGATGAAAGTTTCTGTAGATGTCTTAGCTCACCTGGGTATCCCTTGCTTTTGTCCATTGTTAAAAATGGGCATTAGGAACAAGTTGTGCCTAATTTGAATGGACAAGGTATTGCTTGGGACAGGATACTCTGTCATTTGCTTTCTTCACAAGTTTGATATAGGTGAGATTTAGAGAGTTTCAGACATTGGCTAGTGGTTTTGGAAAAGGCCGAGGAGCATTTTCCACAACAACGATATCGGGAAGGGCTTTTTTTCTTTTCTGGGATAACTGATGGCCAGTAATGTTAGTGTTGTTGGAATTGTATTTACATTAATTTCCTACAAAAATTAATTTCCTACTGCAGCACTGAAACTGACTTCCTTTTGTTATAGCACCTTCTTATTTACACTGAAATAAATGCAAACCAGTGCAAATCCCCAGCTCTTGCAGGAACAGGTTAGATTTCTGTTCTCCCCAGGTACTTGATAAAGAAGTTGTAACCATAGGGTGGATGCATGATATTTCTGATGTTCTAGCAGCACTGAAAGGACGCAAATAGAGATAAAATGTGCAAATCTCCTTTCTGCAGGAGAACTGTACACATCTTTCTCTTAAACCATGGATGAGAAGTGGGAAGCAGGTGATGATTTGTGGCATTCAGAATACCAAACATTTTTATTTCAAGCTCACCTTATATGAAAATCTCGTCTTTAAGGGATTAATAAATGGCTAGCAGACGTTTGAGTAAATGCCTAGATGACTGTTATTGGAGCACAGCGATCAGTTGTTTTAACCATGGCTTGTCAAGTCTGAAAATTACAGTGGTGTATGGAGTCGTGGTATGTTATTTAAAGTGCTGTGTGTTTAAAGTCATCTTTAACTCATTCCACTCATATTTGCCCTGTGCATGACCATTTCTGATCATTCATTAGCCCTGTATAAATGGAGTTTTAGTAGAAAGAATTTCTGTATAGTATGAAAGTACAGAAATAACAATAGGAATTCTGTCAAGCGCACACACGCATACACAGAGCTGAGATTCTACAAAAATTTTCATGCCACTGTCAGAGAAAAGCTTTTCTAAAGTTAAAAGCCTGCCTGTGTGCAGGGGTGTGTATGTGGGGGTGTGCTTTTTGGTGTGGTGGGCTCTTGCCTCTTTGGTAGGAGAAACAAAGCAGGCACACAGCTCAGTCAGAGCTTTCCTATTGTATTAGAGGTGGGAGGAATCTGTAAGTGCATGATTTATCAGAAGTGTCCTGGTATTGCCATACTGAGCATCTTGACTTTGAGCAGCTGGTGAGGGAAATAATTACCACCAGGAGGGAGCAGGAGGGAAGCAAGGAATTCTCCAGGCTGGCATGGATGACTCGTGTCTCTCATGCTCCGAGTCCTGCTTGTTCTAGCAGTGCCTTCCAATGGGATGTCCACTTCTCATGGGTGACACAGAAGCCACTGAGAGTTCTGGTGATATTATTTTAGATGTAAGTAATTGTATTGTTTTCAGGACAACTGAGGAAGAATGAGGTTGGGAATGTTCTAACTCAGCTTGGAGTAACTGATTACCTTGGCTTAATCACTGCATTTCTCCTGAAAAATGACTGATTGCCTACTTTGCAGAGGCCTCTTCAAGCCAAGCAAGCAATTGGGTTAAAAAATACTAATGCAAGAAGCACTCAGGTGCAGCTGTAGGCTGATAGTAGCAAAGAGCTCTCTCTGAAGTGAGCCCAAGTTGTGGATACCTAGCACAGTCAAGAGGACAGTCCATATTTGTCTGCCTGTGGTAAACGTTGTTAACTTCTGCTGGCTGCTACCCAAATGTCCCTGTTCTACACTGCTCCTTCAAATTAAGTGGATTTTGTTATGTTGTGTCATCTTGTCTCCGTACATTTAATTGCTTTCTATTCTAAGAAGAAACTCTAATGTTGTCCTGTTTTTCTTCTTTCCATATTCTTTTCATCTCATAGCAATGATGAGCAACAGAATGTGGGGTTAGACTCCATTGCAGCCATGGGGAGCAATGAACTTCAGGAGAAAGATGCCACTGGAGCCCTTGGCCACGATGTCAGCAATGGCAGCAGCAGCAATTTGGAAGCAGCCAGGCGCCTGGCTAAGCGCCTCTACCATCTGGACAGATTCAAACGCTCTGATGTGGCAAAGCACTTGGGTAAAAAGTATGTGCTGATATGAGGCCTTTGCCCACATTGGTCTTCTTGCTGGTTCTGGAGGAGTTCACTCTTGAATGATAACCTTTACTTATTTCTTTGCTTTTCTTTAGCAATGAATTCAGCAAGCTTGTGGCTGAAGAATATCTTAAATTTTTTGACTTCACAGGCATGACGCTGGACTGTTCACTCAGGTATGATCCCATTTGTGGACTTCATGTTCTTGTTTTAGTAACAGTGCTGATTGAAGACAACACTTCAATCAGTGTTATCCTGATTGAAGTGGTTGTCCTTTTGGGATGTAAGAAGGTGAAGAGAGGACTGTGATGTATTTTGGGGACAGAACTTTCCTCTTCTGTTTCACTTGGTGTGCTGCCATACTCTAGTGCTATTGGAGTGGTGGCAATTATTGGAGAGGAAAATATTTGGGTGGACCTGCTTAGAGATAGTCCTTGATATAGAGGAGCTGGAGAAAAGTGTCCAGTCACTCACAAAAGAGGGAACTTGTAGTCTGCCAGGTGCTTCTGGGGAATTACAGTTGCTCACAGCTGATCCGCAGGCTTTCTGGCTGATGCCCTTTGGAGCTTGCTCTTCTTTGCTGCAGTGTACTAAGAGCAGAGTTTGGTTTGGCTTGGCAGCTCCCCTCTCTGTGTCCCCCCGAGGCATCCAGAAATGTGCAGAACAGCGGAACCTTCCATGCGGAAAATGCTGTAGTGAGTTTGGTAACTGTTGGCGTGGATGTTTGAAAACCCAGCCCTTCAATTTTCTTTCCTTTTTACACTGGAATCAGTGCTCAACAATGTTTTTTTTCAGTACTTTTTTTCTCAGAAGACAAAACGTTAAACTTGTGTAGCAGTGGCCTGTTAGCACAGTTGCTGTTGCTCTGATATTTAAGGGGATTTAAATGAGTTGCCTGAGGTTACTTAAGTGGGATATTTTTTTTTTTCTTATGATACAAATGTAGGAAGTGGGTATGCACTTCTTGGTCCACTTGCAAATGCATTTCCGGGGGACTGATGCCATGAGGCTATAGCAGATGCCAAGGAACCCCCAAAGTCCTGCCTGCTGAAGGCAGTGGACATGGAACATGCCTGCACCAGCATGAACCACCTGGTTCTGAGGCAGGGAGTGGAGCCAACCTGGAGCACCCGCTCAGCACAGGGTGGGAACTGCTGGGCAGTGGGAGGTCTGTCACTCATTCCAGGTTTTAGCACCCCTGAAGCATGATGCTAAATATAGCCTTCTTTTAAATTGTGAAATCCAACACATAATTAGTCTCTGGCACATATTTAAGAGGTCTCTGCTCCCTGTAGATCTCCTGTTAATATTAATAGTTATGACCTTCTCTAAAATGTGCCCAGTCTCATATGGGACTTAAACAAGCCAGCGGGTTGTTGAGGTTTCAAGAGTAGCTGCAGTAATTGCCAGCTACATGCCCTGAGCATGCAGCAGCGGTAGGGGACAAAGAATCGTCTCAAAGCCTGGGGAAACTGAGGCATGCTGCCTCGTGCTTGGTAGAGAGTGAGAGGTAACAATGCAATTGTTGCTGGCTTGCTGACAAGCTGTGGTTTGTTGAGCATTTTGGAGGCAACTGCCCAGATCCATGCTACCTCCCAGCTGTAGGAGGCTGTGGTGCAGCACCAGTGACAAGTCTGAGACCTGGGAAGGGTTGTTCCTTCACTGTCTGCTCCCTGGATCGATGTTGCTCATGCATCTCTTGAGTGTATCTCTCACAGTCTCTGCAGGACTACAGCAGGGGAGGAGGTGGGATGGCTGCTCCAGCTCCTCTCAGTGTTCATTCTGGAGTCCAACCCTGGAAATGGTGAGAGCAGACTTCAGGCTGCTCAGGGAGTTGCTTAGGTTCTGTGGGAAAATGCTTTTGAATATGCTGGGGTCTGTCAGTGCTGGTCACCACCTCCTAAGGGCACAGGAGCAGGCAATTCCAAAATTTTGGAAGTCAAGCAGACAAGGCAGAAAGCTAACTTGAATGATTGGGGATCTTCTGGAGCTAATGCATAAAAAGGAAAGTGTTTACTTAGATGTTTGCCTCCCACATTACCTGACCAGTGGAAGCAAGGTCAGGTGATGTGGTAGTAATACAAAGTTGCTGCTCACGGATGTAGGGAGAAAATTCCACAGACAAACTTCAATTGGAGTTGAACATGGCCAGTACTGTGTGGGACAACAAAACGATTTTTAAAAAAAAAATCAGTGGAAAAAGGCAATTCTGAATGGCTCAGTGCCTTGAGGTGGAGGACCATGGCTGTAAGAATGATAAACTCCCAGCTGGCCCTGAACTTGGGTGGGATCTGCTGCTGCATCTGGATCCTCGTAAGTCTGTGGGGCCACATGGGATTCATCCAGAAATACTCAAAGAGCTGGCTGATGTCATTGTGAGGTCTCTCAATGATTTGTGAATGGTCTTCGGAATGTGGAGATGTCCCAGTTGACTGGAAGCTGGCTGACCTTCAAGAAGGTTACCGTTGTGAGCATGTAGCACTTGCCTTGGCAGGTTTGCAAGAGTGTGATGTAATCAGTTTGCCAGGCTTTCCGTATTTCTATTTCAACCGTCATCCACCACACCAGAGAGGCTTTACCCGCTTGGCCTGCTTGATTTCAACGCACATGTCACAATTATGGATCAGTGAGTAAATGGGTAAATCCACCTCTTGATCACAAGACCTCATGTGTGTTTTATGTCTTCTCTGGTGACCTGAGGTGTCTTGAGCCTACTGAGCCAGAAACAATTCACTCTTATGTTCCCAGTCCAGATTAACCCGAGACACTTTAATCTTGGTGGCCTGGTCCAGCTCTCCATTGTTGCCATGTTCTTCCTTAGCCTGACTCTTGGGCACATACGCATCTCATGTGTACTTTTACAGCCAGATTCTCTACCAGGGCAGTGATATCTTGTCACAATTCATCAGCCCAGATGAGTTTCCCTCTGCGCTGTATATTGTCCTTTTTCCATCAGTCCAGCCAGCCCAACAGAGCATTTGCCACTATTCACGACACAAGTCAGTGTAGAGGCAGAATGCTGGCCATTTCTCTTGTTAAACGATACCTAAAGCCACCTAGATGGCTTTTAGCTC
This sequence comes from Dasyornis broadbenti, assembly GCA_013397935.1. Taxonomy (NCBI): domain Eukaryota; kingdom Metazoa; phylum Chordata; class Aves; order Passeriformes; family Dasyornithidae; genus Dasyornis; species Dasyornis broadbenti. The sequence goes on along the minus strand of VZRN01004657.1, from coordinate 722,105 downwards.
TGCAACCTGACTTGATCCACCTAGTCCTTCAATAGCTTCTGTGACTCATCCCACAAGGCTCTATACGGCTGCTTTCCATTTTTGATTTGTCTCTGTGATACAACAGGAACTGTCAGTAAAGAGATAATTGCTTTTCATTTTCAGGTAGCGGATTGTATGGTGGGGCCTCCTCAGCATGTGTCATCTCCACCTCTGATTATGATGGTAGTCTGAAATTTTTGCCTTTGGACCAGTTAGTGATGACTTCCAAGATCCGTGGGTGATTGGGGTTTCCCATTCAAGCGCGCTGTTTGGTCAGAGCAATCCAGTTACTCCACAGTGGCATGATGTGTTGCAGGGACTTTCCCTTTGAACATCCAGGCCAGCACTGTCAGTTGGGGTGCCAGGAGGAGCTGTGCTTCAGTACCAGTCACTTCTGAGGCAGCTCCAACTCCTTTCATAAGTTGCCGTTATCTCTTTTTGAGTGGGGATGTAGCTGGCCTCAGATGCTTTGTATGCTGGAATGTTTGTATTCCCAACTCCAGAACACCAGGGGTCATCCTCGAGTCTCCACATGTACTTTTTGCCGGGGTCTCCAGGAAGGACCATTCTTCATGGCTGCAGTGTGGAACGTGTTTTTTACATCTTGTGTTGCCCTGACAGGCTACTGCATGAGCAATCTCCTGTTTTGTTCAAAATTTGTTGTTGTTTAGGATCCTGCTTGAAATCATTCTTCTTTTGGGTCACATGATAGAGTGGTTTTACAATCTGATGGTGATCTGGAATATGCATCCTCCAAAAACCCACAGTTCCTAGGAAAGCCGATGTTTCTTTCTTGTGGATTGGTGGAGACATAGCTGCTCTTTTGTTAAGCATGTCCATTGGAATCTGATGACATCTGTCTTGCCATTTTACTTCTAAAATCTGAATTTTCTGGGCAGATCCCCTTGAACTTACTTTGCTGTATGGCAAAACTGGCCTTCAGGAGGATTTAGGTTATCTTCTCCTGTTTCTCAAAACCTCATGCTGTGTCATCCCACATGATGATGCCATCAATATATTGCAAGTGTTCTGGGACCTCACCCTTTTCCTCACTTCCTTGTCCAATGCAGTCTGGATCGGTCCAGGATAAATAGTAGGGGTGTGTTTTCACTCCTGGAGCAGTCCATTCCAGGGGTACTGGATGCCCATCCAGGTAAAAGCAAACTGTGGCCTGCACTCTGCTGCCAGAGGAATGGAGAAAAACACGTTAGTAATATCAATAGTGGCACCACTTTGCTACCCTTGGACTTCAGCTCATACTGAGGTCCCACCATACTGGGCACAGTGGCACTCAGTGGTGTGACTTCATTCAGGCCACGATAGTCTGTTGGTCCTCACTTTCCAATGGGCTTACACATTAGCCTTATAGGACTGTTAAAGGATGAAAGAGTCTTGCTGACCACTCCCTGGCTCTCCAGTTCATGAATCATCTCATGGATGGGGGTCACAGAGTCGCAGGGTGGTGCAGTGTTGTTGCTGGTGCATTGATGTGGTAGCGATCAGTACCTGTTATTCTTCGACCCCTCAGAAGTCCCACTGAGAAGGGTCCTCTGAGAGACAAGGTATTCAGCTGTCTAATTTCCTCTGTCTTCACAGCAGCTATCCCAAAAGCTCTTTTAGGTCATTGAAATACCCTCTTCTGAGCTAATCTATGCCAAGGGTTTCCATGGCTTCTGGCCAGTCAGAGTGGGGGTGTTTCTGCCACTTGTTCCCAGTCAGGCTCACTTCAGCGTCCAGTACAGTTAGCTGTTGGGATCCCCCTGTCACCCCAGAAAGATGTTTTCTGTCCCTACACATCTTGATGGCATCATGGTACTACATGATGTGCCAGTGTGAACTAAAGCCTTACACTCTTGTGGGTCTGATGTGCTGTGGCATTGGATCCACACAGTCCAACAGAGCTGATTGTCCCTTTCTTCTCCCTGGCTGTGGCCTCTGTAGTTCTGGTAATAGTACAGGTTGCTCACTTCTTGTAAATATGAGCTGAAGGTCTCTTCAAGAAGATCAGAAGTAACATCAGCCCTTATATTAAAAATTAGCTCTGTCCTGGGCAGAACCAAGACAGGAGCACAAAGGAGGGAAGGATAGAGAAACCCTGTGAAGACTCACTTGTATCTACTTGTGAATTGGGTTATTTGCAATACATTACATGTGAAATTAAGTTATTACCAGGCAGATCACACTCTGTATGACTGTGAGATTGGTGCAAGTACAGCCTGTCTCTGACCTCACATCAGAGAGAAAAAATTAAAGGTTATGCATCGAGACTAGATAGATCTGAATGTTCCAGCTATATAGTCATTCCTCTCAGATCTGGTGTTAGTTTCAGTCTCATGGGATATTTAAAAATTGGCTATTAGACACTTGTTTCAGTATATCTTCTTACTTCAGATCCAGAAGGTTTGTGTTTTCAGGCTTTTCTTAGAAGCATCGTGATAAATTAATGTAGAAGGTTGTCTCTGGCTGTAAGACACATTCTTCTAGCAGGAAGGATAGCAATGTAGTTAAGAGGAGGGGTGGTCAAGTGTTGGAATACAAGTGAAAGATGTGAGTCGTCCTCACTTCTCTGCACAGGTTTGCTGGCTATATCCAGTGAGTGTGCCCATGTGTGCACCAGCCTTGCACCCTGCGCTCTCATGAGCAAGAACCTCAGGAGGGCCAAGTTACTCCTCCTGCTATTGAAGCTCAGTGGGAGGTGTTGTGACTCTTCTGCCCTCCTCTCCAGGTCTTTCTGCAGGTCAGGCAGTGACCCTCCTCCATGCTAAGAGAGGTAACTGATGTGGTCCTGGCCACTCTGGTAGGTGACCCTCTGGAAGGAGAGCACACATTCGGTGTTAGCTGTGAGTGCTGTGCACTTGCTTGACTTCACCACCTGGAGTAACTTCTCTGATTTGCAGGGCACTGCTGATGAAGTAAAGTTAAAAGGTGTAGGGGTGGCGGGCAATTAGAAGAGGATAGAAAACATTATGGATGTCTTGTCATGCATAAAATGTGTTCCAGTTCCTAGTCCAAAGGAAAGAAAAATATTAAAAGTAAGATAAGAACAGCTCTTTCAAATGGTGGAATTACTTATTATTTTATATGTGCTGTGGCTGAGTCCGGTGGTAATTGAAATCGTCCTTCATTTACTCTAATGTTGGAGTTAACTGCACATGGAATGGTAGCCAAGTTTCCGAGAAAGGCTCCTTGGAAGTAAATGTCTGATGTGTGCTTACGGACTTCTTGCTGTGATGCGCGCTTTGCTCTGTGCACTGTGTGAAGCAAAAAGAGATTTATTACTTTAATTTAACTTTTTTTTCTGCTGCTCTTTTAGGAGTTTCTTTAAAGCCTTTTCACTTATTGGAGAAACTCAGGAACGTGAGAGAGTTTTAATCCACTTCTCAAGCAGATACTACCAGTGCAACCCAAACACCATTTCTTCTCAAGGTAACTTTGTTTCTGATACTAAGGTCTTTGCTTGTTGCCGTCTTCCTTCATTGTCACCTTCAATAGCACGTATGGTGTATGCCTGGAAAATGAAGCTGTGTAGTCGCTGTGCGGCACTTCAGAGACTGTCTGTGGTGAGCACTGAAACCCTTAGCAGGAAAAATGTTTAGGCCTGCTCAATATAAATCCTCAGCTGTGGCACCTCCAGATTTGAATGCCCTCAGTTGTAGTTCCTGGTCTCACTGTCTTACAGGTGTATGGGCACTTGTATTCTAGCTGCATTCTTGTGGACAAGAATAGCTGGTCAGGTGGAAGAAAAGCTATTCACTTTCCGTGCTCCGTTCAGTGCTTATGTCTGCATGCACTGGCATCAGGCATGCCAGTTCTTGCCAGTTGTGGGGGTGAATTTTGGGTGCTGTATCCAGACCCTGGCATGGTTTTATCTCAACTAGCTAACATCAGTCAGAGTGCTCCCTCCTTGCCAATGTTTTCAGTCAGTTTGGAAATGGATGAGGGAAACAAATAAGCACATAGATCAAATCTGAGAAAACTGGGATTGCAGAAGAGGACAAACTGCTGGCGTAACTGCTGTGTTCAGCCAGACATGCTGGTGGAGCCATGTGGCCCTGTGCTTGCAGCACATGCTGATCACACACTGAAGGAGGAGCATGAAAAAGACGGCAGTTATGGGTTAAGCTGTACCTTTAGTTTCAAGCATAAGTGAGAAAGAACTGCTACACTTGGAGGTACTGCAGCACTTCTTTACCCCTTGCTTTGTGACTTACCCTTGTTGCAGTGAGATGATGTTTGGCATTCTGCACCTTTTCAGCTTCACTGGCTGTCATGTTGGGGAGGGGAAGAGTTAGCAGTAAGACTTTTGCTCCTGTGCTGTCTCTGTCCTCTGCCTATTGCCTTTTTTGTTTCAAGACACTGTAGGCAGCCAGATAGAATGAGTATGTCATGTCCAGACTGAAATAATGACTTGCCTGATGATGTGGCTGCCTTACTCTAATCCAGGGTGCAAGAGGGAAATTGTGGCTTCTGACCCTGCGTAAGCCCTTAGATCTTGCACACTTTGCCCAGGATCTTAGCACTGTGTGCAGTTTTGGGCACCACAATGTAAGAAAGATATAAAGCTATCAGAAAGTATCCAGAAATGATGGAGAAGGGTCTAGAGGGGAAGCCAAATGAGGAGCAGTGAGGTCACTTAGTTTGCTGAGCCTGGAGGAGACTGAGGGGACACCTCATTGCAGTTACAACTTCCTCATGAGGGGACATGGAGGGGCAGGTGCTGGTCTCTTCTTTGTGGTGACCAGTGACAGACCTGAGGGAACGGCCTGAAGTGGTGCCAGGGGAGGTTTAGGTTGGATATCAGGAAAAGGTTCTTCACCCAGAGAGTGGCTGGGCACTGGAACAGGCTCCCCAGGGAAGGGGTCACAGCACCAAGCCAGACAGAGTTCAAGAAGTGTTTGGACAATGCTCTCAGGCACATGATGTGACTCGTGAGGTGTCCTCTACAGGGCCAGGAGTTGGACTCCATGATCCTTTGCTGGGTGCCTTCTAAACTTGCTTGGAAAATTTATATAGAAAGGGCTTAAAGTACTGCCTTTTGCTGAGGTGGGCACAAAGAAGAACTTGACAAAAGTTCCCAGGACATTCAAAACCAAACTTTCCTTGCAAACCTTAGAAGATTAGGAATTTGGCAAAATTTGAAACAAACATTCAATCAAAATAAAGCATTTCACAGAGCATTGACTTAACAAACTTTACTCATCCAACTTGAGATTACTCATACTTCAAGAAATGGAAATTAGGAGTAGAAAAGAAGGAAAAGAGAGAAAAAGAAAGAGAGGAAAAGAAGATAGAACTACTGCCCTGGATCCTAGTGTGGTTTCAGCTGCCATGAAATCTAAGGACAGTAGGGACACAGTCATGTTTTGGGGTCTGCTCTGGCCTCCCATGGCAAGCAACCCTCGGGGATCTTCCAGTCTTCTGACCATCCTGGGGCTTGACTGGGATTCCAGAGCAGGATGTGGGGCATTGTTTTCAATGTGCCAGTGATTGGTGGCAATTCTGGACTAGAGTCTCCAGAAGGATGGGTTGTGGAGCAGTGCACCATCCAATTTTCTGCAGAGCTGCCCCCCTACACACACATTTCAGTCATTTTGAGCCAGTAATCATTTTCTTCAGGCTCTCACACCTTCCAGCTGTATTCTGTGGTTCTGTGAATCTGACTTATTGCTGAGGGCCTCGGCCATAGGACCAGCTTAGAAACCCCTGGAGTGCTCTTTGCTCAACGTGGAGCCAAGGCAGCATAAATAGCTGACTGTAGTTCTCTAAAAATCAGTCTAATTGAGCTCTGAATGAGGAGAGCCAGAGGGAGAGAAAAACAGGATACCCTGCTGCACCCACTCTGTATACAAAAATGAACATATTTTACTTTTCCCTTTCTGCACTAAAGTAAATGAAGAAGAAGGTGTTGATTCAGATGGTGGTATTGCTATTAGCAAGCAAAGAATGACAGCGCGGCTTCCTGTCTATTTTGCGTCATCCATGGATGCTGCAGGATAGTTTTTACAGTTACTAAAAGATGAAAGAAAGACTGTTCTGGTGGCAGCTGTGTAATGACCTCATTGTTCATTTATTTAATTATGAGTATTTCTTGATAAAACAGGTTCTCAAAGAGGGAACAGACACAATTAGGCTATGAGGCTCAGTTTCCGCTTATTCAAGGTCCAGTTGTGGTTTTGCATGTGACTCTGGTTATGTCTCTTTTTGCAGATGGAGTTCACTGTCTCACGTGTGCCATGATGCTGCTGAACACAGACCTGCATGGCCATGTGAGTATGCACAGCTTTGTGTAGACTGCTCCTACCCACAGTATGCTGGCATGGGGTGGTCCTCTGGCAGTCTCTGTGCTGGTGGTCTTCATATGAAGCCCCTGCTGACAGCAAACAGTGAGAAGATTGCAATCCCAGGCTGTTGTCCTGGGCAGGCCTTTCCAGCATGGCTTGTTCAGTTACGTGTAACCTGACGTGCCTGGCTTTGCCGTAATGTCTGAGCATACTCCCTGTCCTCAGGCTCATCTTTCTGGTGTGCTTAACATCTTTGCTGTGGCAGGCCCTGACCAAGAAGCTGTGCTTGGGGTTGACTTCTCCTTTACAGTATGTACAAACATGTGGCAAGGCAAAATAAAGACGGGAGGTGAAGAAGTTTTGGGGAGGTCACAACGGGAAGGTGATGTTTGCAGGCATCTGGTTGCAGGGGGCAGATCTGGTGGAAGCAGAGTTCTTCACAGACAAATGATGGGTGTACTCAGAGCCAAGAGAGCAGAGGGGGGATGTGGGCATGCTGAGTGGGAGCCCTGTGTTTCTGCATTGCATGTCTCTCCCCACTGCCTGCCTGGGGGACATGGTATTCTGGGTTGAGTCCTCTTAGTCACACTGCTGCAGTGTGCCAGCAGCCTTAGGATGGGTATTTCAGTACCCATGGTGCAATACACCTGCTGTGCAAGGTATTCTTATGCTGATGAGAGGCTTCCTGTGCCCTGGAGTTAGGATGGAGTGGGGAAGACACAGGGAGCATGGCATGATAGCGTGCAAAAGCACTGGCTTCAGCCAGGTGGCTCTGGGGCTTCTCTCTGGCCCTCCACTGCCCTTGCAAGGGCTCTTCCAGGAGGGTGTCCCTTGGGAACTTTTGTACCTTAAGGGTGTTGAGTCCAGCAGCAGAACATGGAGGCACCCTGGGTCTATCTCAAAGGGCTGCTCAGTCCCTGTAGGTGCAGGTAATAAAACCAAGACCTGCATGTTCACTAGGAATTTTGAGACCCACCTCCCATCAGTTGAATGTCTTTGTCTGAAGGTTATGGAAGCAGGAGGGAGAAAGAAGTCATGAAGAATTTTTTTCTCTGAAGGTTAAGCTTTCCCTACTGAAGGGTGTGTCAGCTACATGTGAGGGTGAGCAGGGGGCATACCGGAATGCGCCCCAGTTTGCCTCTTAGCACACATGACTTCTCTTGAGTACACCTGAATTTTCCTGCACAGGTATTCCACTCCCCAGAGCAATGAGTGGCCTGGGGTTCCTGCTTTCCAGCTTGCCTAGCCTCACAGTCCAGGGACGGAGACAAAACAGTCATGCATCAGCCTGGCAGCAATTCCTATTGCTCCCTATGATGCTTTAGTGGATCCTGCTGTCTTCAGTACGTACTGAAGTAAATGATCTAACTCTGACCCATCATTGCTGCTGCTGACTCTGGTTGTTGCAGTGTGTAACTTTTTTAGGATTATCCCACTGGCAGTTGATGTTGTGTGATACTCTATATGAAGCTATAGTATTTGCCAGACTCTTGCTCATATTTTGTCCATGGGTGTGCCATCGTGTTCCCTCCAAGTCCTCTGATTTACTGTAATTTTGGTCTTTCTCTTATTGCTTTGCATTTTTCCACATAGGTGGTAAGTTTGGCATTTTTGACTTGGAATGCAGCCCTTGCAGATACGCCTAATTGCCTGTTTCCTAACAAAGATAATGTTTTCCCCCATCTTTATCAGGATTCTGCTAGAGCAGGAAGCAAATGAGTCACAGGGCTTTGTCTACACTGAGCTCCATTTGTTACTGACATACTGATCATAAGTGCAGTCACTTCTATTTCACAATAAACTCCACTGCTTGTATGGCTGTAATGCAGCTTCTCTGCCTTCAGTTCACGCTTCCCTTTAACTCTTGTAGACAAACTCTTACTTATCCCCTTTACTTTCCCTGTCTTGCCACACTTCATTCCACTAAACAGTTTTTGCTAGGTGTGTCTTGGAAATGCATGCTTGCTTCTCTGCGCGGAGGTCTTCACCCAGACCGGTGCTAGAGAGTTTTGAGGTATCTCTAGATCGCCAGGCACATCATCTGGAACCTCTGTGGCACTGTATGGAGATGTTAGCTTTCGTCTTGGAGCAAAACAGCCATTTGTCTGCAATGCCACGTTGCTGTTGATTTTGGTCAGCATGGGGAAGCTGCAAACTGCTGTGTGGAGGAAACAAATGGAAGCAGGCCGAAGTTGCAGGGAGAAAGGAAAGCACTTGCAAGTCTGCTTGACCAGCTCCAGTCTGCACCTGAGGACTGCAGTTATGAGCTGTGTTCTACAAGCTTAGTAAGCACAGAGCCAGGGTTGCAGCCAATCTGTGTTGTCAGGAGTTGTCCTATTGTGGGAAGCCATACATTGTTCTGGTGTTACTGCTTGCCTTCTTTTGGCGGGTTTGTGCTGGCTTCAGGCTATAGGATCTTCCTTATTGGCTAGGTGAGACTTATGGTCAAGATTTGATGGTTTTCCATCTCTCCTGATCACACATTGTGGAAGGGAAATAGAGGATGTGCACTTCAAGCTAGCATGTAACTCTTAACATTGAATGACCTGTATTACCAGCTGGTGTCCTTTGGCCTCCAGTCCTGTGTTAATTTGGTCTCCTGCTCCTACCCCAAGACAAAGCTCATACAAAACTCTGCTGCTGTATTTCTGTGGACAAAGCATGCCCTGACAGTGGAAAAATCATCTTCACCTCCATCTCCTGACTGACAGTGTGCCATCCTCAAAGATACCTTGACCATCACAGAGCCCTGTTTTCCCCATTGTCTTTATCATGTTTCAGGGCCAATTTCAGGCTCCTTTCAGGCTCCTTTCCTGAGATGCCTTTGGTGTCCTTTTTCATCAATGCAGTGCTGCAATTGCTGCCCACTCACAAGGCTCCCCACATACTAAGCAGGGGACTTCTAGCACCTGAGGGACTGAGTACAGACAGTTTCTCTGAGGGATGATGGAGACTGGGATTCAAGAGCATTTTAGGACAGCCTCAAGCCTCTAGATGGAGTTCAGCTGCTACATGGACATAACTTGTCCTCTCCCATTTATGGCTTATTTGGGCAATTTTCAGTCTGAGACTTAGACAGGAAGAGAGAAAAGAGAGCAAGCCGATGGAAATGTCAAAGCAGCCTCAGCCTGTGAATCAGAAAATGTAATGGTCACTCCTGGGCACCGCACTCCAGCTCAGGGCAGTTTCCACTGAAAGGGCACATTGGAAATTGTAAAAGAAGGGTCTGGAAAGGGCCTCAGTCAGATGTTTCTTTGTGTTCCACAGCAGATTCAAGTACAGCTTTTCCATCAGAGACTGGTAGAACTTCTGGAGACATGGGGATGTAAGGCACCATGCAGATACCAGAGAGCTTCATCATTGTTCTCTTCATTATCCCCAGTATTAAGCTGGGGGTATTTTTGGGGGTGTGTGTGTGGGCCTTTGGGTGTGAAAGCACCTTCCCTTTTCTAGCTAAATGCATATAAGTCTGCTCATCTATGAGTAATCTCATGAATGCTTTCTTAGTGCTGCTTGGCTTGGACTTAAAGGAGAGCAGGAAGATGCATGTAATCTAATGTTGCTCATTCCTGTCATTTTGGAAAGCAGCAGGAATATGATGCTGTGTTTCTCTGACATCCCTTTCAGAACATTGGGAAAAAGATGACCTGCCAAGAGTTTGTTGCTAACCTCCAGGGAATGAATGATGGCAAGGACTTCCCGAGAGGGCTCTTGAAGGTAAGGAATTAACTGCTGAATGTGGGTTTCATTTTTACTGAAAGATGGTTCAAAGCAGAACACCCATCTTGCATTTTCTGAATCTTAATTGTCAAACATGGCAGGTGTGGGCACGTGATGGGCACGTTTCTCCTCCCAGAACATACGTAATATATACAGTGTTCATTCTGTTGTTTTCCCTCTTGCCTTCACTTGATAGTGAAGGAGACTCTCTGCAGCACAGAGGGGCGAGACTGAGCCGCAGCAGGTCTGGCCCCAGAGCTGTGTGCCTTATAAACGCCTGTGGTCATGCCAACCCAGAGTGCTGTCTCCTGATTACAGCAGACAGAAGCAGCCAGTTGGCTCTGACTCCAAATACATAAGGGCTAAGCCTGATCTCTGTGTACAATCTGGAAGGCGTGTGTGTTTTTTCATCAAAGGTGCTTTAGGGTATTCACATTAGAGCTGGAGATGTAATTTCAGATTATAATGTACTGTCTGGCACAGGCTGTGTTGCTTCAGCTTTTGTTCATTAAGTTTGTGCCAGGAGTTAAATCTGAAGAATGGGGGAAGAGACTGAGCAGGACTAACCTTATTTTATTGTCAATAATAATGAGAATGTTTCATTTATTTTTTTGTCTGCTTGCTAGCATGAAACAGCAGTTTGTTTGAATGAAGACAGGTGCGCATAAACTGGAGGTTTTTTTTTTTTTTTGTAATGGAAATAAAAATAAGAAGCTGCTGCATCTGAGAGTGACCCAATGCCTACTGAAGTAATTCAAATGAGCTGCCATCTCTTCTGTGGGCTTTGTGTCAGGCCTATAGTGAAATACAGATGTATACCTGCATAGTTGAAAGCGGCAGAGTTTGTCTTCTAGTATTGGTAATTTCTTCATTTTCTTCAGCCTCTTCAGGGAGCTTTTTGTTGGGCCCTCCTGCCTTATTCTTACTAAGTAGTTGGGAACATAAACTCAACTCCCTTTTATTTTAGATTTAATGTCTTTAATTTTTAAATCTGTATACAGAGTATTCATCTGTCAACAGCCACACTTAAATTATTTTTTCCCCCAAGGAATCTCATTTCTCAGTTTGCCATAGACGGATGTGTCGAGATTAATTTGCAGGCTAATTACAGCCCTTATTGAATAAATATATCTCCAGACTGTGTTTAAATAACCTTCTGAGTGTACTGATGAGAGACTTCCACTGGTGCTCACCTGGTGTTTGTTTTCCTGCTGACAGAATTACGCAGTTGGGGCTATACTTTGATATTTAGTGATCACCTGCTAATGCTAGGGATGTCTGACTTCTCACCCAAAGCAAATAGCAGGGCTCAGAATTTTTTGGATGTAAAGAAACAGAAGTAGTTTGATGTTGGTGCCCCACTTTGCTTAAGGCTTTCTGCCCTTTTTCTGTGTGCTGCCTTGATGTCTTGGGGCCAGAGGTGGCTCCCAGTCTTGGTTTATCATCTGACTTGTCTGAAGATTTGATGAACTGACCCTTGCTTTTTAATTTATCAGTGGAGGGGAGTGGAGTGAGTACAAGTAATTGTGCTACTGTGATCACAGCAGCCATGCTGCCACTAACTGTGTGATTACAAAGACTTAGCAGAAATTAATTTTGCATTAGTCTCAATAAATTAAATTCACAGCGCCGTGCTTCAGCACAGCACCGAAGTGCACATGGCTTGCTGCTACATTAGCAGAGTAGCCACTGAGCATCAATGAGGCTTTGAGCCTTCTCCCAGCATCCTTGCCCAGCCACCTGGGACTGGAAGAGCTTTTTCCACAGGGTGGCAGTGTGTCCCTGTGGGAGTGAGGTCCTGAGCACCCACTGGTAAGTAATGCAGACCTGTGGCAAAGCTAGTGGGCTTTTCTGCCTCTGCAGTCTCCCCGTGTTCTCCTCGTGGTCCTGCAGCACCCCTGTGTGAAGCTCTGCAGCTCTGCTGAGCCCCAGAGCTAAGCTGAGGACTGGTGGAGGGGAAGGAAGGCTAGGGAAAGCTGAGTGTTCATCCAGGCCTTGTGAAGCTCTATGCAGCATTTACTGTGGATCCATTTCCCAGAGTCAGGTGCAAATGTGAATGCTTGGGCTATCCAGGACAGTTGGCTGACAGGCATCAGTCAAACATTGCCTTCAGTCAATCCCTTCACCCTTAGTGCTGCTGAGTGCACAGTGTGGCCCTGAGTGTTTTGTCTGGATAGGAAAGTAGCACATCAAGATCAACATGTGAGGAGGGACGCACTTCTGTGTGATCAGCCTTAGAAAACTTGGGACATTAGATCAAGTTACTCCTTTCTTTTCACCCCCATGGGGAGCTATCTATATGTTTTATTAAGTTTTTTTCCCAACAAGAACACTTCTGCTAAAAACCACAAGGCCTTCTTGACCTGATTCTCAGTGTGTCACTAGTTGTGCTTTGGGAATAGATATTTCACTCTGGTTTGAAATTAGAAATGAGAAATGTTAATATAATCTTGCTCACCTTGTGTCTTGCTGTTTGTTCATTTAACATTGAAAAAAGTTTTGCTTTTGTACATCTGTCTGCACAAAGATTCATTGCCTTTCCTTTTTCCTCGCTCCTTTAGTCAGATCTGAGGTTGCTTTTAAAGTTGGGATCCATGAAGAAAAATATGCCAAGCTGTGATTAAAAGTGCAGTTCTCCCCACGGAGTCTGCTTGTAGTAGTCATGTATTCATCATATGTATATGTAGAAAGGGAAGCCATGGCTAGGATCCCCCTCCTTGGAAAGAAAACAAAATCAGTATGACATTTTGGCAATTTCAAGAACCTCATGACTACAATGTAGGTGTGGTTTCTTTCTAACGTGCTCATACCAGCTTTAATATGCTGTAGCGATACCGTCTTCCCAATGATATGCTAAGGAGTTGTATTGTGTGACCATAGCCTTCTTCAGAACTGGGCTTCATAAAATCTTCTGGAGTGAGAAGGAGGCTGGCTTGGAGAGAGCCTAATTTTGGCCATACATGCTTGCTTCAATTCCTGCGGGCAGTATGGTCCCCACAAATAAAGTGCTGATGTGGTGCTGGCCACTATGTTGTCCTTTTGTCATCTTGAGACAAAGTGTGTGGGAGTCCACTCCAGGAAGATGGCACTAACAAAGCCTTTCATATGTAAGGAGAGGAAATACCTTCCATGGTCCACAGAGAGCCTGAAAGAAGGCATCTCTGTGGAAATGGATCCTTACTTTTGTTAGGCAGTGTTCTGGGAGTAATACTCTGTTGTTAAGCTGTGTGCAAAGCGCCACCTGTCCTGCATAAGTAAACGTCCTCTGCACTTACAGTGTCCAAGATACCTCATTCATGGAATCAGGGGCATCACCCAAGTTCTGACATGGGCTGAGTGGTGGTGATGCTGCCCCATGATGTGCACACTGGATGTGAGGAAATCATACCTGGCTGTGTGTCTTTTGGTGGGGGGTGGCAGCTCTTCACTGACCCAGTGTGCTTTCTGAGAACCTCCATCATGCTGAGGGACCAGGGATGCTCTACAGGGGCTTGGCTAGAGTCTTCCTGTCAGTGGCTGCTGATGGAGCTAAGACACCAATCCTCGATAAAAGATCTGTGTTTTCTCAAAGGCTGGGTTTTTTGGGTAGGCCTTATCTCCTGCAGAAGTAATGAAGTGACCAAATTAACTTGGAGTTGCTGGTGCTGAACTCTTCTGAAGAAGCAGTTCTCCTTAATTTCCTAAACAATCTGAATTCTTGATCAGGATTCCTAGGATATGCAATTTCCTATAGAAGCTGCAAAGTAGGTTTATCTCGTGTTGCTGTCAGTTCCCTGTGCTTTAATTAAGGGGGGTTTTTTTGCCACTGTCTTTCTGCCTCCTCTCTCTCCCTCTCTTTTTTTAATTCCCTTTGAAAGTCGTCCAAAGCAAACACTTAATTTAAAGAGAATTACTGACATCTTACTTCATCCATTCCAATCATTTCAGGTATTTAGCGGAGAGAAGAGAATGAGCATCAGGTGGCTAACTCCTCCCTGCACACCCTCAGCTCCCCCTTTGTGCAGAGGAACTAAAACTAATTGGACTGCTGTGTACACCCTAATTGCTCTCATCAGCAGTCTGTGTACTTCATCCATTTGGTGGCTATTTGGCAAGAAATCCCCACCTTTGAGGGAAACCTGATGAAAGTGGGGAGATGAGAGTATGTGACAGCATGCCAGAAACGCCCCAGGACGACAGCATTGACTGCTTTAACACCCTGCAGCAGTGGGCAGAGGAGGGAGAGGACCAAGTGTCTTTGCTCCACTGAATTAGGCAGAGCTCTGCCTTCCTGTTTCTTCCCCAAAATAAAATTTTTCTCTTAAAAATACTTCTGTTGGAAATAGTATTTCTGGGCCATTTCTTATCTGTATGAAATGGAAGATCTGTTACTGAAGGCACCTTTCAGCTGCTAGAAGACAACAAAGTCTAATCTGGGCATATAAAAGTCAGGGAATGCAGGATGAAATCATTAATCCTTGTCTTAACTAGTTTGTGGAAGCACACTTTCCTTTCACTCTCCGAGGAGCCATGGATCCATAGTGACTGGAGGGAGCAGCTGGCTTGTCTTCATTCCTCTCCATCCTTGCTGAGAACCTTCCTGCTGTGACAACTCTTGCTTCCTTCAGCTTGGAGTTTTTGAGGTGTTATTTCTCCTATTGAAGAGTAGTAACCACTTAAGGCATGCCTATGCAGAACTGAGAATTGGACCAGGTTATGCTGGCATTTCCACCAGCTGTGTATGCCAGGTGTATGCTGGTGTAAGGTTATTCCCTTGAATTACAGAGTTTCCTGACTTCTCCCTGCCCTGTTGAAATGCAAATATATATTTTTTCACATTTCAGGAACTTACTTCAATGCATATAAAAAGAAAAATATGTAACCTATATATTTTTTCTCAAGTCAAATAAACCCAGATATTGAGTTGAAGAAAGCCTCATAATAGCAAAAGCCTAATACAAGCTGTGTCTCTGAGCAGGGAAAGCAGAACTTTAAACATGGCTTAAAACACAAAATTTTGTAAAGGTGATCCAGGAATGAGGATTGCTCTGCATAGTCTCAGGATGGTATTAGGGATTATGTATTTTACTAGGAATCGGGCTGGATTTCAGGATAGACCTGTTTCTATTTTCACAATCTGCATTTCCTATTTTTGTAATTTATTAATTTTGCTCCTTCAGCCTTTCACCTCTTTATTTTCCAATTGTTATTCAAAAGATTTCACCTAGCCTACCATGCTTTTGTGTCAGCAAGGAGTGAAACCCAAAGAGAGTCAGCTAAGAATTTCCATTACTACTGGCTGCAATTATGTGGCTCAATACCAGGCTCATTATGAACATTTGGGGGGTTAATTTTCATCTATGGAGGTAAGCTTTCTATAATGTCTTGTCCAGGTTGATCAGACAAGGGAATTATTTGATGTTTGGCTTCTGCAGTCTGTCAGATAGCCAAGGCTGTCACTTGTCTCCCACTTTAACTGAAATGCATAGCAGCTCCCAAGGATGAATGTCAGTTGTCAAGTGAGGAGGGTACAGACTGGTAGTCTCCAGGAATGATGCACTCTGCCTCTTTAAAAGAGGAATTTTGGGCTCTTTTCAGGCTGGGAAATCTCTAATACAATGTCACACATACATTTTGGTCCCTATGACATATTACTCCCACCTCCATGTAGGTAGAAAACAAATTCTGAAAAACATTCTTTGATCTTCCACCCACTGATCCGCTTGAAATTTAAGTTCTGTGCTGCATCTCAAGGGAAGGAGGAGTAGGAATATAATTTATACCATATTTAAAAAAAAAAAAAAAGAAGAGAGCATTCCTTACACCAGCTTCAGGATTATTGCTGTATAAATCTTCGGTATTTCTTCCTTCTGTTTGTCACCTCACTTTTCAAATAACATTGGACTATTCTCTCTCTGACCCAGTTACAGTATTTGCTTTCAAACAAGAGTATTAGGCTGCTCCTTAAATTCTGAAATTTTTTTTCGCCTTTCCTGTGATGTTAAATGGAGTATTTACTTCCCTTCTAAGGTCACGCTTTCTTGGATAATTAACTATTCATAAGATCCTTGTAAAAACATGGGGCAAATCCAAGGCACCAGTTATCTGTCCTGTTGTCAGATGGGTTCTGGAAGGTGCCATGATAGGTAAAAAGGATTTCACCTGCTTTTGGTGCAAGGCAGCTGGACATGAGTCCATAGGTAGATGGAATTGTGGAGAAAGGGGATGTCAAAGGCTATGCCTGTTTTTCCTCTTTCTGTAGCGTAATGTCTACAAGCATAGGTGGCACACACTTGAAACCTGTGTGGATCTCAGAGTGGTCTCAATTTTCTTTCTCCCCCTCTCTTCTCCCACTTCTTCCCCTTCTGCCCCCTCCCTTTCTTTTTGCCCCTTTCTCTTGCCGTCTTCCTTCCCTCACTTCCTCTCCCCCTCACCTCCTTGTCTTCCCCTTCCTTTTCCTCTTTTTCTTTTTGTTGGTGTTGTGTTTGCTGTTTGAGTCAGAGAGAAGCCTTGGGGGCTGGTTGTTTTTCTTTTTTTTTCTTTTTTTTTTTAATGTAGATCTCTAGGGGAGTGGTGAGGGGTTTGTTTTGGTGATGTTGTCTCTAAGCATGTGCACTGCAGGGACAGAGGCAGAGATTGTTTGCAGCTGCACTGAGATAGTTTGTAGGCTTTGCATCAGTTCTTGAATCACTTTCCTATGGGTTTCCATCACAGCTGTGCAAAATTTTAGGGTTTTGATGTTCAATGTGCTGCTCTTTTCTGTAGCTACTTTTGGCAGCTTTAACTTGAGGAACCTGGTGGTCTGTGTTAGTTGTGAGCCTACTATATGGCTCAGTTAATTTCTGTGAGCTCTGTTGACAGCAGATGATAATTCCTAAAAGGAGGAATTCAAGAAGAGAAACTTTTCCCCTTGGATACTGTAGTGCTTTGCCAGGAAGTACAACATCTAGTCTGTGAAACAGCTGTTTTCAGATCTGCTGCAAGGAACATGAAGGTGGCTAACGGCATCTTTTCACTTGCAGTGCTGATCAGAATAACAGGGTGCATGATGTCTTTGCATTCCTGTTACTATCCAACAGTTTGTTTTCATTAAACCTGTGGTCTCTTACCATTCTCAGCAGGGCACTTACCTTGAGAATGGTTTCTGTTGGCACAAGATGCAGCATGATTCCCAGAGAGATACAGTGATACCAGGATTGATTTGATCTTCCACTGGCCATTGTAGTTTTGTCACTCTGCTCATTTCTAGGGGCTCATTGATGTAAAAGGTCAGTTGTAAAGACTTGTTCTGTGACCACGAGCCTGCTGCTTGTGGATGTACCCTTAGCCTGCTTGTCATGTAACCTAAAACAGATACAGTTCAGTTGCCCTCATGCAGTCATCCATCATTCTCCCACCATTCCTGCTAGGATTCCTGTTGACCTGGTTGCTTATGCATGTAGAAATGAAGTGGTTGCTCTAGTATTTCTGCTGTTCACATGAGACATTTAGATTTAATCTTGATTGTCAGCTCCCCCTAGTCAGCAGACCTCAGAAATCATCTTAATATTACAGGAATGTTACTGTTGATCAGTTCTCTAGTTCTGCAGCCATTGTGTGCCAGTAGTTTATCCATCAGAATTAACTTTGCCCTCCCTTTCCATTTTAAGGAGAAGGAAAAACAAGTTTAAGAAAGAAGGAAAGATGAAGGAAGAATGTAAGATTTAATATTCTTTATTTGACAAACAGTATTTAGTGGAAGTATTAAATAGTTCTACCTTTCTGTGCTACACAAATATGTTACTGGCTTTTGAGGGTGTATTTTAAGTAATTGATATGCACGTGTTTATGTATTTTGTTAGCTTTTGTTTTTTGTATTTATCATTGACATCAGGCTTAAATGGATTCTTGTGACATGGAGGACATTGTAGCTCTTCAGATACAGTAATGGGGTCCTTACGTTTGTACCCCAAAAGCCAACATTGAATTTTACTTTGAATTCTGCAGTTTTTCTTCTTGTGTTGTTGATTCACTGAGTGACGTTAGGAGGACCAAGCAAGGACGGAGTATGTTTTGCCTCCCAGGGAAACTTGACTGGTGGGAGGAACAGATGGGAAGGAGATTTTTTCAGGGTAAGTTGGAACAGCTGCCCATTTCCTTTATGGGTGATGGGGTCTGATATAGTGCCTTCTGACAAGAGAAGAGCTTTTGTGTGGCTTTAAAAGGGTAAGATTAAAGGAATAATAGAGACTCTCATTTCTGCTCCTGCATCTGTTTTGACCCAAAATTTAAAATTTTCCTGCTGGTTCATGGTTTGTTCCTTAGAGGAACTGATAGGGAGGGTCCATAGATAGCATCATAATCCTTTTGCTCAGCTCAATGACGAAACGAATATTTACATTCTGCTCCTTTCCTACCACCTCTTTGCTGGCCTCTGAACAAGAGGAAGATCTTGAATTCTTGACACACTTGTGGGGTCCCCCGGGTGTTGTCAGCTTTGATTTTTCTGATACTGCAGGCTATTTCAGCCCCCCTTTAAAATCATTCCTTGCATCCCTCTATTTATGTTAACAACCTACTTCTCCCTCAGAAATGCCCGTTGCTCAGTTACAGACATAAATCAATCCTGTGTGCATACTAATTTCTAAAATGGTGGGCCTTCTCTAATGTCGAAGAATGGTCTTTCCCCAGAATACAGTTAGTGTGTACACAGATTACTGGCTCAGTCAGGAGGACAAGATTGTATTATCACTTGCAGATGAAAATCAGAGACACTGATGAAATCTAAACGGAATGCCCAATGTGAAAACATTTAAGGCTTCAAATGCTTGATCTCAGGAGGCTCTGTCTTTGGGTGAGTGTGAGCTGTGCAGTGTTTTCCATATTCAGCTGAAAAAAAGAGGAAAGAACATCCTGTCATTCTTGGAGGTTTGGACTGCTGCGGAAACAGACTATTTCCTTTGTGAAGTAAGGTTTCTGCCCTACCTGAGGATCTGCTAACCAGCTCAGAGAATGCTAGGTGAACTGCTGCAATTAGGCAGCAGTGATGGTGCTGTGCTGTGGGCAACAGAAGAGAGATATTGCTTTGATTCAGTCTAGCTTGTGTTTAATAATAAAATTGCTCTACGTAATTGACACTGGCTGAGGTCTGTGTATGATATTTAGGGAATATAATTATTTCAGATGTATTGAGGGTGCTTGGGGAGTTGGCTTTATAAATCTGAAAGCAAGAATAATCTGCTAGGCAGGGGGTGCTAGGATAGAGAGTGATTTGTGGCCATTTACGTAGCACCTGTCAGGACCTGCTGCTTAGCTCATCTGGAGTGGTTTGACTGCAGTGCAAATTTCCTCTAAGAAGAGATTTTCTTTGAAAAGCTTTTCCACAAGCAGTGGATAATTTCACATGGGTTAAGTAATATAAAACCTTTTTTGGGAAGTGGCAGAAGTAACTTAGAGCATGCTTGTTGCCAGAGAAAAAGGTACCTTTCAGTTATCCTCTAGCAATGACAGGTTTGTGTAAAAAAGGGGCACATTTGGGATTTGATCCTAATGTGTGAGGTAGAGATGGACTTGCTAGATGTGACTGTTGAGGGAATGAAAATATGTTTTTCTTTTTGGCCAGAAGGGAAGAAATATGTACCTCAAGCAGGACAGAGGCAGAATCTATGAGGAATCTAAAGTTTCTCACCCCTGGGACAATTTTTGTGTTGATATTTATGTTACCTGTTCCCTGTTCCACTGACGGCTGACCTTCAGCATGGTCCACACCTATTGCAATCAGTGGGAAGGATTTGCACCTGTAGCATCCTTGGGGGCAATATGAGCAAAGGGTTAATGAAGAAAGGCTGCTGCATGCTGGGGTAACAGCAGCGTCTTTTATGAGCAAAAATGCATCTAAGACCATCATATTGCCATCTAGCCAATTGCCCAATAAAGATGTAAATCCCTGTTTGCAAGAGACTGGGAAGATGTAACCAGGGGAAAAGTCCACTCAGTTCATTTGCCTCTTACCTACCCCTGGTTGCTGTAGGGCACATGACACAGGGTAAGCAAGCTGTCACTTTGCCTTCACATGGCTCAGCAGATGTGGAATGGGACTCAGATGTGAATGAAGGCTGGAGCCTCTTCACCCAGGTTTTGGCTGCCTGATGTATCTCAGTACGGGACATTCACTTTAGCATGGCAGGGTGGCAGTGCCTCATCTCCCTCTGCATGCACAGACTTGCTCCCTGTGTGTCGTGGTGTGAGCGGGATGAGAGGCTCTTGGGTCCTCCCAGGCCCCAGCACCACTGCTGCAATCCTTACCCTGATTGGTGATATGGTGGCACGGGGCAGGTTGCTGAACCTGGTGTTAGCCTGCGGCAGTGTCCCCTTACTGCAGAGTCTTCCAGCTCCTCGTGCTCCCCCTGCACAAAGTGATTGCCTTTCCTGGGTTTGGGACAATGTCCCTGTTGTCCAGTTCTGCCTTGCTGCTAACACAAGCTGCTCCACCTGCCCAGCGTGTCAGCAGCTGTCACGATCCTGTGCTGAGCAGAGCAGAGCAGAGCAATCTCTTGCTCTCACACATTGGAGCACGTTGCCATAGCAATGCACAGTCTGCTGCACTCTGGGTCTCCAGGAGCCAGAAATGATGATGCTTTTGCAACATTGAGGTAAACATCTCTCTTTTCCCGTATGTAGCACATCCACCCCTCAATAAGAGTACCAGCTCCTATCGGCGTGAGCCCCGCCTCACCCCCTGCCTGGGGAAAAGTGACTCCGGGCACCAAGATCATGCCTGGCCTCCGGAGCCAGGCTTCTGTGAGTTGGAGTGGTGCCTCCGGCAGTGGCAGTGGCCCTCTCATCGCTAGGCTGTATGGGTTTGCCACAAGGGAGAAACATAGCGTCGCTTGGGAGCTGCATCTCCTGTGGGGTCAGCCACTGGAGCTTGCAGTGGGTTGGGTGGAGGGTACGGCTGCAGCTCTCCCAGCTGCTTTGTTTTTCTTTTGTCCCTAGCTGCTTGTTCACAGCTCTGCTGCTGGTTTGCACTGATCACCTTGGGAAAGTCATCTATTTTCCCCTGTGCCCCTTTCAGAGTGTGAAAGTGGTCTTGCTCTCACTTGCTCCCTGGGAAGGCACCCCGAGGACTCTGGCTAATGAGTTTAAACACTTAAAATGGTGGAAATTCGGTGATTCTCTCTGGGGCTTGTCAGTACTTCGTTATGGTGCTGGCGGTTTTCACTCATTTCTCTGGTGCTTTGGGAATCCATCAGTATTTCTCAAATCTAGAAGCCTGTAGCTGGCAGGTGATTGAAGACTCTTTTTACAGTGTTCTTTGTTATTGCAGGCAGTAATGAGCATGACAGGCTGTTGCAGGCAGGGAAGTGTGGCTGCGTGAACTGAAAATGAATATCTTGCTTGATCTGCTGGCATTTGTTCCAGCATCTTTCTCTCCACCTCTCTCCTTCTCACTGTTGGTGTGTGTATGAAGGGGGAGTTGATGCTGGAGAGGGGAGCAGAGCAGAGCAGGGGAGGAGTTTCTATCAGCCTCTTCTTTTTCTTTTTCTTTTTTTTTTTCTCCCGTCCAGTGACGTGAGCAATGCCTGGAACAATCAGGCTGGCTCCAAACAGTGTGCCTGAAGATGCTGGAGAAAACAGCATAGTGTGCTTTAAGCAAACACTGATTGCTTGAGCCTGGGCTCTCCAGACGTAACCTTTTCCAGTTCCTCACCACGGGATTGGGAAGTTCCATTAGCTTTCTTCTTTTGCATCCCATACACTCACTTTTGGAAATGATTGGAGTTAACAGTGTTCAGAGCACCAGCAAAGTCCGGGTGAGAGCCACAGGTTCGGTGAAATACTCCCGAGAAGAATCTCTCTGGCGGCAGTCCCATCGGTCAAAATCTATGAAAATCTCCAACTCCTCTGAGTTTTCTACTAAAGAAAGCAAGGTAAATAACTAAATATTAGTACTGTTTTGCTTGGTTAGACATGGGGTTGGTGTTGTGAAAAGGTTACGATTTGCACGATTTAAGAGCTCTGGATGATCTGCAGTGATCACAGAATTGCTGTCAGGTCAGGAAAAAAAATCTCTGCGTTTGAGGAGAAACCTGAAGGTGAAAGAGCTCTTGTGTTATAGTGATTGGGTCTTAGTTGAATGCCCTGTCACTGAGCTTAGTGCAGTAGTAAACAGGGAAAACTTGCTAGTGACAATGCTAATTGGAGCTCTGCTCTTGGGAAAGGTGCCAGAGTTGGGAGGTGATGTCCTTGGGATTATCAGTTTAATGGGAATTGTTTTCTGTAGAAAAATTGTTTTTCCTCTTTATCTACCACTCTGTAGTTTAGTAGGTGTGGGTGCTAGGTGAAAATATTGTCTCAATTGCATGCATGATTAAATATTGCTGTCAATATTTATTAGGAAGGCATTGCTTGTGCATTTACAGGAATATGTTAGTGTACTGTAGTGGTTGGTAGCATAGGCTGTGCCCAGCTGCTAAAGTGACTGTGTGCAATATCTCCTCACCCAGCCCAGCCCAATTATTCAGTTCCTAAGCAAACAAGCCCCACTCCATGCAGCATCTCTTTTTTTTTTTCCTCATCCCTCATTCCGACCCAGGAATTCCTGGCAGGCGCTTTAATAGCCATCTCCCTCCCAAAGCTGCTCCATATTTCCAAGGGTTGGATGAACTTTATGCAGTGACCAAACGTGCCTCTAATTTCATTCTTATTGCCAGTTGATTCTGCCCTTGGGATTAGAAGACGTAACCACTTGCAAAGGTGTGTTGAATCAGGGTGAAATATTTCAAAGCGTCAACCAAGCATTTAACCATGTCTTCTGTCCGTGTGCATGCAAGCAGGCTCATGCAGGGATCTTTCTGTACTCTCCCTTCCCTAAATCTCCTATCTGTTCTGAGAAAAACCTCCTCTGCTGTGGTAAAAAGATCCCAGTGCTGCACATTAGTTCCTAGCAGATCACTCTCTGCTAGCTTACAGGTTGTATGGCATTTCAGAGCCTGAGCTGTGTAACTTATATCACAGAGTACTGCAAACAGAAATAAATATTTTTTTCAGTTCAATTTAATGTGCCTCTGCTTTCAGGGCCTTATTAACCATCTCTAAAAAATAGTGTTTTGCTGAGTTGGGGCAGAGAAATAGCACAGCCATCATTTTCAGGGTGTTGCTGATGCAGTATGTGCTTCTCCAACAAATATCAAACTAAAGGCTGCATCTTATAGGTGTTCTGGGGCCCTGCTCTTGTGATTGTTTTCACCCTATGCATGGGAATAATTGCATGGTATTTGGTGGGAGGATTTATGCATGAAAACTCTCCTGCATATGATAAAAACTCGTCTTTTGACATTGGGTGAATTACTTTATCTCTATGTTTTTCCTCTCTCAGGCTTTGTGTCCACTGTGTATACATGGTGTAATGTCCTTAGGGCAGGGACTTTCTCCCAGGGATGGTGTCTGACACAGTTAGTTAACTACTGCAGTAATGAAAGCTCTGTTCCTTCCTCTGGGGAATTCATGTTTCTGCCTTCTGAGTGCAGTAGGTTGTTATTTGAGAGGTACCTGCTTCTCTTCTTGCCTATCTCAGTAAGCTGGGAAGAACACTGCAGCTTTGTATCAATTTGTTGCACTGCTTCCTTATTTTGTACAAAGGTTTTTGTATTTTTGGGGCATCTAAGACATGTAAAAGCTGTGTTATGAAGGGCTGAGAAGATCCCGGCATTACATCCAGTGATGCCCTCCTGGTTGATAAGATGACAAGTGGCTCTGCCAGTGATTGGTCCAGTGATTTTGGACAGCCCTTTTCATCTCTCTGTTCTCCCTTCTGATCTTTGCCCATTTATTTTGCTAAGACATCACTGATTTAGAGAACTGATGTATAACTGAGCTTTGACGCTTTGATACTGTTGTGTTGGTGGAAGAACCTGGAGGTTGTTAATGTGTAGTGTGGCAAATGAGGTCTTTTTATCAGTGTAACTCTGCATATGTGTTCGTGCATCACTTCTCACGAAATATCTTCAGCTCTAGGCTAGGCTTTTCTGGACACTGATGCCATGTAGATTTCCTCAGTCTCAATTAGGGTTTGGTTTGTAGACTTGTCCTCTCCATATTTCCGTGGTGTGTTTCCCTCTTTGTGTCTGGACTGCCTTGTATTTTATCTGCTCCCCGTATAAAGTGATTACAATGCTCAAGACCTATTTCTGTGACTTTATTTCATCTTGAAGACCTGCTTCAACTGACTTTGGACAGGAGACAGATTTAAACCATTTGTGCCTCAGAAACATACTCCTCTTAGTTTTCACTTACATGACTCAGTCTGTTTTGCAAAGCTGGAGAGTATTATGTATCCTCATGCTTTAGTTAGTATGAACAATGCACCAATATGGTGCCTGCAGATGAGGTCTGCCTGCTGCCAGTGTCAGGGGAGCTAGGTAGCCCAAGTACCTATCATCTTTACACACATCAGGTAGTGCCTCTGTGTATATGCAGGCTTCACTAGGGTAATGCATCCTGAGTGTGTATTATAGGCAGATACCATAGCCTCAGGCCAGAAGGAGAACCTGTGAAGAGGATACTGTGAATTGTGTACCGTTGGTCTCTGGAGAGCAGGCTGAAGTCCAGACTGCATGCAAAGTGAGTCAAAGGACCATAGAATCGTCCGTGTAGCCCAGTATGCTCAGTAGTCTCCTCCTGGCAGACTCCTTTTCTGCAGCCAGGGACTGAATTGCCAAGAATTTGCGCCTGTCTTGCCTGCAAATGCACAGGGCCAATAAAACAGTTTGAAATAGGCTGTGTAGGTGCTCCACTATCAAGAAACACTTTTCTAGCCTTTTCTGTGTTTATCTATAATAATTCAGTATGCTGCCTTTATAATAACACTGATGAAACACTTCAGCAAATACAGAACAAATCTTTCCAAGCAACCCCTGTGTATCAGTTTTACAGAGGATGCATTTCTTGTGTGGCATTAATTTCTTGGCTCTCAGGAGCCGCAGCTAACCATCCTTTTCTGTTTTATGATGATAGCTCTGGCACAAGCTTTCTTTTATTTTTTTTTTTCTTTCTTGCCCTCCCCCTCCTCTGCCCCTCCCCCTCCTTCTCCATACAAACCAGATTTTTAACAGAGGAGTTTCTCTCCGAAATGTTCTCCTCCAGTTGGTGACGCACTTGAAATTCCCTGGGTGAAATGATCTCCTTTCCTTCCCCCTAAAACATTCCTATCAACCCTATCTCCTCCTACACCAAAACAACATTCATCGGTTCCATATGCTGCTGAACAGTTCTGTGCTGTTTTATGAATAATGTATGCTGGCTTGTTAGAAGAACGTTTGTTGTACAAACCAGTGGAATTTAAAATTGAGAGCAATGTCAGCCGACATGCCATGCCTTGCACTAACGCACAGGCTTCTTGGGGTACTATTCTGGCATCCTTGCTGCATCCTCATCAGAAGGGGGAAAATGCATGAGAAATCGGAGGCATGTGGGCTTTGAATCTGGCAAGGAGCTACAGGCACTCAGTGATCAGAACCTTTATCCTTGCCTTGCCAGGTGTTACAGATCCATGCATGAGGACAGGAGAGGATGTCAAGATCTGGGTTTTGAGGGAGGGTGGCAAATAGCAGGTGGTGAAGTCATATAGATCTGTATTCTGGGGGATGGCCAGCCTTCAGGTAGCCACCTAAACAGCAAGGCAGGAGGGGTATATAGCAATGTGTTACACCTCAACCAAACCTGGCAGAAGGCAATGACTTAGAGCTATGCTCTGGTCCAAAGGATGAGAATGTTAACACCTGTTAGGACTCGATGCAGACACCTGTGATGTCTAGTATCTGTTGCCTCTGTAACCTGTTTTACTTCTGTAAGGTTCTACTACTTCAGTTGTTTTTCCTCCCTCTGATAAAGAACATATGGCAGGAGCCAGAGCTGATGCCAGGCTGACTGCTCTGCTCCAAAGGGCAAAGCCAATGGACAGTTAGTGCATGTCTGGGGGAGATGCTGAGCTCCTGCCTTGCAAAGACTGAGCACATCTTTACCCAGGGGTGTGTCTGAGGCTTCCTTTCTGCTTGGTATCAACCATGCCATTGTCACCTGGAGGTGAGGAAGAAATGTATCCAGGCAGGATTGCTTCAGGCAGTGGCAGCAGGGAAGTGTAGCAAGGACCTGACTCAGAGGACAAGTCCAACCCTGTCCTGGGGGCATCAAAAGCCACCCAAGCTATTCTCTGTAATGATCAGATGACCATTCCCCCAGCAATGACTCCAAAATCAAGGAGGAACTGCGTACAAGCAAAGACCATGGGTGACAAGAACTGGGGAAGACAGTATGGGTCATCCCTGCTGTCTCCTTGAACTTTGTTTTTGTTTTGCCTATTTACCTGCTCATGGCAGGTGTTTCTGGCTCCTCTTTTATGCATGGAACAGTTGTAAAAAACGTGTGGTATATTCCTTTCCCTTTTATCAGGCTTTTCTGCGTGAGCTAGTGCGTACAGAAAGTCAGTAGTTTGCTTCAAGAGCCAGCCCTATGCTGCCTTTCAAAGGGAGGACTATATTGTGCTCTGGGATCTCTTCAGGCATCTTGCACCGACTGGCCAGGCTTTGGGTGCCCCGTGCCTACTTGTTACTCAGATGATTTACCAAGATCAGTATCTGGGTAATTTGCTACGTCTTTGTCCCTGTGTACACACCTGGTTGTGCCTTTCTTTTGTGCACTGCTTCTGCATGCAGAGGCTGACTCACAGCATCACTGGCAGCCAGCAGGTGACAAGAGCAGCCTGTTCAAATGGGTTCAGTGGTTCGTGCATGTGACAAGATTTTGAGAAAGGTGAGGATGGTGAATAACCTTTTCTTTCTTGGCAGCTTTGTAAAATAAACAGGAATTTTCAGAGGCATTCTCTCCATAGTTTTGTTTCTCTTTCCAACTGGAATAGAAATACCAACTAGTGAGAGCTTGTGATCATCTGGGTTTTTTGTGGACTTACCAAAGGGAAAATGGGGTGGAATTCAGCAGTTTTTTAAAGAGTTACAGCCTTCCACTTAAAAAGGAAAGTGTTTCTTGCCTAGTTTATGAACAAATACAAACAAATTGCACAAACACATATAAAATCTCCTTTTTTTTTTTTTTTTTTTACACTGCAGTCTTCTAAGGGTCAAATTGGAGCAGTAGGAAACGGCATTGGAGTTAAAACAAGGAAGGTGCCTAGCATTTTGCCTACTCTTCTGTTTTATTCAGCACTCAATTTCTTTTATTTTGTCTTCTGTGCTTGTTTCTTCAAGGAGCTTACAGCAGTGCTGGGACTGAGGTGTGGTGGAACTAGAGATCAACACTTATCAGAAAAGGGAAAGCTGTAAGCTGTAAAGGAGTAGGTCTTTGTGTTCTGAGTAATAGGGATAAAAAGTCAAAGCACTGAACTCAGACACTCTGAGTTGTTGATATCTGAGGGTTTGAATCCTGGCTGCAGTAGCCTTGGGTAACAGAAGAGATAGAAAGTCTTTCCCCTTTCTGAGTGGTATCAGTCCAGCTTGGAAAATGAGACCCATGCAGTATTCATTCTATCATTCACTGCTGTGCTCCAGCCTCCTGTTTTCTGGCTTACATAGCAAATTTGCCAAACGCTTCGCAGGCTAGCAGATAGGAAGTGGTGATTGTTGTCAATCTGTAAGAGTGCTTTAAATGAGAACTTTTTTCTTTTTCTTTTTTTTTTTTTTCATTTCCCAGAGAGAAACATTAGTTGATAAAACCTGTCCTTGCAGCTAGCTGAGTACAATGAAAGTCATGACCATGCCATAATCTCTGATGAGCTTTGTTGCAATTTACTGAGGCATTTAAGTGCTTGTCTACAAGTTTGTTTGATTCAGTCATACTCTGGAGAAATGTTTGCTGTAAAGAGCTGCTGTCTGAATCAGGGCCTTGGGGAACAGCCATGAAATAAATTAGAGAGCAGGTGCTGTGCTGTACATGTATGCTGCTGGTTGCAAAACATGGCAGGAGGAAATTTTACTTCTCTGGAACATATGAGAGCCCAGTAGACATCAGGAAAATGTTAAAACATAAATTGTTTTGGAGGAGGGACATAAGGCAGCACTGAAAGGCTGGTGAGTCCAGCAGCTAATGTGCAGCCTGTCAGCAGTCTCTGCCAGAGAGGTAGGCTGGGGGACAGGCATGAGTACTCATGCCTGTAGACACATGGAACATTCTGTGTATACAGCTGCTCAGGCTGTGGATATTCTCTACAGTTTTCTTTCTGCTTCTTAAATACCAGGGACTTTCTGACAGTCTCTGTTTGATGCTCTGTGGGGGAGGCCGTGTCCTTGGTCAGATGTGTGCCATATGACTGGGTTGGTGTCTGTGACTCCCTAAAGAAGGAAGACAAAGTCTGGCTCACTAGTAAAGACTGGGACAAACATATCTCTCTTTTCACAAGGCAGAAGCCTGGGGCATTTGTTGTCCCTGCACCAATCTGGACTGCTGCTTTTGTGTGTTCTGCTCTTTGGCTGCAGTGATCCCTAGAGATGCACTTAGCAGTGAAATCTCATAAAAACCTGCACAGGGCAGGTGTTAATTTTCAGAGGTTTTGACCCAATCTTGTACGCATTTGGGCCAGAGAGCAACAAACGTGTTTCCCCAAGCCAAGTTTCTGCTGTTTCAAAAACTCATTCAGCTGAATGAAAAAAAAGTACTACTTCTGAAAAAATTGAGAGGCAACTGGGGAAAGAATACAACCTCTTTGCTTTGTATTTGGAAGTAATTTTCTGGCTCAAAATGTTAGAGAATATTTTAGTCATAGCAGGAAGAAAAGAACAAGTCAAAGAATAAGATGGGGGCTTTGGCCAAATCATTAGAAACCTAGAGGCTTCTAATAAGAAGTGCTTGGTAACCCCAGGAACTATTATCAGCATTGGTTTGTGTACAATAATGGAGTTGTGTCTAATTCTGCTGAACTGCTAGGAGAAATACTAGCTCTTTCTTATTGCAGAGTGGTCTTAAAATCTCTTAATAGCTTTCACCTGAAAATTAAGCAAATGCCTAAGAATTGCCAGAAGTGTCCTTCCCTTCACCTTAGGCTGGTTGCCTTTGGTTCGGAGCTCCTTGCACAACTTCAGAGGAGACAGGTTATATAGAAATAGTGAAAATTCCAGACTTGGAAATATTTCATCATATTGCTTTGAATGGCACAGTGAAGCCCAGTCAGTGGTGAGGACCTCTCTTTGCTAGCTCAGTGTAAGTAGGATGGGGCATGATTATTCCTGGTGTTCATATCTGTCGTATTGCTCTGAGAAACCTACTTTTCTGGAACACTGTGACTAAAAGTTGCTGCCTGTGTAGCATCAACATGAGGTGAGTTGGACCAATATGTTTGACCCCCTTGTGTGTGGTTCAGTTAAGCCAGATTTCCACAGAGCCAAATATTAAGGATCTTCAAATAAGACTTCCAGATTCAGGAAGGAGCCAGTGGATGACAGGATGAAGTGTGGGATATGTTCATGGTATTGCTCATGTGAATTCAGCTGTGGCATATGCACAAGACTAATTTCAGCTCTTCAGTTTCCAAATTATTTTTGGTTTAGGTCAACATTAAGGCTATCTAAATGTTACTGTTTCTGTTAAGAATGTCATACCTATTATAGTATGTGATTTTCAGGTTTGTTCATACTTGATGTGCTACTTTTTGCTAATCATGTGCATCAACAGTTCTTCTACACGTTAACATATTTTGAGGCTGTGTAGGAGTTATGTGCCAGAGGGAGTAAATCTAGTTATGTATATAAGGTGAATTACAAATGTGGATTATACGTGTCAGAATCAGGGACATTCCATACCAAAATACTTCACTTGAGTCAAGTGACCTATTTGAAAAACTCCATTTGCTTGTAGTAATATCAGAGGTTTAACTATTGTATACATCAGCTACTGGAGGGATAAAATAAGACATACTTATCCAACTGATGTATGTACTTGCTCTCAAAAAAAAAATCCATCCCAGCTGTCTGATACTCATCCAGGCTTAAGTCAGCCTTCAGACCCTTTTCTTTGCAGGCTTGTATCAACAAGAGAACTGTTACATTTGGTGTCAAACCTACTGACACCTTTCCTATGAATTGAAAGAGGAACGGTGTATGTGGACAGCAGCCCAAAATCTTCAAGCACAAAAGTTGCTTAACTTTCATTCTTTTGTTTTGCGCTTAGAAACTGAACATGTTTATGTTAAGGTGTGTGATTGGGAAAGCATTCAGGTATCTGGGAGGTTCAGGGATTTGGATAGCTATTCTGGCAAATTTTCACAGGTAAGCCCATGTGGTGAAATCTGGGCCCCGTTAAAGTCATTGACAAAAAGGTCTCATTGAGTGTCGGGAATTTAACTGAACCTTGAATTTCAAGGCCATAAGTCTTGTGGCTTTTGTAAATTGGAAGTAAAGTTCAGGTTGATGACCACCTGAGGAACTAGAATTACCCTAGTGTGTGGGATCCAATGAGATGAATCCCAGAGTCCTGAGGGTATTGGCTGATGTAGTTGCCAAGCCCCCTCCATGGTGTTTGTGAAGTCGTGCTAGTCATGAATTCACCTTTGTGTTGGTGAAGTCCTAGGTGACTGGAAGAGGGGAAACATTGTACCCATCTTTTAAAAGGGTGGAAAGAAGGAACCCTGGGAACTACCAACATCAACCTCACCTCTTCCTAGGAATTTCATGGAACAGATCCTCTTGGAAGCTATGCTTAGGCACATGGAGGACAGGGAGGTGATTCAAGACAGCCAGCACGGCTTCACCAGGGGCAAGTCCTGCCTGACCAAGACAGTGGCTTTGAATGATGGAGTGACCACATTAATGGACAAGGGAAGAGTTACGGATGTCATTTATCTGAATTTCTGTAAAGCCTTTGACGTGGTCCCTTACAACATCCATATCTCTGAATTGCAGAGAGATGGATTTGACTGGTGGACTGTTCAGTGAATGAGAAATTGGTTGGATGATCACATCCAGAGGGTAGCGGTCAATGGCTTAGTGTCCTGATGGACATCAGTGAAATGTGGTGTCCCTCAGGGTTCCATATGGGGATCAGTGCTGTTTAATATCTTCATTAATGACATGGGTGAAGGGATCAAGTACACCCTCAGCAAATCTCCAGATGACACTAAGCTGAAAGATGGGATGCCATCCGGAGGGATCTGGACAAGATGGAAAAGTAGGTCCATGGGAATCTTGAGAGGTTTAACAAGACCAAGTGCAAGGTGCTGCACCTGGGTCAGAGCAACTCCCGGATTCAATCCAGGCTGGAGGATGAAGAGATGGAGAGCAGCCCTGCCTGGAAGCCCCTGGGGGTGCTGGTGGGCGAGAGGCTGGACATGACCCAGCCATGTGCACTCCCAACCCAGAAAGCCAAACGTGTCCTGGTCTACATCCAGAGCAGTGTGGGCAGCAGGGCCAGGGAGGGGATTCTGCCTCTCTGCTCTGCTTTGGTGAGACCCCACCTGGAACACTGCATCCATCTCTGGGGTCCCAGCACAGGAAGGACATGGACCTGTTGGAGTGAGTCCAGAGGAGGGGGAGACCAAGATGATTAGGTGGATGGACCACATTTCCTGTGAAGACAGGCTGAGAGAATTTGGATTGTTCAGCCTGGAAAAGAGAAGGCTTAAGGATGACCTAATTGCAATCTTCCAGTGCCTTAAGGCAACCTACAAGTAGTTTTAACAAATGCATGTAGTGAAAGGTCCACGGGCAATGGCTTCAAACTGAAAGAGAATAAGTTTAGACTATATGTTAGAAATAAATTCTTTACTGTGAGTGTGATGTGGCACTAGAACAGATTGCCCAGAGAAGTTATGGATCCCCATCCCTTGAAGTGCTCCAGGCCAGGTTGGATGGGGCTCTGAGCAACCTGGCCTAGTGAAAGGTGTATCTGTCCATGGCAGAAGTGTTCAAACTAGGTGATCTTTAAGGTCTCTTCCATGGTTATTCCATGATTCTGTGATCTTAAAAAAGGCACAAACCCCAAAACTTGCTTGACAAATTGACTAATCTCAAAACCTGCATTCAGTATTTTTTCCGTAAGTGAAATTTCTGCTGAAGATTCTTACATTGTCATTAGCAGATATGGTAGTTTCTTGATCAGAGACAGCTTGCTTGCTGACATTAGTTGGATATCTTTCCTCAACATATTAATGTATGTTAGGAGGGGTCAAACAATAATTCCATCTCATTTCTCTCCCTTTGCAGGCCCTCTACAATTCAATCAAGAATGAGAAGCTGGAATGGGCAGTGTAAGTATACTGTGTAGAAATTAGGAGTTTAAAGATAGTAGCTGTGTAGTAATCTGTTTATACCTCTTATATCACCATCTGTATGGGCTCCAAAGCCTGTAGAAGATAGCCAGCGTACATAATGAGTTTGCTTTTTTGCTAATGAATGACCTGGCAATACAGCCTCATCTGTTTCTCCAGCAAGGGGAGTCGTTAATGATAGGAGCCAACTGCATTTGTAAGGGAAGAGCACATTTCATTTAGCAGGAAACTTCAGCCTGAAAAGAGAGAAATTAAATCCTCTGTTGTTCTAAGACTGCATAAATAAAACAGAAGTTGATTTCTCCTTTTATCTTTCTGTTCATTGTGTCAGAACCACTGAATAGAAACACACGTCTTGGATTGAGTTTCCTTCTGTTGGTTTATTGTCTTGGTTTGTCTCCTGATTAACTATGGATAACTTGACAACAGACTAATGTGAAAGATGATAAATTGGACAAAGTCTGATATGCCCCTCCTTCAAACCTTAGTTGCTTTCAACAGGTTAACACTTGCTGACTATGGAAATGCTGCAGAAAAGAAAAAGCTTCAGTTTCTAATTGTGTTTAATTGACATTTCTCTGTGCTTAGGTTTTGTGTGGTCTAGTTATCCTGGCAAAGAATAGAAGGGTCTCCTTTAGATTTTGCCACTTGCAGAACAGTGGACTTTGATGTAAAATAGAAGAATGGTGTTTTTAATGTATTTTGGCTATACAAAGGTATTTCCCTATATGTGTTTACATGTCTGAAACGTCACCTTCTTGGGAACAATGTATGTCTGGAATGCATGCTCCTGTACCTCTTGTGCTAGAAGTCCTAGCAACTGCCACAGGTCTCGCAGAGCCAGTGGCTTCTGATCTTCATTGTTTTAAGTTCATGACCTGCAAACAAATTTCTTGTCAGGGTGTGCAGCCTCACTTACAAGGGTGGTTGATTCCAAGCGGGACTGCTGTCCCAATTCAGAAATGTGTTAGGTGATGTCAGAGTAGTAAAGAAGGTGTGCTACTAAGGGGAATCAGCAAGAAGTGCCATCTCTGATAAGCATTAAAAGTCGTGGTGGGAGACATTTTTGCAGACTGTGTCTTGGACCTGGAACACGCTGTGTGAATCTTACATGTCACACCAAAGCTGTTTGCCAGACCCAGTCACAGGTACTTTAGAACCAGCAGAATACATTATGTGACTTTCTCGATGTCAGAATTTTCCTCCAGCTCTTGCCAAGAGACCATACTGTGTCTAATACACTTGGGCAGCCTCCAGGTGGGAACTGGCTCATGACTGGCTCTGCTCCCGTGAGCCCCAGTCAAGGTGATTTATGAGATAGCTTGCTCCTGTATAGGTGGTAACTGCTTTGGCATTTACATAGTCTAGTGCATGTCCTTTGTTTGAGGGGAAATTCTGAGCAGGCTGGAAGAGGGATAATTCAGACTCTTTCTTAAATAAGACTTTGGGTGGATATAAAGCTAACTGCTTACAGGAGAGTGCTCAAAGGTGCCAATTGTCTGTTTCAGTCTGGGATTGACATGTAGCTAGGACTGATGTTACAATTACTTTCCATATAAAACAAAGCTCATTTGGGGCATAGTCAGTAGCTTTAGAGCAGAGAGTTCTGGCTGGAAGAGGGAGGGTGAAGATGTTTCTCTTCATTTTTATAGAGATATGTGGTTGGTGTAAAGTTATAACCCCAGGGAACCCTGGGGCTGCCTGAGCTAGAGGTAGGAGGCACATAACTCTCTTGCTCTACTGTTGTAATCTGCAGAGAAAGCTGAATGGGAAGGAGACATGGTCAGTTTTGTTCTGATGGGACCGAGGAAGATCCTCTCTCCCATCCAAAGATGATTTCTTTGCTTCCCTGGTGCACTTGGTAGGGTAAGAAGTGGGAAGTAAGGCAAGGGTGAAGATAAAACTGCAAACCCCTCACTATAAGTTCTCCTGCAATGATGGCATTTTGAAGGAGTGCCTTTCCTCCAGCCAGAAATCCTTTGAGATCTAAGGTGCTCATGAGCTAAGCCAAGGTGTAAGAGCTGCTTTGGAACTACATTATTTTGTGGATTAATGTCTATCAATGAGTCTATAGGCAGGAGAGGGTAATGGTGAAACATAAAGGGGGAAAGACTGCTATCCAACCCTTATCTTACTAGTTGTGAGATAGGTGTGTTATCATCCTAAATAGTTTGCTGTACATTTCCAATAGAATTACAGTCTGATCCAAAGCCTACACAAAGAAAAGGCTACCGTTGACTTCAATTTTGTAATCACGAGAAGTGACACCTTAATCAGCAGATGTGCTCCAGAGACTTTCAGTAGGAGTATTCATTTATCCTTTTAGAACAGGAAAGCACGAGTACAGCTCTGAAGAGAGCATTGCATTACAGCTCTTCTTCTGCTGTAGTGCCTGGTTCAAGTTCTCCACAAAGTTAAAAGTGAATCACATACCATAATCTGTAAAATAAAGATATCTGACCTGGGATTTGCCCTGAACTGATGAATGTGGGATCCTGAAAGCACACTTGTACTCTATGCTGCACACCCCAAAGGTGTGAATTATTCTTCACATCCGTTGTGGATAGGCTTAAATATGTAATAAGGGAAGTTTGGAATCAATCTTTAAGAAGTTTTCTAGCAATAAACCTTTTAAACCAGAGCACTGGTTATCCTGGATAAACTACAGAAGTGCTTTCATTTTGTGAACTGGATATTCTGGCTGGAATGAGTTAGGAAGAGAGGATCCAGCCATAGAGGTAAAGAGATGGATTGTCTGACCTCCTAATATCCCTTCAGTCCCATTGTCTATAATACTGTATCCCAAGTTTTTTAGGTGTTTCTCGTTCTTTGGCTTTAACACTGATCATCGTCAGCTTTAAGCCAAAAAAGAAAAGTCTGTTTGATTAGGGTGGTACCAGAGCTAAATATGTTTTGTTTGCGTGATGTCTACTTGGAAATGTGGTGGTGACCATTATTGTTTTCTGTTGTTTGTAATGTTATGCCTGTTTTCTGTTGAAGGTAGTAGGAATAATAAAATCATCTTAAAATAGGTGATCTAGAATTAATATATGAACTCCCAAAGCCCTGCTTACAAAATTGCTAAAGCCAAATTGCTGCATTTGAGCCAGTTGTGTCCCAAAAGCCTCCTCTCAGCAGAACAATGTAGTTTTGAGGAGACTCACTTGGTTTTTAACTAGTCACCGATACAGTTTTCTTTCCAGAGAAGTTTACGTGGACATGGTATATTCTTTTCTTGTTTTTCTGGACTACACTGAAAAATTACCTCCTTTCAGCCAAAACAAAACAGGTCATTGAGACAATGATAGTGGGAAAGAGGTGCTGCCAAATCAAACTGTGATGCTGAGATCAGGGTAGTCATAAAGACATCTGTGCTGAAGCTCACCTTTCTCTAGGTCAAACTGAGAAATCTCTCCTTATTATAATTAACTTTTTGTCTCCCAGGTTCTAGGATGTTTCCTGTTTGCAACTTCTTGATTGATTTTAGAGCGGGGTCGGGTGGTAATCAGCCTAGGTTTACTTTCTTTCCTCCTCCCACTGGGAAAGATGCCAAAACTTTTCTCAAGTCAATTTCCTAATACAGATGCTGTCAGTTCCACAGATGCATGTTACAAACCTGACTTTTTTTTTCAATTGCAGTATTTAAATAGATGAACATAACCTTCTGCTATGTCATAAAAGTTTGCTATTTGAACAAATACAGAGACGAACCAGACTTTTAAAAATTAAGGGCTTGACCACATCATTCCAGATTAGTGTCTTCAAAATTTTCCAAGGCAGAGCCTCGAATCAGACCATAAAGTGTACAGAAATAATTTTGTTACTGAGAGAACTGAATGGGGCTTTTCTCCCAGAAGACAAAAATGGGATGTCCTGGTATAGGGTCTTTTTGGGAGGGGCAAAAAATGTGTTTGTTCACCAAAATGGCAACATCTGGATTTTTATGTTTTTCACATCTATGTGTTCAAGAATAAGAGGCAAGCTCTTTCTAGTTGCCAATGATTATGTATTTGGGAAGGAAAACATTGCTGTTTCAGTGCTGTGACTGCAAGTGATAGCGCAAGCAGATTCTGACTTTGATGCACTGGTTCTCATGGGCTGCTAGAGGGTTGGTTACTGCTCTGTCTGCAAGTCCTTTTCCAAAGAGACAGGCTTAGAGAGGTGGAGCTGAAGCTCTTTGTTTTGGGAAGCCTTGCAAACATTAAGTGCCATAAGCAGAGTCTTGGAGAACTTTACAGATGGTAACCTTTTCCTGTCACCAGCACTCTGCAGAGCAGAGACACTGTAGGTCCCATTTCCTGTGGAGGGAAAGTGGGACTTAAAAGAGGCTTTGCAGCTATCAACCCCTTGCAGTCATCAAGGGGTGGTCCCCAAAAGAATTGCTTCCAGATGCAGAGCAGGGAATGATCTTCCTCTGCTGATCAGGGACAGAAAATCTCTTGAGACTTCTGCAAGCCTAGCTGAACTCTCATGATGATGCTTTGCCTGTTGAAATATGTTTTGGAATCGTTGTAGGGTTTTTTTTCCCCCAAAGGCACAAGGATTGTGCTACTTCCAGTATGAAATGGAAAGGAGAGGCAGTGGTCCTGCCCTATAAAAAGACCTGAGCTATGCCTGTGGGACACTACATCTGTGATACCTGCACAGAGACCCCCACTCACTGACTCTTACCCCACATCACTGGAGGCCTTCATGCTGAGGATGTTAATGCACATGGATGATTTGTGAGAGCTATTTGAGGATGAGGAAGTAGTTACATTCCCCACAGTTCAGGGTTTCAAACAAAGATCAGTTTTCAGGTTTATGTGCCAGAGGCCCATTGAATTTTCTGCAGTTCTTTCTTGCAAAAGCACCCTAAAAGCTTGTTAGGAGGAAGGTCAAATTTTTAAATCCCTGAGAAACACTATCCAGGACCTATCTATTCAGCCAGCTTTGGAAGATAGCCGATGAAAGGCTATTATGTGAACTTTTTTTGCTACTTTGACATTCCTCCAAATCGTCTTGCTTTCTTCTTATATTTGTCCACCAAAGCAACATGGAGTATTTGAGTAAATGAGTCCCAGATCCCCTGGTTTTCATCTATTACTGGTTTGTAATGAGTCCTTCTTGCCTCTCTGGCTGCCTTTATTGCCTCTTTCAAACTGACTCTTGCCTTCATCTTGCATCTTGCCCTCATGCGCATATTGTCAGAGCACTCAGCTCTCAGAAATGCCTGAAGCTTCTGAGTCTCAAAGATGTCCCATTTTCATGATAGAACAAAAGAGCAGTTAAAGGTTTGTTCAATGCTACCAGCACTCATGACAGCAGATGCTATTTTATCCTTCTCCACCATGTCTTTTTAGGAGTTCCTGTTTTAATAGCTGCCCTAGAGATGCTCAGTTTAGGAGCACTGCCCCCAACACTCAGTGGCGTCCAGGATCCCCCAGGATTGCTCATCACACCACTGTGGCTCCTTGGTTAAAGGCACTGGTGTATTCCCACAGAAGAGTTGATCAGTATATGATTATTCACTCCTAGATCTCCAAAGGAGATAGCTTATTCCAAAAAAATGTTAAGCCTTTTACTACAGTTGTTCTCTGCTGACAAGGAGAAATCTGCTGTGTCCTTGGCTGAAATCCCAGAATTCACAAGCACTTCTGTGTGACAAATCAGCCCGAGTGCTTATGCCCTTGGAGCGATTTTAGTCTGGATTAAGTGCCTCAGACTTGTGTTGGGAGAATTTGTTTCTGAAATACACATATATCTAAGAAACACATGGCACATAGTGGTTCAGACTTACCAGCAGCTAGTGAGTGAAGACATGAAGAGCGGGGACAAACAAATTTGTCAGAAATGCCAGCACTTTTTCAACTGGAAGAGGGCTTTAACCAAAGCATACTTGAAGAAGTTCTTATTGCTTTGACTAACAAAGAATTTTTGTAGAATTTACTGTGCCAGAGTGGGAAAGCACACATCAATAGGCTGAAAGACACAAGGACTGCTCTTCCTTGCAGGAATTGGGTCTTTGAGTAAAAGTTTTGTTCCTCCTAATTAGTAGACCTTGCAAGACATCATGATGATACGGTGCACCTCCTTGACTGTATCTCTACAATTAATATGAGGTGATCAAAGTCAATGCTTAGGAACATTCCCTGGTACTACGGAGTTCACTAATATAGCCCCCCTGTTTCTGTATTTGGTTTCCATGTTGTCAAACCAGTCTGTTATCCTTTTATCTCCTTAGACTAAGTTATTCCCCAGAAGACCATTTCATAGAATCATAGAATCATTTTGTTTGGAATCATCAGTTTGGAAAAGACCTCCAGGATCATCAAGTGGAACCTTTGACTGAACATCAACTTTTCAACTATATCATGGTGTTAGGTGCCACATCCAGTTGTTTCTTGAACACCTACAGGGATGGTGACTCCACTACCTCCTTGGGCAGTTTGTTACAATGCTTAACCACCCTTCAGTGAAGAAATTCCTTCTGATGTCCAACCTGAACCTCCCTTGGCACAGCTTGAGGCTATGTCCTCTCATCCTCTCACTGGTTGCGAGGGAAAAGAGGCCAATCCCACCTGGCTCTTTTCAGGTAGCTGTACAGAGAGATAATGAGCCTCCTTTTCAGCAGAGCTGAGGATAACATAGATTTTTTACTCTAGCCTGCAGTTCTTGGAGGACATTTTTTTGAATGGTCATTCCCTTAAGCAGCCATGGTAGCAGTGTAACCCTAAAGGAGCTTCTGGATTTTCATGTGCCTTGCTGATCCTCACGTAATATATGCTTTTGGACATACACATGTGATTGGAAGGTCTGCCTCAGCCTGGTCTCTCTGGCAATCATGTGAGTCCAGTGAGATGCAGTAACTTGAGGTCCACCCCCAATGGGTCAGCAATATTAGCTATCATTTTGCTCACACAATTATCTTTTTTTTTGTAAATCAGATGCTGGTCTCAAGAGAAGTGCTGCTACCATGACTTTCCAATGACAACTGTCATGCTCCCTGACACACTTTTCCTAGTCGTCTGGAGGGGAATGTATGTGGACTTCAAAGGATGAAGGGCTGCTCTGTAATCTGACATTAGCTGTGATTCTTCCAGATGCATCACCCACACAGATTCAGTAGCCTGTTCTCTAAAAACCAGTGTCCTACTCTTATGATAGACATCTTTTATTTTCTAGGTTGCCTAGTCGTTTTTAGCCTTTGCCTGTGACAAGCAAAAAGGCATTTATTAGTTAAGGAATGCTTGTGTCTTACATTGTTGTCCCCAAGAGCTATGTTGAATACATTGCCCTAATTAGTAACATTTTGAATACCATTTTGTTTCCAAAGTAAAGATAACATAATTCACCTAGTGTAGTTTTTATTTTTAAATTACTACTCTTATGCTAGTCTGTAGAGGAAAATAAAGAAAAAGAAGTGGAGTCTGTTTTTCATATGCTAA
This sequence comes from Dasyornis broadbenti, assembly GCA_013397935.1. NCBI lineage: Eukaryota > Metazoa > Chordata > Aves > Passeriformes > Dasyornithidae > Dasyornis > Dasyornis broadbenti. The sequence continues at coordinate 682,431 of VZRN01004657.1, read as the reverse complement.
GTTAAGGGGTAAGCCACAGGTCTGTATCATTCTAATTCTTTTCATCTACATGTGAACTCATGAAGAAATTGGGGATTTTTCAGGGGAGCCCAGCAGGCAAATATTTCCCATTTTAGCGCTCAAATACATGGAATTAAAAATAGGTGAAGTTAGAGGGCACAGAACACTCTTTAAGTCTTATCTTTTGAGACAGTAATGGAAACTTAGGCTTTATTGAAAATCTGTATCCTGTGCTGGTGAAGTAGGTAAACTGAAGCTTTGCTATGATATGTCTATATTTTGGTATAGTTCTAAGTTTCTCCCTAAATATGCCTCACTGTAAAGAGAGAGAGCTATGTTTTGACAAGGAGTGTTCAAAAATTGCTGAAATGAAACTTTGCTGGGCAGTCCATCATTCATACATGATTTTCACTGCTTTTTAAGGGATGAAGAAGAGAAAAAAAAATCTCACTCGGATGGTACAGATGAAAAGGATAATGGGAGCCAAACAAAGGCTGTCAGTCGAATTGGCAACTCAAATAACCCATTCCTGGACATCCCTCATGACCCCAATGCTGCTGTGTATAAAACTGGATTTCTGGCTCGGAAAATCCACGCAGATATGGATGGAAAGAAAAGTGAGTAATTTTTCAATCCTAATGTGTTATTTTCTTGCTATGTCTTCACAATGCCCCTTACCAATGAGCGCATGTACTTCTCAAGGCAAATAGTGCTCCTTCATTAGGGGAAATAGCAGCAATAACAGGCAACACAGCAATTGGATTATCACACTCTCATTGTTGGGCCAGGATTTACAATGCTCAGTCCCATTTGCAGCTACTCTAATGCATGAGCATAAGTAGTAATGTGATACAGCAAAGCAATGTGAAGTTTTTATGCTAAAAGAAAATTAATATAGTGGTTTACAGAATAGAAGATAATTTCAAGTGAATTACAGTAGCTGTTCTGCAATAATTTGATAATTCTCCTTTTCCTTATGTGACACCAGATTGTTCCAAATCTCCCCTCCCTGCTGGGTCTGTCTTTAAAGAAAGGCTGTTCTTTACCTCTGTTTGGAAGATGGTGTAACTGTTCCCTTCCCTGCCTTCCCAGCCTTGGGTCACATATCCAACGAAGGGCAGCAGCTTTTGGCACCATCCAGCTTTTTACCATGCAGTTCCTCCCTGCCCTTCTTTTGTAATAATCCTGCTGCGTCTCTTACTTACTTTAATTATCTTCTTCCGTTCTTGTCCTGCTTCTGTTTGTGATGTGCTAATTATCAAGGGCCTCTGATGCATGTGTGTGTGTTTTGTTGTTTGGATATCTTCATTTGTTATCTCCAGATCATGGAGAAAGCTGAGGTTAGTCAGAGCATCTGCACTTTCCCCAGTCATTGTTGGTGATTGCCTACTTGTGGTTCACATTGTTGTGCTAAATCTCAAAGTCTGGCTTCATGGTGGGTTTCCAGTAACTGCCAGTCTCTCTTATCTGGGCTGAGCTCTCTGGTGTTTACATGTTTGGCTAGTCTATTTTAGAAGGTACAATTTGAGGTCATTGCATTCAAAATGGAAGCTTGACAGCTGGACAACTGAATCCAGACAAAGGTGTCAAAATCAAACTGACCTCATTCTCTGTGATGACTGGATGCTCTAAATAGATCCATCTTTATTAAACATTTTCTTGTTCAACCTTAATAAGTAATTGTATCTAGTTGCCTTTATTACATTATTTCTTTAATTAAAAATACCAGGATTGAATACTCATTATTCAGCACACTGGACACTGGCATTTTGGGGATAACTCTTTAATGAGTAATGTAATTGGGGTCATAGTTTCAGAAGTTCCTGTACAATTTAAAAGTCTGTCTTACCGTCATGCAGCTCTCAAAAAAGTTGCAATCTGGCTTTCCAGGCACAAATAAACTTTTTTTTTATTTTGTTTTTGTTGTTGTTCCTGGTTGGTTGGTTTTTTAGTTTTTTATTTTTTATTAGTTAGACCTTTTCATATTTTTCATATTTCATTTCCTAACGGAGTTTTTGCAGGCCAGAGATCAGCTTGTGTGGGATTTCTAATGAAGTGATGTGCTAGAATGCTCATAGGTATTTTCTCAGGAGCCCAGTTCTGAGGGCTAAAGCACTTAGGCACTTAGAGGAGAAGAACATAACAAGAGTGAATGCCTGGAAGATGAATTGAACAAATGCCAGTTAGAAATAAGGCCTGTTATGTGAGATGAGAATGATGAACCTCTGGGACAAGGAACTTGTAACCTCTTCATCTTCACTCTCTGTCTTCAGGTCAGAAAGGGATTCCTTTCTGAGTGTCATGCTTTAGTTGTGCACAGATTATTAATTTCAGTATACAGTCAGTGATATACATATATGGATACTGGTCAGCTGTTTGTGCTTGGTGGGGAATGAGCTTAGATGCAGTCTTCTAGTCTCTGGTGCTGTGACCATACAGCCTGTGCCTAATACTCTACCTCTGTTGCAGCTGAATTGCAAGCTGGATCCTTTAGTCTTCATGCTGAATTTACTCTTTTTTCCCCCGTGCTGCTTGTCTCTAGGAAATTATGGGCTAGATATGTTGTCTTGGTTACGTTCTTCAACTGACTTTAGATTTTTGTGGGGTTGGGTTTTCTTCATAAGTTTTTGTTTGGCACTGTTCTCTTTTTCTCAATGCCACCTTGGGTGTGCAGCAGCAGTAAAAGGGAAGGATGCTCTTGAGAGACACTGCTTTCCGAGTAGTATCCCACTGGTCCTGAGCAGTGCCTGCCAGCCTGTTGTAGCACATAGACAGAGTGTTTCTTTCTGAAAACGGCCAGGGTACAGAGCTCAGACCTAGCTGTGTAGGGGCAGTGTCTGCCTAGCTGCAAGAGCGCAAAGAGTGGATCTCTGTGGCCTGCTTTCTGCACTGCTGCTTTTCCTTTCTGATCCAGTCCAGGGCTGTCGTCAAGGTTGTTGTATTACTCTCTCTCACAGTGGGTACATGCAGGCACTGTGCTAAGTTGCATTGTCCTTTGAAAAAGATAGTACGAAGGAGGTTTAACACAGGACCAATGTAGCTCTCCTGTAGGCTAGACAAAGTGTAAAAAGGGATCCAAGTTAAATGGGTTTTCATTTGTTTTCTTTCCAGCTCCCCGGGGAAAACGAGGCTGGAAAACCTTTTATGCTGTGCTGAAGGGAACGGTCCTGTACTTGCAGAAGGTAGGAGAAATCACTGTCTTTTGAAAACTAATTAAAGAGGGAGAAAGCAGCATGCATCCCCTCCCCTCTCTCAGCGTACCTCCAGGCTCCTTTCCCTCTGATGCACAGTGTGGCTGATCTCCCTACCCTCCATCCTATTAACATACACATTCAGGCATGAATCCTTTCATTGACACCCTCTCTCTTTTGACAATTTCAAGTTCAGTTTTACTGTCCCCATCCACATGTGCACCCTCTAAGTTCCAGTGTATGCCATTGCTATCTCACACAGCTTGAAAAAATAGCCAGCTTCACCATCAAAGGCAGCATCACCTCTCTTTTGTCATGCACACTTTCCTCTAGGCTGCTTTTAACTTTGCATTTCATAGATATAACTTCCCCTTCTGTAAAGTTGTCCTCCTTTCCCACCTTTTCATAGTATACTTCTCTGCAGTGCCTGCAAGACCAGCTGCAAAACAATTGACCAACAGCTTGGCCTTGGTAGGAATCTACAGCTTCCTTTGCAAAACTGAATGATAAAAGGATACTTCTTTTCCACAAAGCAAGAAGAGATTGGTTTCTAACAAAATGTGCTTCCTGACAGCAAGATGTCTAGAAAAAAAAAGTCAGATGGAACCCTTCAAGCCTTTTGTTGCAAGCTTAAATATATTATAGTACATTTTTAACTCTACTGTTAAAATGCAACATACGAGTGAGAACTGTCAAAATCAAATAAATGGCAGCAGCTAAATAGGTTGTTAAGGCTTTTTGCCCTCCAATATAGATGGAATAGGTGCTGCTTGTCCAGACTGCCTTGTGTTGCAGAAGTATGCTTCTTTGAAAGCTGTTTTGCGTTTCCACTCTGTTTTGTAACTATCAGGAGTGCAAGTACATACTGCTGATGTGGCTGTCATTGAAGTTGTTGGTTTCATTGGAGCCAACCTCGATAGTCTCTTGAGAAGAAAGAGTGGTTTGGCTCAAATTATTATACCATGAGGTTTACAAGGTGGATGCTCAGGGTTCAGTACCTTTTTGAGGGGGCTGAAATCCTGAAACAGACAAAACAATCTGCAGTCAGGATAGAAAATTTGGGCTGAAAGTTGGATGTGATATGCTCAAAGCCAGTGCAAGACACTAGAACCAAGACTTCTGAATGCCAGGTCCTTTTCCTGGGGGCAGGTTCAGGTTTTACTAAAATGCTTTCATGTCAGGCTTGTACTTGCCCTTTCCTGAGTGAAGTGGATCTATCTCCTTCAATTTTTGAAACAGTTATCTTTAACATTCACCTGAAAAGACTGCATGGCTCTCTGAGAAATAAGAAGGCTCCTTGTTTATACTACAAAAATTAATTTCTTATTTGATATTCAAGGGAAAGAACTGAGGACACTGTCTATTTTAACACCTTAATTAAATATTTTCATGAATATTGCTGGCATATTAGTGTAAAATGCTTTCTGTTTCATAAAATGTAGCGATGCTGATGCAGCATGCAAATTTTCTGTGGAATGCTGCACTCCCCCCTATTGCCCTCTGTGCTTTCAGGAGCAAGGGAGTAATTTCACATATGACTGCATCTTTGCAGAGTGAAATGCATTGTTGGAGCAGTACTCTGCAAAGCTGCATTCTCCGACTTGCACTGAAGCCATCTTACTGCAGCACACTGACAAGCAAAGCTTTTGCTTTAGTGCTGTGAGAGGTTGACAGAAGGGTGTGATGGGAAGTAACTCGTTCCAAGAGTGATGGGGCAGCTGTGAGCCTCCCCCGGGTGCCTCTGGCCGCTGCTCAGCCACATAATGCATCTGTGAAAAAGCCTATGATTTCTCTTCAGCTTCAGAAGGTCCACCAGGACTTTGCTTCAGCACTCAAATAAACTTTGCACTGTTAGGGATGTAGTATCATAGAAGGTGAAGGTGCCAGAATTTAAAAATACACTGCTGGTCCAAGGCATTATAGTAAAGGTTGCAGAGCTGCTGTTTCCCTCTGTAATATATTAGGCACTGAAATCATCCTAATTTCAGGAAGTACTGAAGCTTTAGTTTTAGAGCAGCTTGATTTCTTTGTAGAAGTGCATAGGTCTGGCAATAGTCTTGGTCAAAGGATTGCCTTGTCTCAGTTCACCTTCTCTCCTGATTCTAGAGGGCTGTGGGATGGGGTGCATTCACATGCACACACATATTTCTTCTTTCAGTCTCTATATATCTGTGGAGATGACATCTGTGATGTAGGTTTCATTGCACTGCTATTGAAGCAGGATAGATAGAAATCTCACTGTACAGGTGCTTTCTACACACAAAGATGTACAAATCTCTGCAGTATTGCTTTCTGTGTTCATCTGTAACTCAGCTGTTCCCTTAAGACACTACTGTAATATAAATATTAATTGTTCATAGCAGCTGTGATTCCCCCAGTGGGCAGTGTGATCCCAGTTATGCTGTCACACTGTTTGCATTCCAGTTCTTCTTGTTTTGCTGTCAAAGTCCATGTATGAGAGTGTTTTGCAAATGGTGGTCACTGGAGATTTACTGAGGAGTTTTTTTGGGCAGCCTTGTCTCCCTGCCCACATTTTTTTTTCCATTGGAATTATTCCAGTGCCAATTCCTGTGCTGCATATTGTTTTGTTCTTAAATGAGTGATTTAAGAGAGATGGTTTCTGAATTAGTGAGCACAGAGAGCACCAGAGGGGCTCAGTGGAAACATTCACCATTAGCCAACTAAACATGCCTGCATTGTATTATATAAAATAAGAAGTTTGACATGTTTGGGATGTTGGCTGTGTCTCTGGGCTTCCTAAGGCCAAGGTTAATTTCCTGCCCTCTGTTCATAGCACGAGGAAATTGCAAAGTAAGAGCTTGACAGAATGTCTGTTCACCGGACTGACACGGGATGTGATGTGCATGCACAAGAGAGGCTTATAAGAAGAGGACATAAGGCTGACCTCGCTTCCTTACTAGAAGTTGTTTCTGGGCAAGCAGTGCAGGACACAAACCTTCGTGTTTTGTTCAGACTCTTCTGTGAGGTTCACAACATCTTTATTCTTTGATGTGGCACTTTACTATCATGCAAGCTGTGGCTATTTTTATATAAATTTTCTTAAATTTCCTCTATTAAAAATCTTTTAAAAAGAAATTGAGAGAGGCCAGAATGATGTGAAGTGTTTGTGATGAGACTGTCTTAAAGAGAATTTTGCAGCCATCACATGCAGCTGAGTGGAGATATCCATCCATGGTACACTGAATGATAAGAAAAGACAAATGTCATTCTCTGGTTTACAAAAATGGATTTAGAAATATGCTGACTCTGGGTCAGCAGGATGTGGAAAAGTCATTCTCCAGGAATTTGAGGAAGATGAATTCAGCATGCCATTGCATTGTGTGCAGCACTCACATCAGCCTTCAGTTGACAGACAGGTCACAGGTCCTTTCTGGCTCCATATATATTCCTTGCCACTGTCTAGGTCCAACTTTAGACAACTGTCTTCCATTTCAGTTCAGCCTCCACGCTGACACCAGCGCATCATAGCACATGCTGTCATTGATGGCATAGGTGAAAATGGATGTTCTTACTCCCCTAGCATTCCCTATCAGTCAAAAAGAGTTGAAGGCCTTGGAGAAGGAATTTTGGCAGCACATTCATGTCCTTACATCTTTCTCTGAGGCTGGCAAACTATGTGGAGACATTTCCGGTATGCTGATCAGTGCCTTTGGAGAAGCTGGCAAAGCCCCAGCTGTCAAGGTAGATTGCAGCCAACTGATCTGGTGGGATTAGCAAGGATTACCATGAGTGCTTTCTGTCCAAAAGAAGGGGTTCTCAGCCAGGACAGCTTCTGGGACTGCCCAAATGTGGACTTTTTCTGAAACGGGTTTAGGCACCAGAGCAGACTGTGGACATTGGATACAACTGACAGAGGAAGCTAGGAGGCAGCAAACTGGGTGATAGCTGACACTGTCTCTAGGCAGTAATGCGAGGAAACACAGAATATCGTGTTTCTGAGGCCTATCTAAGTTCATTTCTTGGCCCTGAGGTTTTCCCAGTCTCCCTGGACAATGGAGCCAGTCATTTCCCCCAAAACTACCACCAAATAAATCAGCTTGTGATCCCTTAAAGGAACGGGCTTGACCTGAGGCCTTGCCTCCTGCACCTTCAAGACAGGGTGTGCCAGACTTCCTTGAAAAAGGTTTAAAGAATGCCCTAAGCCGGCATAGGCAAAATCCATCAAGATAGGCAGATTCCTCCGAATCTTACTGAGTCTGAAACTATGAGAGAGGAAGGACATTGGGCTTCACTCACTGCCAGCCCTTTAAAAGTCCCTTATGTCGCAGGTCTTTAGGTTGCAGGCTGCCCTTTGGTCACTTGTGCAGTAAGGCTCTGTCTGTCTGCTGGGCCTGCCAGACCTGTGGTGGGTTGTGCCCTTGCCTGGCTCCAGGTGGAGGTGGTGGGCTGGCAGGACTGCTGGGTAGCTGCCTCTCCTCAGGTAAAGTGTCTGAGCAGCAGTGTGGCAAGTTGGGCCTGCACTAGCAGGACCTCCATCAGGAAGGATGAGACATGGCAGAGGAGCAAGATGTCTTCTTTCACCTTCTAAGTGGTGGTCACCACAGCTGGTGACTCACCATCTGCTGAAACTCAGCCAGGAGAGCCACAACCCAGCCTGGCTGAAGCTCAGATACCTTTGGCAGTGGTAGATTCCTGTGGTTACAATCCTGTTTGGAGTGCTGCCAGAGAAGTCCTGTAAATGAATTCATGCACATCAACCAGCTCTTCTCCCGGGCAGGCTCCTCCCTGGATGTTGAAGCTAGTGTTGTACGCATTCTGTGTCCTGCACTCTATTTCCTTTGGAACATCATCTCGTAAACTGTGTTCAAGTGCAGGATCAATAGTTATCATGCCTACAGGGAGATATTCCACTGCTTTGCAGCCCTCACACTCCGTCCACATTCCAGGTGAAACTGATTTCTGTGATACACTAAGGGGGAGAAATGTAGTCAATTACAGACTGCGTTGGCCTGCCCTTCAGAAACAGAGTGATGCAGCCTTGCTGGCAAATAATTTTTCTTTCCAAAAGCTCCTGGCTTTCCCCAACCATTTGTAGTTGTGTGGGCTTTAAATGGAACTTGTGGCTACATTATGCTCTTGTCTAGCTTCTATCACTCAGGAGATCAAAGACTGCTTCCAGGCTGATGCTTGCAAAACAAGAGGAGTTTGTCTCTCTGTTTTTGTCCTCTGCTGTGAGGAGTGGTACTGTTACTGTGTAACCCAGACAGAGCTTTGCTTGCCATTTGTTAACCCTCATCAGTGAGATTTAAGGGAATTTGCTGTAATTTGCTTTGTGGACACTGGTAGGGAGGCTTTTGCAGTGTGTCAGGACTTGCTTAGGAGCACATGCAAAGGTAGTTCATTGAGAAAAATTAAAATCAGGCAGCGGAGGCTGAGAACCCAAGTAGCTGAGCAGTGTAGCTGGGGAGCTGATATGAAGGATTCTTGAAATAAAGACAAATAATCCACAGCTGTTGTCATAGTCAAATACTTCCTGATTAGATGTCTTCCTGTCAAGCAGGTAGTGGAACTGCTTCTCTCTCTTGGAAAGAGATCAAAACAGAGAAAGAAAGAGAAAGGAAAACGTGTTAAAGGTAGTGGAAACCACAAGTGCACAAGTAAGGTTGCACTCAGTTCATATACTTTATTACTATTTCTGAGCTGTGGAACAAGGTTTTTCTCTAGGCTAAGGAAAAAGGAATAGCACATGCAGAATAAGATGCCATTTTCCCCCTGCAGGATGAATATAAGCCAGAAAAGGCTTTGTCGGAGGAAGATCTGAAGAATGCGGTTAGTGTGCACCATGCACTGGCATCCAAGGCAACAGACTATGAGAAGAAACCCAATGTCCTCAAGCTTAAAACAGCAGATTGGAGAGTCCTGCTCTTCCAAGCCCAGTAAGTGCTCTCAAGTGCTCTCCTCATGCCTTTCATTGAGGAAAGGAAGCAGTTCTGAAGGAGGAGTAAATTCCTGCCTGGACAGGTTAAAGCAGAGGCTTAAGAGGTTCAATCTGTTTATTTGATCGGAAATAAGATTAAGTAGTGATGTGATTAGAGTGCACAAGTAGTGCATGAGAAAGAAACATCAGGTTTTAAGACGCTTTTTAATCTAGCTGAGAAAGGCATAATAAGATGCAGCAGCTAGAAGCTGAAGCTCCAGGAAATTCAATTTGGAAACAAGGCACAAACTTATAACAGTCAGGGTGAATAATCATTGGAGCAGATGACCAAAGGCAGTCTTGGATTGTCTGTCTCCTGATGTCATCAAGTCCTAGCCGGATGTCTTTCTAGAAGATATGCTGTGGTTAGAAACAAAGTTACTACTTAGTACAAGAATGATTTGATTAAGTTTTTCATGCTGTGATATCCAGACAGAACAGATGACCTGCCTTTTGCTTCTGAGCCATTTTCTACTGAGATCCATACGAAACCTAGAGATCTGCCGTGTGCAGCAAAACAAAGACCGTAGGACATACGTCTGAATCAGGGCTTTGGTTGGCTCTGTCACCTGTGTTATTGGGATTGGATTACAAAAATGTGTACTCGGCTGAGGTATGGGCCTAACCACGAGCCAGCATGTTACTTAGCACTAACTACTTGCAAACATAGGCAGGAAGACTGAGCAGACTCTTAAGACTTGTCCAGTTCTGGTTATTCTCCCTTTTAAAATGCTGTAGATGGGATGGAAAGAGGTAGAAGAAGCTGAGTCAACAAGTGTTTAATATGTGTTTTTTTCCCAGGAGCCAAGAAGAAATGCAGACCTGGATCAACAAGATTAACTGTGTGGCTGCTGTCTTCTCTGCACCACCGTTTCCAGCGGCGATTGGCTCTCAGAAGAAGTTCAGTCGCCCACTCCTGCCAGCCACCACAACAAAGCTATCTCAGGTAAGACATATTTACATAAGAGGGTAGGTTATGATGATTTCTTTTTCTGGCTGGAGCCTGGGTGGTCGTCCTTGTCACTGTTTCATAGCTGTGCCACTAGCAGTCTTAGGAGGAGAAGGCTTGCATAGTAAATCTCTGCTCTTTTCCTCATGCAAGATTTGAAGTGGGAGGAGAGAAGGAGCAGACTCAAATACAACTGATTTATATTTTTGAAGAAAATAGTAGCAGATAAAGAATTTTCTTCTTGTGCTTATGGCCCTACAGAGGACATTTCAAATACTGATTGATGCGGTTTTTTGAATTTGAATGTTTATTAAAGCCACTCATTTCAGAAGAAGTAGACATATTCCTGGTCTTTGGCTTATTGAATTGATAAAAGGTGAAAGCTGGTGCATCAGACAAGCATCAGTTATATTTCTCTCACTACACTTTCCAGACCCATTTATCAACTCAGGGATTTCCTGAATAAAATATATTTATAAACTGTCTCTTATGTTAATGTCTTTCATCTCCCTTTATGATTACACAAGCTTTTAGCATCCCGTGGCAGGGAGTTTCACAGCTCTACTACTTCTTGCACAAACTTACATCAGGCTTGTGCCCAGAGCTCTTTGTACTTTGGGAGATGAAATGCCTGACTGGAATTCCTCCTGCACTGGCAGGAACATGGTACTGATTGTGTTGATTGGGTTGACAGAGTGACAGGGGTTTTACTTCATGAGTATACTCCTGTAGCTTTTAAAGTTATCTGCCCATGCTGGATTGTTTCTTAAATGCATTTCTTGGGGTTTTTTTTACAATCTTTATAGCTTAGCAACAATGCTTAGAAACCACTATCTCTAAATCTGTGTTTCTCTAACGGTGTGAGTTTTTTTAGATTGCCCTTGCTTTTCTCTTCTCCATGACAGTAGCCTTTCTTCTTACAATGTGGTGACCAACTTACCATCTTCTGTTCTGGGTTAAAGTTTAAAGCATGTTTTGTAAAGAAGAATACTAACTTGCCACATCTTTGTGGTTTTACCTTTTGTGCAGGTATACCTTTTTAAAAAATACAGTATGGGGCATCCATAATATACCTGAGTCACCAAAGAAAGCTTTTTTACTCCTTGTTCTGTGTGATTGTTCCATTTAGCACATTGTTTCTTAGTGTCATTGTTTCCATGTAATCTGGAAAGGAAAAAGATCACAGTCCTGTGGTCTGTATCCTGAAGAAGGGGGGACACGAAAAGTGGAATAAGATAAGCTGTTTTAGAAAGGCAGAAGGATGTTAAGTGTTCAAAGTAGATCAATTCAAAGGCAAGCAGAAACATGTCTGCTTTCATCTGTCAGTGTGGAAAAGCTGCCAGCAGGCTGTTTCTCATTTGGCAGACAAAAAAAAATACAAATTGTCAAATCCCTGTGGTTGCTGTTTAGGATTTTGTGGGATGAATCATGATGGACAGTACTTCTTCAAGGGTCTGTTCCTGGTCAGCCAGAAGCTGGGATGCAGTGAGGACCTAACAAGGGTGAGGAAGAGAGGCTGGGTATGATGCCAGGTTGTGCAAGATCATTGTACCAGGTTTTCTTTCAAAAGCAGAGCAGTGTCTGATCTTGGTTAGTCCATCCAAAGAGGGATGTGATAAAGCTATATATAAAGGAACAACCAGTCTAGAAAAGATCTACTAGGGTGTCAGGTTTTTTCTTTTTTTCTGAGAATGCGTAGCACACACAAAAGCTCCAGAGCTGGTGCCCTGGAAATGACAAGTGCTGTATTAATAGCTGCTGAAAGACTTCCTGTCATCAGGCTGTAGAACTCACTACACAGGATGTCCATGGCACCAGGGAATCATACATGTAAAGAGTGCACAATGTAAAGAGTGATTGGGCACTAATGAGAGAGCATGCAGATCTAGGGTAGTAACTAACAGCAACAAGAATTTTTGGCAGTCAACAGCAAGTGGTTTCAGCCCTACCATATTTAGGTGGAGGCAAATTACCCCACATGTTTCTTTCTTCAGTTCTCCAGCAAAAGAGTTGAAACACAAGATTATCTGGGGTTTTGCTGTTATCATCTGTAGAAGTTTTCCCCCTTTCTGCTGTTTTGCTCAGCTCCAGCTCAGCGAGCCAAGAGGCTCAGTCCCTGATGTGACGCAGTGCAGGCATGTCTGAGTTAAGCTTGAAGGTGTGGGCTGCGCTCAGAGCCACACCACTGAGGGATAGCGCTGGCAGCTGTTCCCTCCTCTGAGGCAAAGTGTCTACACAGGAGCTGACCTGGGTACTGCCTCTTGGCTAAGTCGCCAATATCTTCATGATCATGTCTCTGTTTTGGACTTACCTAATTCAAACATAATTTGAGATACAAGCCTAGAAATGGACAGAAGGCCATCCTGCAGGAGATGGAAACCTTCTGAGATGGGGGAAGGTTAGATGACAGATGGACTGGAGGAAGTGAGTGGGCCTGGGATTATGATAAAGGAAATTGCCTAGAAAGTGGGAGTAGCGGCTCCTCACTTTCTCCAACTGCACAGTGGGATAAAAGCTGGTAGCAGCTTAGCAAAATGAGATACCTTTTGGGGACTGGACAGCCCTTCCTCTTCTGAGTGTATTGTATTCTTCTAAACAAATAGAAATCACACACCAGAGAGCTTTTGGCAGTGCAGGAGTAGAGGGAGGAGCCCTGACTCCATGTCTTTTCTATCTGGAAGACAGGATAGACTGTCTTGCAAAAGACTCCTTTTACATTTTAAACACTTGAGGCAGGATCTTTGCCTGTCTCATTCTGCCCTTGCTTTGTCTACATACATAACAGTCTTAATTAATTTACCAAAAAATGTATTAAAGCAAAAGTGTCATGTTGTCAGTAATGTTCGGCAGCAAGCTGCTTCCGTTGCTCACAGCAAGGCGAGGGATGACAGGTTTGCGCTCCTTCCCAGTGGCATCTGCTAGCTGCTGAGTTTTTCTGCAAGCTTGGCCACTTTGAATGCCTTTGAGAGAGCTGTTGGTGGCAGAGCTCTGGGATAACAGACCTCATCAATCTAAGAAAAAGAAGCTATGAGGTATTATTGTACAGGAACCTCTCTATTTCCCTTTGCTTATTGGATATTTTAGATTCTGTCACTAAAGTGCCTAATGTGTTTCTGAAGGATGAACAGCTGAAGTCCCATGAAGCTAAGCTGAAGCAGATCTCCACTGAGCTTGCTGAACATCGCTCCTATCCTCCTGACAAGAAGCTCAAAGGCAAGGAAGTAGATGATTACAAACTGAAGGACCACTATCTGGAGTTTGAGGTATGTATGGGAAACATTATCACTTCTACTTTCTGGGTGTAGATAGTCTTATATTTGGGGTACAGTCCTGAAGTTCTGCATTTTTCACTTCTTTAACGAGTATGTTTTTACTAGACAGAAAAGTCATAGCAGTTGCAGAAGCTGGGATGCAGCTCTTCTTTCTGATGAGAACTTCCTGTCACCTTCTGTAGCTGTGAATTTAGCTCCTCATCTGTAACATGGAGGGTAGGAATGAGACCTTCTGTCCTTTCTGATGTATCTGTTTGAAGAGATTATAAGGTCTTCATGCAAAAGGTGCTTCAGTTTGTAAAACTGTGTTGCCTAGTGTATTGCAACCTTAGTCTTCAGAGAATGACTGCATTCTGCAATAATGCAGTTCATGGTAATTATCTCCCTTTGGTAGGTTCTGAAGGAACTGATACTCTAAAGTTATTGTCATAGGCATGCCTGCCTTATCAGAGCCATTTATGTTGTGTACCAGTGAGAAGGATGTCAGGATAAGAAGGAAAAGAGTAGAATTAAAGATCACAGGACTGAGTGATGCAACTTAGGCAGATACATTAGGAGTTTGTTCTGAGTATCTGACAGCAGCTTTTGTCCGTAATGGTGTCTGCCACATTGTAGGACTATGTGGGAATTGAATGGCAACCCAGCAGTTGTCTGGTATGTGTCATGACTACACCTTTGAGCTTTTTCCCCCAGGACTGCGAGTCAATGTTGCCTTGGGTCTGAAAGGATCCTACTCTTAATAGGCACTGCCTGGCAAGAAAAATACGTAGTCTGAAAAAGAGGAAGAGCAGATAAGACAAAAGTCACTGAGACCACCAAAGCTGATGCTGGAGGCAGCACAACATAAGACTCCAGAACTGAAGTAAGCCTTCTGCCCCGTGCTATCAGTTTCTGTTATAGAGGGACTCTTTTTACTCCTGGATTTGACTTCTTGCAAGTTTTGCTTTTGCAAAAGGTTGTAACCACTGTGTTGAGTTTCACTTTGCTGTAACAAAGTCAGTCAGCTTGGATTTATGAAGGGGGAATCATAACCTAACCAACATGATAGTCTTATGTGATGAGATGTTCGGTGTGATGGATGAGGGGAGAGCAGTGGATGTTGTTTGCTCCTCACCTTGACAAGAATTCTGACATTGTCTCCTCTAGCATCCTTGTAGACAAGCTGATGAAGTGGATTAGGAAATTGACAGTGAGGTGGTTTGGCTGAATAGTCAAGATGAAAGGGTGGTGATCAATAGCACAGTGTCAGTTTTGAACAGAGCACTCAGATGTACAGAGCGAGCCACACACTTTCTCTCTGAAGGGGGTCTTGTGTAACTTGGAAGATCAAGGCATTTCATAGCTTTGGGTTCTTGACACAAAGCTTACTTTCTATCACTTCTAGAAGTTTGGTGAGTTAGGATGAAATGTAGGCTGGAGTGTTAGATGATTTTAGAAAGACTGATGGAAGAGTAGATTGTTGTGGGGTTTTGTCTTGTTTTCTGTCAATTTTGTCATGGTGGTCTTCCAAGATATTCCTCAGGTACCTCAGTAAAAATGAGAACTGGTATAAGCCAGGAAACAGAAGGTGTCATTTTCACTAGTCAGAGTCTCAAAAGCATTTAAGCTGTGCAGTTCAAATAAGTGATCAACACTGCAGAAATGCTCATCTAAGCAGGCAAGTTGTGGCAACAACTTCAGTTATTCTCTTCATGAGAGAAATGATAATTAAAGGTGCTACTGTGCAGTGCTGTGTTACCTTCACACCTGGCAGAGATTTCACAGGCCATGTTGAATTATCAAGACACCATTCCAAGGACACAAGAGCAGGCAATTTCAAAATGTTGAAAGTCAAACAGACAAGGAGGAAGGCTTACTGGGGTCTCTTTCTGGAGCTAAGGCCAAATAGGAAGATGTATGATGAGTGGAAGCAAGGTCAGGTGACATGGTAGGAATACAGAGAGAGATGCAGCTCACCACTGTAGCAAGAAAATTCATGGGGCCAAATCTCAATTGGAGGTAAAGCTGGCCAGAACTATGGGGAGCAATAAAAAAAGTTTTAAAAAATATATTAATGGCAAAAGGCAGTGGAGAAATAACATCAGCTGGTTACAGGATGAGGACGGTCATCTCAAAACATGGACAGGGACAAAGCAGAGGTGTTTAATGCAGTCTTTGCATCTGTCTTCAACATGGATGACAGACCAGGGGGATCTCAGTGTACTGAGCTGGAGGACCATGACTGTGAGAATGATCAGCTCACAGTTAACCTTAAAATTGTGTGGGATCTGCTGTTCCAACTGGATCCCTACACATCCATGGGGCCTGAGGAGATTAATCCAAGAAACCTCAAACAGCTGGCTGATGTCATTACAAAACTTGTCTCAATGATATTTGAACAGTCTGGAGAGATCCCAATTGACTGGAAACTGCCTGGTGTTCTACCAGTTTTCAAGAAGAGCAAAAAGGACAATGCTGGAAACTACAGATCTGTCAGTCTCACTTTAGTGCCTGGTAAAATAATGGAGCAAATTATTCTGGGAGGTATTGAAAAACACCTGAGGACACCATAGCCATCATCACAGCCAGCACAACTTCATGAGAGGAAAGTCCTGCTTGTCCAACCTGATTTCCTTTTATGTCAGGGTAACGTACTTAGTTGATCAAGGGAAGCCAGTTGAAGTAATCTTCTTTGATTTCATAAAGTGTTTGATACTGTCTCTCTTAGGATCCTTTTGGAGAAAATATCCAGTGCTCAGCTGGATAAACACATCATGTGATGGCTGAGCAGCTGGCTCAGGGGTCAGGCACAAAGGGTTACAGTGAATGGGGTGACATCAGACTGGTGATCTGTCACTAGTGGGGTTCCATGGAGCTCCATGCTCAGCCCTGTGCTCTTCAACATCTTCATAAATGACTTGGACATAAGACTGGAAGGGATATTGAGCAAGTTTGCAGATAATACAGAACTGAGAGAAGCTGTTAACTCCTTTGAAGGCAGGGAGGCCCTTCAGAGAGACCTTGACAAATTACAGGGCTGGGCAGTCACCAAATATATGTATTTCAACAAGGGAAAGTGCTGGATTCTGCATCTGGGACAGAGCAACTCTGGATGTATGGACAGCCTGGCAGTGAGATGATGGAGAGCAGTGCCACAGAAAGGGAGCTGGGAGTTCTGGTCAATGGCAAGTTGAATATGAGCCAGCAGTGCCCTGGGAGCCAGGAGGGCCAAGCATGTCCTGGGGACGTGGGACACAGCATCACCAGTCGGGCAAGGGAGGGGATTGTCCCACTCTGCTCTGCACTGGGGCAGCCTCACCCTGAGTGCTGGGGGCAGTTTTGGGCCCCTCAGTATAAGAACATAAAAAGCCCCAAAACCTCCAAAGGAGGACAGTGAAGATGGGGAAGGACCTTAGGGGGAAGCTATGTGAGGAGCAGCTGAGGTCACTTTGTTTGTTCAGCCTGGAGGAGACTGAGGGGAGACCTCACTGCAGTCTACAACTTCCTCTTGAGGGGAACAGGAGGGGCAGGCACTGATCTCTTCTCTGTGGTACCCAGTGGCAGGACATGAGGGAGCACATGAAGTTGTGTCAGGGGAGGTTTTGGATGGATATTAGAAAAAGGTTTCTCACCCAGTGGGTGGTGGGGCACTGGAACGTGCTCCCCAGGGCAGTGGTCACTGCACCAAGCCTGACAGAGTTAAAGAAGCATTTGGACAATGCTTTCAGGCGTATGGTGTGACTCTTGGGGATGGTCCTCTGCAGGGCCAGGAATTGGACTGAATGATCCTTCAAACTCAGTTTATTCTATTATCTGTGAGGCAGTAAAAAAACGCAAACAAAACCTAAATGTTGAGCTGTATGAAAACTGTGAATGGAAACTTTGTGCTGTTTTCAGGGTTTCCTGACCTTCCATTTAGAACAGTGTCCTGTCAGGGTCAGCAGGAGGTGGTGAGAGAGTTTGCTGCATGGGGTTAAATGAAAAGAGCAAGAGGCAGGTGAAGTAGGATTTTGTAAGTGTCTCTTTCAGACTGAGATTGCATGCCAGACCTGGTACCTGTGTACAAAGGGCCATGCTGATACATCTCGAGGAACACACCAAAAGGGCCTGCAAGTCCCTAAGGTTGCAGCATAGTACCATTAGGAAGGAAGAATCCATTTTCCTTTTCTCTAGGTCCTTGCAATTACTTTTTGTTCACATGCTGGCGATCGCTTCATTCTTGTTCCTGGCAAAAGACAAGTGAGATGGAGGGGAGGTGAACCAGGAAGTGACTGGTCTTTGTTCAAGGATTCAGCCAGTAGCATTTCTTTTTGATGGTGTCTTTGCTTATACTCACTAAGGAAGAAACAGTTCTCATTTCCTGCTCTTAGGAAGTACTGCATCAGGTTGCAAAGAATTTGTTGCTTATTGCGGAAAATTTGTAGTTAGAGAAATATCTTTTGAGTGCTGCTGGGTGAGAAGTGAAGCCAGAATACGGATGAGTGGCTACCTCATACTTTTTTATTATGTGCATTCATTCTTCAGAGATAATATTGCATAAGCTTTTGAAAGGTTTCAACTTCCGTGGTTTTATTTTTTGAGAGAGTTTTCCAGATTATTTTTCTTTTAAGGTAAAATTTGCAGCAGCTTTCACCTAACTTCAAATGTCAGGTCACTAAAAGACCAAGTTTGTTGTGGTTGAAATCAAAGTAGAAATGTATTGATTAATTGTAATAGAAATCCAGGGCCCATAAAGTCCAGGGGAAAATGGCCATTTGCACACGTAGGTCGTGGATTTCTATTCTGATTGCTGAGTCTTGAGACTCTGGTGGTGTTTACTGCTCCAATAAAAGGCAGAATTCCATATGGCAGTAAAGTCCCTCTCTCATTTGATGATATTATGCTGTTCCCAAGCTTAGAGCACTGGCTGGCCTTTTGCAGAAGTGTCTGGTTCATTTTGTGATGAATCATCCATCAGCTCAATGCATCATCATCATCAGGGTTCTTCTTGCTGTTTCTCCATTTCCATTTTTATTAAATGACACATCTTACCTGCTTCATATGTTTGTCTCTCACATTGTGGAGCATGCAGCTCCAGATATGGAAGTGATAGGAATGCTTATTTATTTAATTTGTAGGTGGATTCTGTTATGATTCTCCTCTATGAGGTTTTATTTGTTCAAAGGACTCTGAAAAGCCAGCCACATTCTCTTCTTCCACCCGCCTTTATATACCACACTTCAAAGCAGTTACCAAGTTTTTTAAATTCCTGCCCTCAAATATGTGTTTTGCCCAGAATTTTTTTATTTTATTAGGAAAAGGGGGGGGGGGGGGGGGGTGTGGGACGGGACGACTCCTTTTCCTCTGTCAGGAACATAATAGTTTGGCTGCCATTTTGCCACTTTGATATAAAAATTAACAATCAGTACGGATGTTTACATCCACCTTCCCTGACCCCCAGCACACTGAGATCACTGTAATTGCAACCCCTGCACCATGTCTTCAGTGGATATATTGGGGCAGGTTATGAAGCTGATTGCTCTTGTCTCAGGATCTCCTGCCCCAGTATGTGTTTCTGAGAGCCTGCAGGGATCATCTGTTACAGTACCCTCTTTTTTTTTTTCTTGCGGAGTTGTTTCTTGGAGACTGATGCAGTTGTGGCAAACAGAATGAAATCTTCCTCTTGGAGAGGGAAAGATCTGGTCCAGACAAGGAATAGGACAAATGGACATGGGGCACAGTAAAAGGAAGTTTTTCCTGTTGGAAAATACAAGTGTCTGGACAGACAGCGACCTTCATCATTCGCTGTGAGTGACCTAGCAGGGGTGTATGCCATGCTGCTGTCATAGCCCTCTCATCTGATCCTTTTTTTAAGGTCTGGCCTTGTAGAAGATTCTCTCAGGGGCCTAGTAGTGGCCATGCTGGTATAGTCTGAACTTAGACCCTGCTTTGGTATTTCCTCTGTGGATAAGAAAAGCAGGAGAAGCAGGACCTGCTGGTGGGAGTGGAGGGTTGCACAGGAGAACTGTAGACAACCAAAGCAGGATTTTTGTTGTCCCCTTGCTTAGTGCACTTTATCTCCACGCCTGCCTGAGCATGTAGCATCTCAGTATGTGTGAGCACATTTTAGGTCTCAGCTTAACTCAGGTAGCAAGGTTTTGTTTGGTTGTTTTACTTGGAATAGGAGCCACTGCCCAGCAGAGCATCAGAATTTGTATGCTGCAGAACCAAGTGCCTCTAAGTACACGGCACCCCAGGCCTCAGTCTGCCTGAAATCCTCTTTGTTTAATTTACATCAGCCACTACTGTTCATACCCACATTAGGCACCCTTGTTTGTATAATATATTGGGCTTCTGGGTTTCAGGCCAGCAGAAAGCATTAAGTTACTCAGGTGGTCTCTCAAGTACCCCTGCAGAATTTCTTCCAGACTGATTTGAACCTTTCTTTTCATTTCCCAGAAAAATCGCTATGAGATTTACGTTGGCCTGCTGAAAGAAGGGGTGAAGGAGCTGCTGAGTGGAGGAGAGAACGATGCACCAGGACTGAAGAAATCGCACTCAAGCCCTTCTTTGAATCAGGAGTCTCCAGTTAGTGCCAAGGTCAAACGCAATGTCTCGGAGAGGAAGGACTACAGGCCAGAAACACCCAGCATTAAGCAGAAGGTCACTTAGGGTGGAAACGACAACTAGGGGAACAGCCATGCAGCAAAGTACCGGTGGTCAAATTTTTTTCATTTAATAACCTGTCATTCACAAAAAATAAGTGCATCTGCCTGAATGGGGTGTTAGTGACATTTTCTATTGTATATTTTGCTGTTTCTGTGCAGATTGTGGGAGATGTCTT
This sequence comes from Dasyornis broadbenti, assembly GCA_013397935.1. NCBI lineage: Eukaryota > Metazoa > Chordata > Aves > Passeriformes > Dasyornithidae > Dasyornis > Dasyornis broadbenti. Next base: position 662,279 of record VZRN01004657.1, on the reverse strand, counting down.
TGCTCCTGCTTTGCTTTGCTTTGTTAATTTATCATTTAGCAATTGAAGCATCGGGACTTTTTTGTGTTGTTCTGTTTCTAAAGGAGCTGGGGGAGGGGTAGAGCGCTGTGACGTTTATTCTGTCTCTTCCCCATTTATCTCCTCCCATCGGCATGTGGCTTTCATCTCTCAAGTCACTTGTCACTTTATTTACGTGGTGGGTGGGAAAAATAACTGGACAAGTGCTGCAGTGCTGTGAATGTGAGCTGTAGCTGTGAGAAAAGCTGGTCAAACATGCAGCTGCAGAAGGCTGACTAGAGGCTAGAGTGCTGGGAACACTAGTTTCCTGACAATGCGGGGCATGTTGGTACTGGTACTTAGCAGCAGGTGGTACAGCAAATAGTCACTGTTGCTTATTGTTACTGCATTGACCCTGGACACATGAATGTGAAGGAATGAAACCTGGAAATCTTTGGCAATGCTGGGATGATGGTATTGGAATAATTTGCTTCCTTCCAAGCAGAGAGCCTTCTCCTGAGTTTGCAGGCTGGAAGGCATCTGAGCCCATGCTGTCTCTGCAGTCAAGAAGATTAGGGATTACCCAGTTGGAATGGCTATCTGGGCTTCACATTTATTTGCAGAGAAGACTGCTGTAGATGTCAGCCATTAGCATTATATATTAATTATATATATTAAAGACAAAGGGCCTCTGTGTAGTTTTTAACTATACGCTCTCACTTAGCTGCTATATAGAGCCTTATGATATATTGTGTCCTGTTGCTTCCCCTTCCAGGGGTTTCCTTGTTGGTGTGCACAGAGAGCCGCTTTCAATTCCTCTCATAGTGACAAAGCACTTTGCCTTTTTTCTTCAGGAAGGGATTCTCCTCAGTTCTCCATTTTCCTCCTTTAGCTCACATATAGTTGGAAGAGGCTGGTGCCTCCTTACAGTATCTGCATACCCTGTGCCAGGGTTTCCAAAGGGAGCACAGGACAGGGAGAGACCTGTTCTATGGGTAGAACTTTTCATACCTGAAAGCCAGCTGTTTGTGCTGTAGACCCTGGGGTGGCCAGCAGTTTTCAAGCACAGAGAGCAGAAAGATGATGGAGAAATAATTTTCTTGCCTCCCAGCCTCTCTTGTCTGGGCAGTGTCATTGCTGTGCAGAGAGTGCTGACTCTCCTGTTACCTAATCTGTTACCTGAGTTTTAATCTCAGGTTTGATACTGGCCCACAGGGTGAGCTTGGAAAGTTGTCTCCCATTTTGTGTCGCCCTTTCCGTATATGAAGTAGTACAACCAAAGTTGCGTTTCCCACAGAGCACCTTGGGAGGTAAAGTTGAGGGCCAGTTGAAAATTGGTTTTTGCTGTTTTTTCTATTGTGCCTGGCACAGGACAGCCTTCTTGATGAATGCAATTCTTAATGCATATAGAAATGTCAAGATCAATGCAAGGACTGTTTAGAAATGCACTGGTATTTTCAGCCCAAATAGTCAAGGGGCCACACATCATAAAAATTGCCGCCTGAGTGGATGTGTGCTCTGCCAGACTTCCCAAGGGTCCAAGTCAATTCATCTAGCTTATTGAGCTGCCAGTCCAATGGGCAGAACTGGGAGCAATCAAAGAGAAAAAGTCCTTAACAGGCACTGCATGACTTGCCTCCCCTACCGAGTACCACCGTGCAACAGCTTTCCTGGTGTTGTGCTGTTAGCTGTAACAAAGATGTTGCACTCTTAGATGTGAAGTTTTGGAGCAAATTGATCCTTGCAGCTGCAGCCTGGCAGCAAAATCAGATGAGGCTGTTTTCACGAGTGATGTTGGAATACATATCCATCTGGCATCTGTCACTGAGAGTAGCCGCTCCATGCTAAAAGTCAGGAGATTGGCTCCTAACTTTGGCAATGTTGCTAAAAGCTTCAGAGTCCTGAATAGAAACTGGCACTGCTTCCCAAGCGCTGGGCCTTTAGAAGTTGTGCATTCCTACTAAGGTGGAGTTAACATTTAGTTCTCTTCCTGAAGAAGGGAGATGTCTTCTGCTACTGGAGCCAAAGTGATGTGGTGCAGCTTGTTGTGTGGGGAGACTCAGTGTAGAGAGACGCATAATAGCGCTCATTGGGAGGGATTGTGTGGAGTAATTAAGAGTAGTATATCAACAGCTCCCCCATGGAGGGAAAACAGAGATAGATTCCTGCAGCTGTTCATCATGCTCTGGAGGTTGAAAATGAACAAGCAGAACAGAGACAAAAAATTCAATTAGGGAATGCCAAATGCACATTTGGAAAGAAAACTTGACCTGTCTGTCATGATTAAGGAATGGTATTCCCCAGTTTAGTGTTCTCACTGAGACACTCCAGACTACCGGCCGCTTGCTCGCTCCCTGCTCCCCCTCCCTATCCTTGCAGCAGGCTGGAGAGAAGAACTGGGGGCACAAAAGGCAAAGATAACAGGTTGAGATAAGAACAATTTACTGGGAACAGCAAAGATGTAAGAAAATGAGCAGTAACAGCAACAGTACTAATAATGAAGTGTACAAGAATGCTCACCACATAGAGACCAACAATACCCAACCGCTTGTTTTCCAGTACCCCAACCTGGAAGGCATATCTTCCCCCATTCCTGGAAAATGACATGAGGTGGTATAGAATAACCTTCAGGTCCAAGCCATGCCTCTGCCTGGCTACTGCAAAAATTAACCCTGTCCTGGCCAGAAGCAGTACACTGTCTTATATAACCATAGGATACATGCAGCAGAAACAAAAAACAAAAAAGGTGCAGTTCTGTAAATGGCCCTGCTTGGCTGTCAGGGTTGGGTTGAAATATCTTTTTGAAGGCAGGCTAGAACATGCTTAGCAAACCTTTTGTGATTATGGAGTGCAGTGCTTTAAAAGGCAAAGAGGTGACATTTAACTTTTTTCTTCTCTGGCTTTTAATGTATTTTGGTTGCTGTAGATTCCAGTTAAATCGCTGAGCTCAAAAAGAAATTACTCCTGTTAAATGCATTTTCCAACTTTGACACAGAAACTAGGTAATTCCTCTTCAAAGTCATTTGCAGAAAAGATTATTTGAAGCAATAGGAAAACTCAAAAAGTGAACTGCAGAGAAGATAAATTTTTTCATTATTTATTATCTATGTCCATGTATGCTTGTAAATGGATTAGGGTATGTTTTTTAAGTCTCATCTGGGCTAATCAAATGCAGTTTTCACTGCATTTTTTAGTCATTAAATGTTTTTTGAGCTTGGAGCACTCTTGCTGAGACTGCTGAGTCATGCAGATTAGTGTGCCCAGAATTTATAGGTTCTGTTCCAGTTTTAGTTAATGCCATTTTGCTCTGTTACTTTACAATTTAGAAGCATCCCAAGCACTCATGTAGAAATGCATGTTTTGGAGACCAAGAAAAATATGTAATCTTGTTGGGAAAGTCTAAGACTCCTGCTCTCCCTTGGGAATAGGATCATCTATCAATCAGTACTGTAATTTGAACTTTTTCCTCCTGATGATACTCTGAAGGGTGGGGCAGGTTCTCAGGAGTTCGAAGTGAAGCATCTCCTTGAGTGGCACCGTAGAAAGTCTGGCCAGGTAGCTTTGCATGGCACCCTGCACCCTTCCCTACTTTGCTGAAATGTTTGCCTTTAGGAGAGATCAGTACTTGGAGCTCTGATTGCGGTATGTAAGGATATCCTGCTGATTTACAGCCCTCCTCTGGGACTCAAGCTGCAAATCACTGGAGCAGCCTGCAGCTTTCTGGGTGAGCTCAGTGCAAGCACGAGTTACTGGCTGACTGCCACAAGCCATGTGGGCATGCGAGAGAGCCTTTGCATTGGTGAAGCAGAGAGGTGTCATCCTTCCTTGTCACCTTGTCTCTGCTCCAGTGTGCTATCATTGCTCATGCAGAATCTCTGCCTGCATGTTGAGAGGGGGTGCAAAGAGGGGAGCAGGTTTGGGGCCAACACTTCCTTGCTTCCCATTCCTTAAGGTGCAGACAGTGGTTGTGGAGGGACCCACTCTGCTCTGAAGCATTGCTGGCTGGCTTTCCCTTCAGGGCTGAACCACCTGCTATCCCCAGTTAAGGAAGGAGAGACAGGAAAGGGCGTCACTAGTCTGCACCTGACAGAAGAGAGGTGTGGAGAAGGGGAAAATTGCCTTCTGCTCTCCCCACTCAGCAACCAAAGCAGGGGAGATAGTCTCCTGAAGCTAAAACCACACTCTCCCCTGTGAGTCAGCAGGATGCAGGGGACCAGTTGAGATAGTTTTTGTTCATCAGTGGCTGCAAAAGAGACTCCCTGGACTGGCTGTGTGTTTGTGTGCATCTTGCAGATAAATTACGCATGAACCAGTGAAAATGACTACAGCTTCTAAATCCAGTATTTATGTTGTGTCTTTAATTGATGTAGAGAGATAAGTGAGCCAGCAGAGTGATTAATGCAGCAGAGTTGTGCGGGAATGCTGTGCAGCTGTGTTGCAAGCTGAAAGAGTTTTTCATCTGTAGCAAGTCACTTGTAAATGGTTACCAGAAACTTTCTAATGGTTAGTGACAGCTCATCACTAAAATTCTTTCCCTCTGATCCTGCCTGTTCACAGGTTGCAGTCTGTACATGTTAACGGGCTCTCCTGGAGAGCAGTGTCCAGCACAGCCCTGCTTTGAGCAGGAGTTTGGCCTAGCAGACCTCCAGAGACAGGAATTGTTCACAGCTCCAGTGGCTTTGGGTAACAAGGCTGGTTCTCTTTTGTCTTGAGAAAGCCAAAATGTTTGCCTTTCTCCAAATGAGGTTCTTGCATGATTAGAGCAGGCCATTCAGTGAGGAGGTAGTTATGGCAGTGGAGAAAGTCAGAGATGACAGGGTTATCATCAGACTTCTTGGAGGCATTGCATGGCAATGTTCTTGTAAGTGGGAAAGGTTTTTCTCTGCAGATGGCATACTGCTTACGGTATCTGCATTCTCCATTTCTAAATGAATTTTGGTCTTATTGCAGTTAGTCTGACAGCTCCTCCTCCTTTTCTGTCAAGCTGCTCTTGTCTGTCATCTTAGCACCTCAGCTGCTTCTGTATAACAGGTCTGTTTCCTTCCATGCTTGCAGAAATCCAGAAAATTTGACTCTCCTATCTTGCATTGAGAAAACCTGTTCTGAAGCAGTGCTGCGTTGAATGGATAACCCTGTGAACAGCTTTTTCACTCTGCTTGTTGGTAGCCTGTGTTTCCAGCCACAGTTATAGCTGGGAGGTGCGAGACCAAGTTTTAGACTGCCGTGATCCTCTAGTCATATACTGCAGGGATGCAAAGTCTCCCCTCCCACACTCAGACCAGACACTTGCAACATTCCTACTCTTCTAGTATCCAGGTTGTTGGAAACGCTGGCTGCTTCTGCAGGGGCAAAATCGGTATACACATCTTATGTCAAGCAATCTTTCAGCTTGCTGCTTGTTTAAATTTTCTCAAGTATTGCTCTCCCCAGGCTTTGGGATGTCATGTCTGCTCTGAGGGGGCAGTTAAAAAGTCCACATTTCTCTCCAGAGCACAATCATTGCTCCCCAGCATGTGTTCACAGCATCTGGTATCTAGGCTGCCTAGAGGGATGAACCGTAGAAGCTGTCTCAGAAAGAGCTAGTCTACAGCTTGTGCTTTTTAAAGGATATTTTTAGTGCATATAGAAGGAGTATGCCTGGCCTCTCCTCTCTCCCAGAGCTCTCCCAGCAGCATAGGTGTAGCATAGTGAGCTGCTTCGCTTGGAGCTTCACTGCAGGGACCTGAGCTCCAGGAAGAAGAGGCTTTGTCAGCCTTCAGGGAAATGATGCCACCTGAGCTGAGCACCAGTGCACAGGACGATGATGCTGTAGGAAGAAGCCAGTGCCACCCTGCATGGCTGGTCACCTGCTGGAGACTGCTCTAGCATTGCCCTCAGTGCTGGGGGTAATTAGAAACACTGGCTTCCTTTTCCCTCTAGTCTGTGCTGCTTGAGGAATTGAGAGCAAGGAGGACAGGTCCTTGGAAAAAAGTGTCTGAATGCTATCGGGGAGTATCTGCTCTGCTGATGGCAACATCCAGTTGAACATTGAAAGGAGGCAGGGCGGACTCAGCCCTGCCTGAGAGAATGTCCCTTGCTCATACATTTTGTTAGCTGCATTGAGGTTGTGTTTTAGTTACTTATTATAGCCCTTCCCTTACCAAATGCAAGAGAGAACTTTCCCAAAGCCTGCACCATTGACCTGTCTTTGCCCCTGTTGTCAGAAGGAACAAATCTAGGCTAGTCCAAAGCATTCTTTCTTCGTCCCCTTTCAACACTTAATTATTCTATAAAAATTATAAATGTTTAAACAGTAAGGGACCTGCCATGGCATCTGCTTTTAAATCTGGGCCAGGAACCAGCTGTGGTACAGGCCAGAGATTTATTTGGACCAATAAAGGTACATCACTTAGCAATGCAAGCGTTTAAAGTACTACAAGCCACAAGGGCAGAATTTTTCTCTGACATAGACCACTGTAATTAGAAGACACTCTATAGCAGTGGTCCTGTCTGTAACTCACCTGAATGAGACCAACACAACAAGATACTTCTTGTCCAAACAGGTGAGATTTCAGCTCGGGCCCAGTGAAGTAGCATGGTGTAGTGACAGGGCTGCTAGCTCAGCTGCCATGGAGACTTGTTTGACATGATATCCTCCAACTCCTCTTAGCCTCTTGCTGGGAAAAGGGAGATCAATGATATTGAGTCTGTGTCACTGCACAGGGCAAACTCTATTGGTAATACAAGTCTTAACTCACACTCTTATGAAAACCTCATGCTCAGAGCTGTCAAATTCTGAAAGACTGTAGGATGAGAACAGGGGTGGGTTGTGGTTGGTTTTTTTTAAATTTGTACATATTCATGACAACTGTGTCCTCTTACTTGAGTCTAGAGTTATAATTTGGCTAAAAGGACAGAGTTTCTTGGCTGTTAAAAAACTTTAAGATCACTACTCTGTGTGAGGTATGCTCTGAGGCTTACATTACTTGGTGGACATGTTTAAGTGATGCCTATAGACGTGTGTATATATTTCATAGATATAGTATGGCTTCTATGGCTCAGCACTACAAAGCCTGCTGTTCTTTTCTGAGGCTTATTTTGGTCAAAGCACCTCAGCAGCTGCAAACATTGTTAGGATGCTTGTTGTTCTAATTGTTCTCAAATGAGGTTAAACAGCTATCAGAGCTTTTGCAGATTTAAGGTATCCTTTGAGCTGCCTTTATCTTCTTGTGTTGTCCACCAGGGGCTGCCTGTTGTTCTGCATGTTGAAAGCAAGGCATATATTTGAGAGTCTAAGCAAGAGTTAGTGGGTGGGATTTTCTGCTAGCTTAACACTGGGGCTGATATTTTCCCTGTTTATATCAGCCGATGCCTGTACTGGGAGCATCCATCCGTGCTGACTTCTTCTGAAAATTGTGCTCTGGGGATCTAATACACAGCTTTACTTCTGAAAATGTTGACCTTGCTCTGTGAAAATTCAGCAAAGGGACATCATGTCCAAAGTGTCCAAGAAGGACAGGTGCCTGTGATGTCTCCTGCAGATACAGCCGTACAGCAGTAGTGAGGGTGGTTTTTTCTTTTCTGCAACGGTACAAATTTCTGGAAGAGTGGCTCATCAGCAGGGACAAGAAGAGCAGCAGGGCTGAAGTATCTCTCTTGGGCATCTTGTATGCCTCCCAGAGGTTTTTCCTTGGGAGCTTTAAACAACCTTTAAGTTGCTGATTTGAGTAAAAAGACATCGGGAAGCCCAGTGGGTTTTCTTATTGTGCTCTAGTAAGGACGACAGTAGCATGATCTGCATTATTCTTGGAAAGAGAGAGCAGAGCCTGAGGGTGTGATTCTTACCTGGAGTCGTAAAACTCTTTGTCGTGCAGTTAGCTTGAAGCACTTGAGCAACTTCAGTGAAACTATGCCTTTGCACTTCACTGGGCCACAGCCAGAGTGATTGTGTCTTGCAGAACTGAGACATGAATGAACTGCAGCTCTGAATGAAATGAAGGGGAACATCCCCATCACCTTACTTTGGGCAAGCTGTGGTCCTGCAATTCTTTTCTGAGTACTCAGCTTCTCCCTTGGATTTCCAGGGGATGGAGGGTGTGGGTGAGCCCTGTCATTTTCAGAGTCACAGTTAAGAAGTGTCATTTACCCTCCACCTGAGCTGTTGCTATGTTGTTTTCCCTTAGGCTGAGAAAGAGGACTGAATTTTCAGTCAATGTTGCTTGGTAGCCATATGAGAAACAACTCTCAGCAGTGGTAGTGCAGAAAAACATTTTGCACATGCGTGTACATGATACATCTCTTGTGTGCAGAACTAACCTTACAGGGCTTGACAGCAGTCCTTGCAAGACCTTTCCTCTGGGTGGTCTCCTTTCCCTTTTGTGATGTGTAGGAACCTTCTTTCTGGTAACCTTGAATTCAGTCTAATCTCATCACTGAATTGCTGGAGTGTTTTTTATGTAACACACTAGAGACACAGTCCCAGTCTCACTGCTTTGTGGTAACTTCTTGGTCTGCTGTGAAGCAACAACATTGAGGTAGCCATTAAATCTTTTCCAGCAGCATGGAACTTGCTGTTCTGACTCTTGGGGAGGTCATCATCTCAGGTTGGATGCTGTCCTACCACCAGGACACCCAGTTTTGTCCCTGGGAACATGTAGGGCCAGAAAAGCATACTGAGTGGTTGGAGTCAGAGCTGTGCAGACTTAAGTCAAGCCCTGGTTCATGGGAGATTTTTCCATGTGCTGCTGATGTCCATAAGGACTTAAACATATACTTGCTTACACAGAGATGCTTTCCTGAAGCAGAGTTGTCAGTCTTTTCTACAGGTATCACAGGATGCCCTCCCTTATTCTGCTTCATGTATCTGGTACTAGAATGATCATTTCCTGATAAATGAAGGCACTTAATCAGTCCTCTTCCCCTTGGAAGAAGGACTTTTGGGGATATTGTTATATCATTTAAAATAATATTTTGGAATTTGAGTTTACATTGCTTTATTTTTCACTTGAGGTGACTGTATATAAATATTTTCCTCTATTTTATCATTGCTGATAAAGTAAGCCTACAGTATACAGACAAATAATTTGCCTTTGATGTATTGAAACTGTGAGATATAAAGTAGACTTCTCTCTTGTGTCCATGTTCCTGACTATAACTCTGTTCCTCTGTGTTTTTATAAGTTGGAATAAATGTTGCTTACGGGCAACAAAGAGCCTGCAAGCTTCCCAATAATTTTTATGTCATTGAACTCAAGCAACCCTATTGAAGGATCTCACATATGTATAATGATATATGTATATGTACAAACTTTAGAAAGAAATAAACCAAATGTATTTCATGTTCTGCAGCTGAATGTTTTTTATTTGAACCCTGACAGTGGTTCTACAACTAAGAACATGAAGGTGTCTTTACAGTGGCTGGCTGTCCTGTTTCTGTCTTCTGGCAGAAGTTTCAGTGGCTTCAAGGTTTCCTGAGCTGCAGCGTACATGTACTGTCTGCCTTACAGAAACACAGTCTGGATCTGACCTGCGGTTGGGGTGACCAATGGAGCCAGTGGCAGTGTGTGCACATTAGTCCTGTGTGAGGGCAGCTGGAGCACATTTCTCTTCCTTCTGCACCTGTACAAGAGGTGGCATCCCTTCCTGCGGTTTCAGGGTGTGTAGCCTGCAGAGCTACCACTGCTTGCTGTGAAGAGACAGCAAGAAGAGAATTAACAGTTTTAAAATAGGTTTACCAGCATGTGGTTTGAAAGAGGAAGGCTGCAGCAAACAGCTGTTCACAAATGGTTGGAAGCTGATCTCAAAATTTGTATGAGATAGTTTGTTTGAAGGCACTGTAGAGGTTGGGAATTGCTACTGATGTGGTGGATGGGGAGTAAGGACCCATGAAAGGCAGAAGAGTCAGAAAAGAAACAGATGGAGTGCAAAAAGACAGAGGTGGGAGTGGTTAAGAAACTATGGCTATACAAAGTAAGGAGAAACAGTCTGTACAATACAAAGCAAACAGCCTTGTGCTTACAGTTCTTGGGTTGGACGCAGCTCAGCATGGGAAGTTAGTACACTGTGTGATGAATGAGTCACAGGGCAAAAGGAGAAGATGTGTCCAAAACAGGTGGGGCAAGCTCTAGCTTTACAACAGGGCTTGGAGCTTCTACTTGGAGAAAATAGTAAGGAAGACATGTTGTTTCTTACTAAGATTTCTGTGAATGTTTTGAGGTGAGTGTTTCTTTATATTTTTCCTCAGCATGTTGCCTTTAGATGAATGGTAAGAATTTCACACTTGAGATAGTTCTGTGTTTGTTTTTTCACACTATGCCTTGGGATATCAGATTTTTTCTTTGCTGTTCCATCCTGGTTGCTTCAAAGCACTTGGGATTTTTGATTCTAATGCATGCTTCTGGATTAATATGTCTTTAATGAAAAGACTAAACAAAGTGTTGGTAAGGGTGGGTGGGAGTATTTTACAAAGATGTATTAAATGCCTCCTGTAAACCCCTGTAAATGAATATTTGAACTGTGTCTGAAGGTTAATGTCAGTACTGCTCACCACATCTTTTATTTTTCTTCCTAGCTGACAGAGTCAACACTGAGCATTTTCTGGTGATTTTTCTGCCTGGAATCGTTAGTCACGTCACGTTGCTCACAATGCAATAAGCTAGAACAAAATGACAGAACAGGTGCAAAGTAAAAGACAGATGCATTTATATTCTCTTCATTGTCCATTTTCAGTTCAAGTTTCCAAGCACAGAATATAATTACCAAGGAAGACTGAAAGGGCTAGTTTGTGTTTGCAGGAGAAACCTCCAGTCTACAGCAGCTACACATCTCTTTGGCTGTTCATAAATAATGTAGCACAAGAAGGAGACTTAGGCCAAATTAATGCACAGTTTTGTCTGATATTGTCATGGATATCTCTAGATTGGAAATGAGAAGAAACTTTTTACCCATCAGAGCACTGAGGTACTGCAGTGGCCTCCTAATCTACAAGGTAGGGGCAAAAATACCCAGTAGCTTTTAAGGTAGAGCTGGAAGAGGAGTCATGTGATGATAACCCAGGTTTTCATTTGTTAGGTCATCACACATTCCACCTGTTTCTTTCCATGTTTGCTACTAAACTGATGTTTCTCAAAAGAAATTACGTCAGCCACTTTGCTAACTATTTCTCCCAGAAAAAGGACCATCCTAGAAAACACGAATTACTGCAAAACAGCTTGCAAGGTTTGCTTTGTCTTAGTCGTGTTCATTTTAGGACATCTCTTCTGGTCCCATTCCACAGCTAAGTTTTTGGATAAATCAGTACGTAAATGATGTGGGTTTTTGTTTTGCTGGTCTGCTCTTCATAGTAAGATGCAAAGACAAGGAGCTAAATTGGGTTCAGGTGAAGGAATCAAGGCTAAGCAGACTTCTTTGACTTGAAGAATGTGGAAGGTAATGTGTTGCTATTACAAACTGGAAGTTTGTGGGGATGTTTTGGCTCCCTCTACCCCAGGCAGGGTGTATCAGTAATAGACTGAGTTTGCCCCAGTATCAACCTTGGCAAGTCCAAACTTTGATACAGATTTTGCTGAATTTGGCCAGTGAGGATAAACTAACAAGAGACATGTCTTGTCTAAGGGAGGGACAAGAGTGGCAAAAACGTTTGGTCCAGGAAATAGAAACAGTGATGATTAAGGCAAAAAAATCGGGTAAAGAGGAAAGGAAGGAGGAACCTTCTGGAAGGAGGAGTGCAGGTGCCTACAGATGCATCACTGATTTGCAGCCTGATCCATCAGGAATTCCCTTTGGGACTGTGTCTGAAAGACTGGATGTGAGAGGATGGGCTTCAGAGGGATGGATTTCCACCATGGTGATACATCATGGGAAGAGGTAAAGTGATGGATTTGTAAGTGAATAGTTGATGTATGTGATCCTTAAGATTTAAGAGTGTGAAATAAGCACTTTTATAATGGTGTGTAATAGGGTGGAAAATAGTATAATTTGCAGATTGGCAATAGTGGTGAGGTTGTTTGATAATCAGTGTATTGATTGCTTCATAGATTGACCAGTTCCTTAGTAGCATGTTGCTTAATCACTAAAGCCTGTAATTTGTTAAATCAGTTACATCTTGATCTTGCAATCTAAATGGAGGGAGTTGCTTCCTGAAGTAATGGTTATATTGGGGGAAAGAACATTTCCTACCTAGTCTTAACTTGCTTCAGCCACATGTTGACCATTGCAAGGATGTTTGCAGGAACGTCTGTAAATATTTGAATTATGCCAGTGATCACAGGCTGCAAGCTAAATAGGATGAGTCTTGAGAATGCAAATGCAGTGAAAAGCACATATTGGGAAAGTGAGGTCTGTGAGTTAAAATCTCAGGCAAAGACTTTCATAGAGCACAAGCACTGTTTTCTCAGCTAACACTGTTTGTCTGCATGTGTAAAGATATTGAGGGGCCTTTATGATGTTCAGTCTTGAAATGAAGGGGAAGTGTACAGATGGCTAGAAGTCTGCAGAAGAAAGCAGAGCAGAGCATTGAAGACAGAAAACCCTGTGGAAAAGAGGATTGCAAGGAGGGTTTGCCCAAGGGGAGAGCAACTAGGATGTGTTTGAAAGTCAGAGGCAAGACAAAAACTGAACAAGATTTTTTCTGTAAAGAAAAGGCATGGGAGGCAACTGAACAGTACACAGGTTCACTTATCACTTGGAAAAGGCAATCCATTAATAGGTAAGGATCAGCCTCTTGTGAAGGTTGCCTAACCCCTCCCTTAATCAGAGTGCTCTCTTGGTGAAAAGTTCTTAATCCCCCATTGTTCGCAGAAGCATTTTGAGCAGTGCCAGGGATTGCCATAGGGTCAGGACAGCATGCTGTGCACTGGCCTTCAGGGGAAACTGCCCACAGTTAGCCAAGGTAGATATTCCTTCCTGCACCTGGTAGCTTGGAAGACAGCAGCATCCCTGGGGCTGTGCACTGTCTGCTGAATGGAGTGTGTCTTTGCAGAAAGGACAGAAAGAAAATCCAAAACCAAGCTGAAGCCCATTTTCTATCATCGCTGTACTGAGATTGTTCAAAACAAGTGGTTTGGGTGGGTGGGTATGGTTTGCTTTCTTCCTCTCCAAGAAAATGTTTTTTGTTCAGCCAGAAATCATCTTTCTGCTGTGCCTCACTCAGAAGTGCAGTGTAGATATGCTCCATCAGCTCTTTGGAAGGTGAATATTTTCAGTCAGCTTGGGCAACCTTCTCCTCTCTGCCCAAAAGTCCAGTGTAAAAAAGGTACACTTGCTTTTTTAGGGCAATTCCAATCAGGACTTGTAAACCGAGCCGTGTGTCACTGAACACTTGTTGCAAGTAGAGTCTCACAGACATGTGCTTTGTCCTTTGCGAAGAAATCATTTTGACCAAAGTGATGATGGGGATGCTGCAGTGAGGGTGGGTGTGCAAAATGCTCCTCTGCAGTCAGAAGTGCATGTGTGATACCCAGCTCTTCGTGTGCTTTGCTTCCTGTTCCATCCCCTCCCCTCCTGTCATCTTCCATCCCATCCCATCCCATCCCATCCCATCCCATCCCATCCCATCCCATCCCATGCCGCACTGAACTGTGCTGAGCACCCTGTGAGTACAGGTACTGAGACTGGGATGGATGGAACCAATGCCATTAACAGCGTAATTACCTGAGTAATAAAGACACTAGAGATGCTCACCTTGGCAGGAATTTGCAGTGGTCTGTGCCTGGGACAGGAATACTTTCCATGTCTGGCTGCTGGGACAGTTTTGTGGGGGCCTTGCAGCCAGCCAATGATAGCAAGAATGGTGTAAAACGCGAGTCCTGTTACCACAGCCATACCCACGCTGCGTTTCTCAGGCAACTGAAGTGTGGGCGGCAGTTAGAGGTTGTAATTGTTTCATGGGGAAAAAAAAGTCCATATACATACACACGCAGAATTAAAAAATGAAGTGCTCTTTCCTTTTAGCTGCAATTTCTGACTGCACTTTAGACAAATTGTCAGAATCCGCATTCCCACTGGCAGGGAGCCAGGCTCCCTGGCATGCTGATTAAACGGTGTGTGGGCAAAATGTAGGCAGATGATGAGGACCTGGTACATTGAAACCTTGGAGAGCTGTGTTTTCCTTTGCTGCTGCTTTCTTTTTACTCTCCAAACTCCTTTCAGGCTAGTTTTCTGGCCATCCTGCACTAGATCCGTTTTGGAGTCTGAACATCCAACTTTGGGAACTGAGAGGAAGTGTGAAGCCACAGAGGTCACTGCTCAAGGTACGTAATCCCTAGCTGCTTATTCCCCTGCAGGTGAGCATATAACCTTCTGAATGCAGTGGAGGTAGTTGAGAGACCAAAATGTTGGGCTGCAATAATATAAAGGGAATTTTTGCGTGTAGTTGGGAAGCCTCTTCTGTGAAGGATGCAGTCAGCCACTGAAACACATGCTTCTGGTCCAGCTTCAGCCTTCCTGGGCGCTCCATCTGTGACAGCTCCTCTTGCAGTATGGCTTTACTTCAGTGAGCTGTGCTGCCTTTTTCCACCCTGGGGCACTGGGATCCATCCAGCTGACAAGCACTGGAGTTGGAGATTTTGAGACTTCGCATTTCTAATCAATTTGCTGCTTAGATCTCACAGCTGTGACATTTAAACTGCCACATGTGCGAAGACTGGCGACCGTTGCATTGTTCCCAGGATAAATGTCTGCCTGTCACGGTGGGCACCCTTGGTTTACACTGACTTGCTTGTTCACTTCTGTTTTATTTGGTTTCTCATCATTTCTCTTAGGGCTCGACAATACAGTCAGGAAGGTAAGATGAGTTGTCCAGCCTGTGGAGCCACAGCAGGCATTCGGTGGAGACAATTTACATGAACATAATGGCTGAGTTCCACTGTGAGTTGAAGTTGCCCCACTGCCATGTCTGATGTCACCACAAAAGGTTTGACTGGATAGCTACACCTCAAGTGAGGTAACTGTGCTTTTGAAATGGGTGAGCTGCACTGCACTGAACACTGGTGTGGACATCCCAATTCACAGGCAGGGTGGCCTCTGTGCAGCCTAGCTTCCAAAGCAAGGCAAGATTATTCTGTTTCCAAAATACGGACATAAAAGCTCAATCTCATTTTCAAATTCCACAGCGATTTGATTCACATCTTTAGCTAATTCCTCTCAAACTTTTTAATAAATCTTAAAGGCACAAACAAGTCTCTACAGGTATTTTGCAGCCCTCTGGGTTCTTGCTGCACTTGTGATTCAACAATGTTCATCAATATTGATGTTTAGTTCTGTGTGCAGCCTGACTGACAGGGCCTCTTTGCCAAGTGTTAGGAGTTGCAAAAGTCCTGCAGGGGCTTGTGTGTGCTGGCTGTGTATTGTGGGGCTCAGCCTCTCATGATTACAGGGAAGGGTCTGGTGCTCCTGGTAGGAGCTATCTGTTCCAGCCCAGCTGCACCGTGGTCTGCCTCTGTGCCCAGGAGCCTGAGAGGTTTCACCCTCAGCTTCCCCAGGAGCAGACCAGGGCCAGAGCTGTGTGTGTGCCTGGCAGTTCTGCCTATACTATTTAAACTGCAAACTCTTCAGGGAAGGGACTTTGGCTGTGTACATTCAATACCAATAAATATTAATCCTTATGATTTGCAAACTGCTTGTTGTTCAGAGACTGGTATGCAAAACACCTGGCACAGTATTTTATGAGCCCAGGGGACAGTTTAACTTGTTCAAATGTGTACTTGGCTTTGAGTCACTAATGTGATCAATCAGAGGAGCAGTCTTATCCCTCTGACTCACCAAGGCTGAGTCCTTGAATTTGAGGGGTTTAAGTATCCACTTGATTTGAGTATTAAGGAGTTTGATTTAAAAATTCTGGCTGCTGAAATCACAGTGGAGGCAAATGACCCCAGCTCCCACAAGTTCAAGGAAAGATCACTCAGGTGCTAAAGGCAGATGATATCTACTAGCTTTCATCAGCTGAAAATTGAGCATTTTTGGCAAAAAATGTAGATACACTGGGTTGCCAAACTCCAAAAGCTTGCCCTGTTAATTTGCTCTGATATGTCTCTCATCTAAATGGCTTTAAAAAGATGAAGAAAACCAAATCCAGCCCCATGTAATGGGATTTTCAGGTTTCTCATTCCACTCCAGGGAACCCTGATTTTGCCAAGGGCCATTAAAATGAGAAGGAAGTAAAAAAGCCCATGCCCCTCCTTTTCCATTCAGGTGACTCCTGTTGAAGTACAACTTTTATTCCATATTTCCTCTGCAGGTACGCCTTGAGGCCTTGTGAGTTTCTGCAATCTTTTCACTGTCTCACCTTGAGTGTAGTAATGCTATTTTTTTTTTTTTTGCTGTTACTCTTCTGCATGCTGGTATTACTGGTGTCATTGGAGTATGAAATTCTTTGCTTATCTGTGTCCCTTAGTGCTTTTATTGTTGTTCTGACTGACCACATCATGTTGCATCTTCTCCGTGAGCTATTGTCCCTATGTTCTCTAGGGGGAAAACAAAGAACATAGAGCCTAAGCAACTGGGTCATACAGGAATTTGTGAGCACACCTGGAAGGTGAATTCCCCTCTTCCAGAAAAAGCGGTGAATCACTGTGTCACACTCCTTTTCTAGCTGCCTCCAGTACTTTGACAGCTTTACCTCCTTTATGAAGATCATCCCTTCTTAGTCTTATCCTTAATTTTTGCTCTCAGCTTGTTTAGTTATGGCTTGTCATAACTAAAGGAAAACTTTGCAACTGGCTGAATCTGTTCAATTCTGACTAACACCTCTAGCATATGTGCAACTCTCTTAGCTCAATGCAGAACCCCTCTTTCAGATCAAGCAGTAGAAGTGAACAGACCTATTTGTGGTCACCTGTGCTGCAGTCATCATATGAGATCAGAGTTCTGCTGTGCTAAGCAATGTGCAGCCTCCCATGGCTCCAGACTGTGGATTTGTTCCAAAGATTTATACCCAAGCTGAAATTCAAGAGTGAGAGGTTTATTGGACTTTCTGCCATTACATTTTTGTAGGGTCAGGGCGCACTGACTGGCTGCAGAGCATGAAGATTAGCAGACAAAATAGTTAGGAAAGAGAGAAAAACAAAGACAAAGAAATAGGCACACTGTGGCTATTTGCCCCTGATCAGGTGATTGTTACCATTAACTGTTCTTCAAGCTGGTTTTAGTCACAATAAACAAAAATAGGAGCTGTTTTGATTGAGGGTGGAGGTTAGCTCTGCTTTACCAGTGTTCTGCCTTAGCATTTCCATCCTGCCAGGTGAGAAAAGTAAAGCACAACTTCAAACAAAGCTAAGCCCTAGAGCCTTTCTGTTTTTTCTGCTTAAGCACAGAATAAATTATACAGCATTGGCACAGTCTCCTTATTAATTTCACTCTGTAGGCAATCATAAAGCATTTAGTTTTAACATGAAATATTCAAGTTCTTCTCTGTTTGTTTTTTAATTCTTTATGTATAATTTAAAGAATTTGCTAACACAGAAATTATTAAACATGGATACATCAGATTACAACTATGCTAGAGAAGAGGTACAAGGATACTGGAAACTGAAGGATTTGCCAAAACTATAATAAAGTGTTTTGAATGCAAGATTTTTCCTTGGGTTATGCAAGTAAGAAATAATCGCTGATACTAAGGCTAGGAATGACCTTGTTGATAATGTGATAGAGCCAGCACTGCTCAGTCTGCACAGCACTGGATGGGGTTATTATTACTGGCACTTACCTGTCATCACATGATGACAGCAGATTAGTTGACAGACTGCACTGTGTGCTTTAGTGCAGTCCCAGCTTCTGCAAAGGCTACTCCAGAAAACATCACCCTGTAGTTCCCTCACATCTGCGCTTGGAATGTGCCAGTGGAAAGATCTCAAGGGGCCCATCCTGTGCCTAGTTTAACTGCTTTTCACTTGAAAAAGAGGTGCCATGCTTGCTGTTCTCTGCATGTACCATGTAGCCACAACGTATTTGTAGCATTGTCAAAAACAAGACAAGGACTCCATGCAGCAGGAGGACAGTGCATTGTTCTGATATCTCCCAGTGCTATGCTCTCACTGGTTTTCCACGTGCATCCCAGGACTGCGTCCCTTGTAAGTGGAGGATGGTGAAGTGGGGTTGCAGAGGAAGAACTTCCAAGCTAAAAGTCCCTCTTGCACCTTTGTGGACTCAAGCTGTGTCTGTAACCCATCAATTTTCCAAGTCAGATTTCCCGTCTACTTCCCAAAACAACATTGTCCCCGACCCTAAGCATGCATACCCCCAGGAACATCCAGGTCTTGTGTGCCTCTGCTGCCCCGCAGCTTGGCAGCATGTAGTGCTCTGCTCCAAAACTCTGAGCTGTGAGAGGGTGCAGCAGCTCTTTCCTACCAAACTCATCACTCTGCTGTGGATTTCCTGGCTACCTGGACTCTCTCTGTGGGTGCGCAGCTGCAGTGCTCTCTTGCTCAGAAGTCTGCTCTCATCTGAGCCCAGATTGCTGGGATACATCCTTGTTGATGCTCCAGCATTCAGGCCCCAAATTTCTCCCTGTTGGCTCCCCCTCTCATGGCACCTTCCTGGCTGTCCTGAGCTGCATAGGTCTGGGAAATCTCCCCCATTCTCAGCTGCCAGGCAGGGAGGAGACTGTGTGACCTGCACCATTCACAGAACAAGTACTCTGCCTGGCACCTGTCTGTGCTGCTCTGCCAGTGCTGCTGGAGGAGTCAGTGGGGTCAGAGCAGTAGTGAGCGATGATCCCCAGAGGCAGATGAAGAGTTCCCCTCCCGTCTGGTTGGCTGCATGGGCCTGTCTGGCATGGAAGGGATGAGGGATCGGTGACTGCAGCTGTGGATGCCCGTGGGGAGGGAGAGGAAAAGGCAGGAGCCCCTTAAATGTGCCAGAGCAGAGCTCAAAATGTCCTGCCGGAATACAGAAACCCTTGTCACAGTCCAAGGTATGGCAGTGCTCTGGGAGAGTGGCAAGGGAAATCTGCCATGAAAGGGCTTGAAAGGCAGAATGGGCTAAAGGACAGAGAAGTGGGCAAGAACCTAAACTCAGTGCTGTGAAGAAGTCAGGATTAGAGGAGCATGACAACTTTTCCTGGCTGTCAGAGCATGAGGGAGGCTTACAATGTGTGCAGGGGCGAGGTCAAGCAGGAGGTGGATGGGAGAAACACTGGCAGCTCCATCCTTTGCCCCAAGCCTTGGCCTGGAAGTCTTTTGCTGGTGCCAGCAAGACATGAGTCATTACTCAGAGCCTGAATATGCATCCTGCATCACTTCAAGCTTCCCACCTGATCAAGTTGTGCCACAGGGTGTTGACGGGGTTGGCAAGATAAAAGAGGGGGCAGAACTTGCTAGATGGAGCTGGATGTTGCTCTTTGGCCGAAAAAAAAAAAGTTGCTGCTATGATTATTCACCCTTTCTGAGGCTATTAGTGGGCTGTAGGCGTATAGGGTTTCAAGAAAAGCGTTATCCATTTAAAAGTCAGATTAAGAAAAATCTGCAACAAACTATGTTTCTGAATAGCAATAGGAATTTCTGGAGAGCCAAACACGTATTCATTATTACTGAGAAGCCAATTGCTTCTGAAAAACCTGGCTTCTTGTTGCTTCTTATATTTTCAAATCTGATGCAGTTGCATGTGGGGACAGTTCAGTGGTGGGAGCTTTCACACAGATTTGTAGCACAATGGGTGCAGGAGCAGAGGGAACAGTTTGTGCCATTGCATCACTGCAGCTAAGAAAGCCGTATGTGAAATATCAGCCTCCCATCAGCCACACAGACATACATCTCCATTCTTTCCTCTCCAAATGGCTCCTGTTTCAGAAGGCAATGAGGAATGGAGTGCTGTATTGGAAATGCAATCACTGATTGTAGAAGAAAAGGCAGTCCTTGGTGAAGAGGTTATCATTCAAGCTTTGTATCTTTTCCAGAAAAGCTCAGACTTAACATTGTTTGTGAGCAAAGGGAAAGGAAGGATGGAGTGGGGCAAACTACTGTGCATTTTAAACAGCTTTGATTCTGAGTTGGAGCTTTATGTTAAATACCATGATTCATGTCTATTTATTTTGTTAAGCAGTGAGCAAGCAGAAAGTCTAGCAGCTGAAATGATGTGCCTGAAAGACTCCTGGCAGGCAATCCATCAAGCAACTATTGATTAGTGCTGCCACAGGAACCATTTTGCACAGTAGGACCTTTATTCTTTACTCTGACAAATGCTCACTTAGATGTAAATTAGCTGAAGGTGTCTTTCTCTCACTTGTTAGGGCTGAACTGGGAATGAATGTTTGCTCTCCTAAGAGCAGAACTGTGGAAAGCATAGCAAGAGCCATGAGGAAAAAAACATGGGTAAGATTCTAGGGCTTCAGGAGGTGTTCTGTCCTTTGAAAAAAGGAGGAGAGAAGATAAATCCAAAAATTTCCCTAAGGAAGATAGTGTGCTATCACTGAAGAGTGCTCTAGTGTGCTGTAATGGCTAAACAGAGGCTTGCTGGTAATGCTGCTACTGAACGTCCAGCCTCCCTCACTTCCTGAGGTGCATAATGTGAAGGAAATCAAAGGTGAGGAAGGTGCAATGGAGGTGCTATGATAGCATTTAGATTTGCACTACATTGCCTGCACTGCCTCAATAGTGTGCATGTCAGTACAATGCATAAGCTAAGCAAGCTTTGCTCTCCCAGAAGGGGTCTAAATGTGCTGCCCTTGTTACCTCCCACAAATGGTAAATTTCTCCTTGAATTTACAAATATTCCTAAACCCATTATGAATACCTGACTTCAATTTCCAGCCAGTGGTTGCCATTGCACCTTTCTCTGCTTGATAAAACAGCCTGTCAGGATCCAGAATTTTCTGTCCTTCAGAGGAGCTTTAGCACTGCAGTTGTGGCCTATTTAGTTATTTCTTGAAAAGCTAAACAGATTGAGCTCTCACTATCTCTCAGTACCAGGCATCTGCTCTGCTTTTAGCCTCAAATGCCCATTCTAGTTTTCTTGTTGTTCCTAGTCATAGACATTAAAGGACAGTGTTTTCAGACACGGTATTATACCTTTGGTTTCCTTCACATGGGGTGCAGAGACACAATCACACTTCTTGTCCTGCACCTTGCTTCTCTGCCGGGACTTTGCAGAGGCACTGCTCTTAATAGTTGGTACTGATAGCCAGAGCAGAATGTTGCAATTTTTTCTGGGCCCCAAGGTGGTCTCTGGGTGAATTTGCTCCAGATGGATGACCCTGAGCTTCTTCTTGCCCTCAGCAATGAAAATACTATTGATACTATTGGGTGGGTGATAGTATTTCTGCTGGCACTGTGTTGAACTTATTATTCCTTGTTTTTTTCAAAGAGCTGAGGTATGCAGATCTTGTTCTTGCATCATAACTGAAACTATTTCCCAAATTCAGGAAAAATATGTGGTGGTGAAACAATAAGTATGGGCCCATCCTTGGCTGTTTGTAAAGGCTGGATGAGAAGCACCTTGCAGATTTTGTCTGGAGAGGTCTCTACATGCATGACTTTTGGTCTCTACATGCATGATTTTTTGTCTCTCTGTGGGCGACGTATACTTGATAGCTTGCGGCTGATGCCACCTCCCTCCTGGAATTAATTAGGTGTTGCCAGGTCATAAGTGAGTTCCTGAACTGCAGTGGGTGCTGGGCTCAGTCTGTCAGCATCTCAGCACATCCATAAACATCAGCCCAACAAGGCAGTACATTGGCAGGCCTCAGAGGTGAACAAGATTAGTAGGCTTTTGAGCACAGCAGCTGGGCAGAGGTAATATTGGGGGAATATCCTGGGTTTTCATGCCCGTAATGCTATGTCTTGGTTTTAAACAATTTAAAGGAGAACACTCTGAAATGACCTGCCTCTGTTTATAGGTTCAGCCAATCCCTTTTCACCAATAGGGAACAAATATGAGGAAATGTAAGTGAAAGGGCAAAAATCATGTAACACAAGAAGCAGAGCTGCCTGCCTGAGCAGACTTTAAAAGCGCCCATGGTACCACACCCACCCCTCCATCCCTCCCCACAGTTCCATTTTCTGGCTGCAGGGTCTCAGAGTGACTAAAAATTTTTGGGCACAGATAGAGATGGAATACAATAGCATTTGGGTTACCTGCGGCATGCTGTCATGAAGGAGACAGTTTAAATGTGTGGAGCCTGTGCCTAAATGCTGTTGAGAGTCAGTGCCTTCTCTGGAGATGGGTGTGTGTCAGGTAAATCACCCTGGCCTGGGTGGTGACGCTGAGGGGAGGGCTCTGCTGCAGCTCTGGTGAGCGACAGCTCAGCTAGGTTGCCATGCAGGCAAGGAAAAAGGGGATCTTTCTGCTTCTCTTCCCCCTGCCTGCAGGGAGAGCTTTTTGTGCTTTTTCAGATGTAATGCTTTCTCCAGTGCTCATGAGTGTTCAGACTAAATTCTTAGTCTGAATTTTTTCCAGTACCGTACTGCTTTATTTCTTATGCTGGCAGTGTGCAAACGCCTTGCTGACCTGTGATCTCTGTATGATATGGGTTTAGTTTAGGTTTAGGTGACTTAAGATGTTACTGTAGTTAGATGCCCAGTCCATCTCCTGGAGAGGTGTTACTGGACTTGAAATGAAGCAGTACGTTTAGGTGTGGTTCATTTCGCTCCACTGATGAATGACTTGAAGTAGCATTAAAACAACTAGGCTATGAGGTACACATCCTATTATGTCCAGGAGTATTAGCCCATACAGCAAATAATGTGGCAGAGAAAGAAAATGAATCAGTCTCTTCTAAACCACTGCCTAAATCCACTTTCTGTCATGGTTACATTATTTTATTACAATTATTCTGGCTGCTGGTTCTGGATGACTCCAACTTCTTTGGCTTCAATGTAATTTTAGCCTGTGCCTAAATGAATTTGAACTGAAGCTGGTGTGAAAATAAAATGGTCTTAGCAAAGCTGTGACTTGTACTCTTTCCGATTTTATAATTTTTTGTTTGCTTGTTATTTTTTTTTTTTCCTTTGCAACTAATTATTTTAGGAACAGGTGGCAGGAGAGAAGGTGAATGCTTCTATAGAGATGTCTTCAATCTCAGCCATTTAAACAGCAATTAATTGTAATCTCTTCTAATTTATTAACTTGTTCAGGATCTAGTATCACAAAATATTAACAAGAGCTGAACAGGGAATTCAGCAACAACAAACTATCTGTATATACTTGATTGAGTGTTCAGTTTAATAAACTATACCTATAGTACAATTTGAAGACACTCTACTGTGTAAACTGATGTGCCCTCACATATTTTACTCTATCTTTTTAGTCACTGAGGCTTCTCAGTATTTTTCTGTCTTTCCTTGGGGCCATTTTTACTTCACAGCTCATGTATTGATTTCTCCTATTAAGGACAGGCAGAAAAATTATGAAAAAACACAGGGCAGGATCCAACCAGGGTACTAGAAGAAGAAAATCTGTAACTATGAACTACTGGTGGTTTCATTCTATCATTAATTTTTCAGGAAAGGGATCAGAATGTATACCAGCAGCCAAAGATACACTGGCAGCAAGGGCTGACAGCAGCTGGTAGGGTCTCATGTACCACATGCTGCTCTACTTTGCTTCCATGGTACCACCTCATTGTCACGGCTCAGTGCTTTACTTTGCTGTATGTGTTTCTGAGCTCACTACTTGCAACACCTGAGGGTTTTTTCCTGTTACATGTGGATGCCAGCAACCATTAGCCAAATGCTGTAAGGTTTGATCTTCTGTAAAGCTGTCTAAAATGCAACAAGAAGGATTTTTCATGGACCTCATAGCAGTTTTTACTGATTATTCCAGCTGCACAATTGACCAAAAGTGGGGTGGCAAGGAGAATACAGGTCAGGGGAGCCAGCACAAAAGATGGAGCAATCCTTAAATGTTTATTATCATAGGCTTCACAGGCGGTGCCATTCAAGCTGTGAACTCCCAGTGCTCATCATATGGAAACTTTTGGAAAAAAAGGCCTTGGTGGTACATCATCACTGGCTGCAGCCTTAGATGCAGCAGCTTAGATGTCTAGCTGTTCTAGACAACTCTGACAATGTCACCCCACTGGTGATAGCAACAGAAGGCAGTGGGACCTGAAGGCACTGGAAGAATAGTGGCCACCCAAAAGGATGTCTGGGGAGTAAGGAATTCTGGCATGCTGTGGCCAATGCTGATGAGCCTCTGACTGAGAGGGACAAATGCAGGCATGTCATCTGGGAAGCTGGCATAGAATCACAGCATCATTAGGGTTGAAAAAGACCTCTAAGATCATTGAGTCCAGTCACTGCTGTGCTCTGTGTGTCACCTCTGCAGCAGTCTGGTCACAGCCCTGGGGTCACTGCAGCCCCTTTCCTGGTCTGTCTCCAGCTGTCTCTGATGTTTGCAAACTGCAAGGTGCTGCCTGTCTCTGTGTGAGCACGGGGTATGGTTGTGCAGCACTAGTATCCCTTGTTTTAATACACCCACAGTTTTATGATAGTGAACTAAGAAGACAGAGAGCAGCCTCTCTTGGAAGATGGGAAATAGGCAAAGAAGAACACCCTTTTCTAGACCTGACACTCATTTTCTTGCATCAGAAACTGGACAAATATTTGTGTGCTTTCACCCAGCCAGCGTGTCAGAGGTAGGAATGCAGGACCCATCCTTGTCCTGTGCTCACATACTGACTGTGTATATCCCTGCTACAACTTGACTATCCATGCCATGGGTGTGAAGGAGGATGGGGAAAGGAAACTTTGGCAAACCATGGGAAAATCCTTCCTGGGCACAGCCAGGGACATAGGACTAGCTCTGGGGTGGGTGTCTGTGGCGCTACTTGTGCTTGCAAGAACAGGGGCTGACAAAATGGTCAGAGCTACCTTTAACAGGGTCATGGAAAAGCAGGATGGCCACTGCTGAGGGAGAAGTAGGGAGTCTGCCCTCCCTTCAGTACTTGCATTCTCCTTTACCCTACCAGAGGACACAGCTGATCTTCCCTGGCTTGGCTGCTGGCAGTGGTCTCTTGGGTTTTTCACCCTCTGCTCCTTGGGCTTCAGAGTGAGCAGGACTGGGAAATAATCAGCACCTTGGAAATGTTCTCCACTGATGCATTAGCATTGTGTCAGTGCCCCTGACAGCTGGTCACAGGATGGGGGATCCCACACAAACGGTGGTGGTTGCCTCAAGAATATCCTGTCATTTAGTTGTAGGCTTTGTTATTTATCTTTGTGTGCTCTAAGCCTATTATTTGCAAATCTCTCTGTTATTATGAGTGGAGTTACTCAGCTGTCCGTCCACCAACCCATTCAGTGTTTGAAACATAGCCTTAAATTTCCATTTATGACTTCTCCTTCTGAAATGAAGCCCTGATCCTTCAGTCCCTGGAGCTGTATGAGATTCTTACCTTCCTTAGAAGCTTCTCCTACACCCAGTTTGCACTCACCCACAAATATTGCTAGGCACATATGTCATTTTACCTAATCATTATATGCTCACCTTCTGGGGAAGTTCAGGGGCTGCCTTGGCATGCAGGCTCCACATCAACACCAGGTCTAGTTGCTACTTTACTCATTATTCATTCTCAAATGGTGAAAGCAAGTGCTCAATGTTTCCCACTGAGCTTAACCAAGTAACACTTGTGAAGAGAAAAGCTTGGTTTGCCTCCGCCTCACTTTCAGCTGCAAAAGACTATCTGAAGAACACCGACAGCCTTCTCCTTTATGATCTTTCCATATCACCAACCCACTGGAGTAGTTAAATTTTCTTTTTTAGTGCCAGTAGGTGGCATTGCTTAATCTCTTAAATGCCCAAAAGTTTAGCAAAACATTTGGCCATGCCTTTAGAAGTAGTACCCAGTTGGAAAGTCTCACAGCCTTTCCCAACACAGCAACAGCTTCCAAATCCAGCATCTAAATTCTGGCTGGAAATCAGTCTGGTTTCTAGCCCCCAGAGGAGTTAAGTTGTGTTAGCACTACCCTGCTGAAGTTACAGGGGCAGAAGAACTAGATAGTTTTATGCTATAACATGATAAATTTGTGAACAAGGTGGCATGGTGAGTTTACCTGTAATATGACAGAGCAGCAGTCCATGATTTTGCCATTGCTACAGTGGTGTGCTAATGCAGTCAGCTCAGTGGAGGCACACCACTGACAATTATAGCTCCTTCTTGTGCTGGGTTGCAACCGTGATTGCAATCATGTTATGTCATAGCACAGACTGACACTTATGCAGCCATGCCATCTTTCTTCCCAATGGATAACCATTTCCTGTCCAGAAAATACAGCACATGGGACACTATCTCTTCATCATAAGAAGACTTGAGAGGTATTTCCAAGTGGATGTTGAAAGTTTCTGGCACTGTAAATGCAACTTTGCTGAGAATCAGCACTCCAGGAAAGACAACTTGGCAGGCTGGGGATGGCTATGGTGACATCACTGGAGATGACTCTCTACAGGCTGCTGGGAGAGGGGCGGCATATGAGGAGAAAGGCAAACAGCACAAAGGCAATTGGAAGTCTAAGTGAGAACCCCCTTCAATGTTGTCTTGCATCCAGGAAAGAACGCACAGACACATACATGACTCCAGGGTAAACTTCAAGGTCTCATCTCTTTGTAAGCAAGGAGCCTCTTAGAGGCCTCTGAGAGTACTCACCACCACAGGATTAGATTTATGAGCAGAAGACATATCCTTGGTCCATTCATGAGAGGACCGCTGGAATGGATAGGAGACATTAAGTGACATGCCCAAGGTCACCCTGGACACCTGTCTCAAGCAAGCCACTAACCATCTTGCTGCTCATGCTGGCTCAGGGAAGTGGAGGTCCAAGCACAACTTTTATCCAACCATTTCTGTGTCATCACATGGCAGGTTGAGATGCATTGCACCTGCTCATGTGGAATGCTTTGAGCATACTGATGGGAGACTGCATGATTCACCTGCTGTCAGAGGACAGAGCACAAAAACATTGAGCAGCTCTCTGAACGAGAACCAGGTCCAGCTTGGCTCTGGACCACTGCACAACACCACATTTCAGTGCTGTAGCTCCAGTACCCAGGTTGACTCTGTCTTTGTTTGCACAGCAGGTACACCACTATTTTCTGAACCACACATGGCATCTGACACAATTATGGAATACTGTCATGGTTTGAGCCTGGCCAAATTCCAGGTACCCCCAAATTAACACACCCACACCCAGGGCTCATGAGTTGAGATAAGGAAACCCAGGAGAAGACACACTCAATGGGCAAACAGGACTAACTTAGGTTGCAAAGTGATCTCATTTATTACTAACAGAGTCAGAGGAGTAAATGAGAAGTAAAAGAAACCCTTCAAGGCCACCGTTTCTCTGCTCACCCCACTCCCTCCTTCCCAGCAGCTGCACAAGGGAACAAGGCATGGAGGTGGGGGTAGGTCAGTTCCTCACCCAGGTCTTCTTCCCCTGACCGGGGAGAGGCTCTTTTCCTCTGCGTAGCCATGGGTCTCACTGTCAGCAGCCCCCCTGACACTGCTACAATGACGCTGGTCCCCACACAGGCAAGCAGTCTCCCCAAAACTGCTACGGCGTGGGGTCCATCTTCCACGGGGTACAGACCTCCGAGCCAGGCCATTTCCATCTCGGGAGCAAGGCTTCTTCTGTTTTCCGGACTTCTGCTGG
>VZRN01004657.1:563170-634676 GCA_013397935.1 Dasyornis broadbenti | reverse complement strand
GGATCTCAGCATTTCCCGTGGGCCCCCATGGGCTGCAGGGGCACCCCCTGCTTCACCATGGCCTCACCACGGCCTGCAGAGGCTGCAGAGCTCCGGTGCCTGGAGCTTCCCCTCCCCCTCCTTCTCCACTCACCTTGGTCTCTCCATGTTGTTTTCCCTCACATACTCTCACCTACTCCTCCTCCTCTGGCTAAGGAAAAGTGCATGCACCCATTGTTTTGGTTTCTTCTTAAATATGTTTTCCACAGAGGCGTAACCAACATCTCTAATTGGCCCAGCCTTGGCCAGCAGCATGTCCATCACCTCAGAGCTGGACATGGTGAAGGCTTCGAGAAGCTTCACAGAGGAGCCATCTTTGTGGCCCCTCCCCACCAGAAAAACCTGGGCCAAGTTAAACCACAACAAATACATGTGGGGCATCATGCAACTGCCCATGGCAAAGGCAAACAGGCCATTCCTGGCTCTACAGTGATCTCCTGCTACATGCTGTCCCTATCTTCTGATTAGAAACAGCTTTTTATAGCGTGTGTTTGCTCTTTCAGGAGTTGTAGCTCTAATGGGCCATATGTGGTTACTCCTGTGACACTGGGATCCTTGATCTACACCAGTGAGATGCCACTCTAGATCTTGATTGAGTAGGAGTACAGTTTATCTGACAGGGAAATCTAAGCCTTGTGGAAGACACCCCATCAGGAGCTCTTTAGGACACAGATAGTGACTTTAGGACCTTTCCCTCTTACCCATGCCTGGGTTATATATAACCATGAAAGGTTATATATATTCTACCTCTTGCCTCAAATTGCTGACAATGGAGACGACTTTGGCCCCTGAACACCAGCTGTGCAGCAAGAGCAAGGCATGGAGAATACATTTCCTTATCAGATGCCCATTATTAAATACCTTTCAGTTTGTTTCAGAATCCTTTGTTCCAGAATGAAGGCTCTGAATGATGAATATAGTTAGCATCAGGTGATGTTCACTGTGAATTAAAAGATTTTCAATTCCATTGTATATAATTTCTAGGGAGCCTACTTACATTACATTTTCATGATTTATTTTTAAATTGTGGCAAAGCACTGGAGTCTATTCTTCTTGGAAAGTGATGTATGACAAGCTGTGGGATGTTCTCCTGAGTGGATTCAGACTGTCTTCTTACATAGTCGCTTTACCATTTTTGGTTGCAGACTCTCAAAGAAAATTTGAGAGTGATTCAGATTCCTAAACACGTGTACCCAGCAACATTTTAGATATTCCTAGGGTATCCAAACCCTCCACTCAAAATAGGCAGATCTAGTGAGGCACCTGTGGGCCCACAGGGTTCACAGACTGTTGACTACAAGGTGCAGCTTTGGTAGTTAGTCTTTTGATATGCATTCTAAATCTTTTCTTGCATATTGTTGTTCTCTGACATTGGAGGGGTTATGAGGAAATTAGCCCCATCAGTTCATCCTTTGCATATTCTATGTCATGCCCATTTTTTTTGTCTCCAATTAGGAAATCCAGCTCCTCCACCTGTGGCCGTAATGGTCTTGGCTGCAAATCTCATTGGTCAGGCTGATGTGGAGAGGCCTATTCCTTTGACTGAGTCCTTCTGAGGCAGCAGTGACACAAAACACATGATGTCTCTTTCTCACACTTGCCTGGGAGCCTATTCCGCTGTTGGCAGCCCTTCCTCAACCCTGCTTTTTGTCTTGCAGGATATGTCATCTGTGCCATGATATGCACTCATGGGACTGAATTAGCCCTGAAAGCAGTCTCCTTGGGTACACATTATGGCATTGCTCTGATGCAAAGTGTTGAGAATGGTTCAGTTGCCTGAATACGAGAGGCTGGTGAATATGGAGGTTCTGGTCCTTGCAGTGGGCTATTCACCCCCAGGTGTGCTGTTTTCAGGTCTGCTTCAGGCTCTGTTACAAGAGCCATGCTGGTGGTGTTGACTATGGCATGGGAAGAAGGAAAACCACATCAACAAAGGAAGAAAATAAGACCATTCACTTGCTCACACTGCACATACCTGTGTGGCTTGACTTCAGAGAAGAAGCATCCTTTCTGAATAATGTAAAGATAACCTTTTAAAAGAAAATTACACAGTGTTCTCCTTCCTGCTTCTCATGACAAGCAAAGTCTAGGACTTAGTAACAAAATTGGTTACCAGAAGCTGTTGGGAGACTTGGATACTGCCCCTCACACAGGTGCAGCATGCAACCGTCTGGAAAAGGAGAGCCATTATGGACAAGAGTGGCCATGCAAAGCCTTTGAAGGACGATAGTGCTGGAGAGGCATGTTGTCACTTCCCTCTAGCTCCCATGACATCTAGAGGGAATGAGAAGGCAAGAAAGCAAGGATCTTTATTTGTTCCTAAGTGTCTGTAGTGACTGCAAACAATGGGTATCTCTTCATTAGGAGAAAAAAAAGCTGGTCAGGATATGACATAGAGAAGGGCTCTGGGGTTTTTTTTAACCTCTAGGCAATGAATACCAGAAATCTTTTCTTCCTTTTATAGCCTGTTAGCAAGTGCTGGCATTGACCTGATTTGTGCAGATGCTGCTAATTGTGATAGGCTGGAACTTGGAGGTGCTACCTGAGACCAGGGTCCTCTTTCTGCTATTTTCACATACTAGGCACATAGTGGAAGAGTTTTTCAATGTCCATGAGATCTAGTTTTCTTGAGCACAAAACCAGACACTCAGCTTCTTATCAAAGCACTCTATGAGCAGGTTTGAACTGGGTTTCAAGGTTTTTCTCCTCCAGTTCAGGAGTAAGTCCTTCTAAGGCCTTATCAGCTATTGGTAAGGAGTTGCTATGGCTGTGTTTGGCAAGAAGCTGCATGCTTTCAAAGCAGTGCAAGAGTGCACACTGAATATGCCTGTGATTGCTCTTCTTGAAATACCAGTTGGCCCAGAACCTCAGCAGTATAGTGCTGTGGACCTCAATGTGTCTCCCACAGAGTTTGGCAGATGAAAGACCCAAGGGAGGAAACTGAGGCATAGCAAAGTGTTTCACCTCTTTTGATAGTGTTTGTGGCCCCACAGCGGGAGAAACTGGTACAAGATCTTTTGTCCATGATGAAGATTACTTGATGCCCATGTGTCAGGGGTTTTAGCGACCAAGGTATTTCAGATTAAGTTTGAAATTAAGATTTTCCCTATGTTATCCTTTCTCCTTCCAGGATCATGTCATGTAGTCTTTCAGCACCTCTTTAAGACTGTTACAAACATGTTTCAGTTCCTGGGGCCTACAAATTCTTCAATAGCTCATCATGAAAAGGTATTGACTCAAAAGCCACATCTGTTCCTGCCTGTAGAGCTGAAATGCCCGTAACCAAGATCTACAGGGAAAGCATCTGAGAAAAGACATGAGACAGAATTTTATCTGTGTTTTATCCACAGTGTAATAAGTTGTCCATGGTCAATTTGCTTATAGTGAGAACCTGACTGCTGAAAGAGAGCTCCAGGTTAAAGATACTGATGAACCCCATTGGAATAAATTCTCCTGCAGCAAGTGCCCTTCCTGAGGCAAAACATATGATGAAATATTTCTAAACTTCTTAGCTTGCATTTAATTTAATTAATAATGAAGAAAACTTAAAATAGATCAGGACTAGCAATATGTTTCATAATTTGTGTAATACTGTCTTTTTCCTAACTGTACACTAGGGATGAATGGTAGGAGTTTATGTCCTGTTGCAAAATTAACCAATTCCTGCGGTTCATTCCTGAATTTTCACAGCAGTCTGGATACTTCTGCAGCAAAATTATGGTCTTCTGTCTGGGGACTTTTGTTCCTTCTTTAACATTTCACTGCTTATGATACAGACTTATGGGAATACCTGCAACCCCTTTGCATCTAACTTGCTGTCTTGTCAGTAGCCACCAAGATGGTTCCTCCTTTATCTTTTGTATCTAATGATGTATATATTGGGACTGCAAACTCTTTTTTACTTTCTCAGTATTTCCCCTGCTCTTACCTGATATAACAGAAATGCTCTTGAGCTCCATGTTGAGGGCATGGAAAACCAGTAACAGATCTTCCAGAACTGTATGTCCTTTTACCATTCATGTCTGAACACCCATCCTGGAACATAAAGAACTCCCATGCTTTTCCTGCAGACAGTTCCTTCAGTAATGTCTTGTTTGCTTTTGATACCATCTAAGAGTGCTGCGTTCTTCCATAATAGTTAATGGATTTAAGTGCCCACTTTAGAAAGAAATGGGTGTCAAGGGGTCCCCCAAGAAACTGTGAAATCTCTCATTTTTCAGTATGAGATCTGTGTCTTGACATCCAATTTCACACAGAATACAGTGGGACAACTCTGGTTTGGATGAGGCCCTAAAACTGTGTTGTTCTCCAGTTCATCAAATCCTGTGTGTAATCTGAAAAAAAAACAACTGGAACTTTCCTCTGGCTGAATTAGCTAAACAGCTCTTAGAACTTGTGTTTGACTTTCTAGGGGTTGATTTATATTCTTGAGGGACAAGAAGCAAGGAAAAAATTTAGAAGGCAACTGCCAAAATTTGGTGGTAGAG
The DNA here is from genome assembly GCA_013397935.1 of Dasyornis broadbenti. Lineage (NCBI taxonomy): Eukaryota > Metazoa > Chordata > Aves > Passeriformes > Dasyornithidae > Dasyornis > Dasyornis broadbenti. The sequence continues at coordinate 630,150 of VZRN01004657.1, read as the reverse complement.
ACTTGAGTAGGTGGAAGGATAGCAACAGAGTTATCTTTCTCCCAGAGAGCTGTTCCAGTTGATTCTCTTGGGGTTTGCAGGGCTGAACATGTGAGTGGGAAGGGCTGTGATGATGGCTGCTTGCCACAGCACTTTAGGGCTTGGAGGGGCTTCAAGTGGTGAGTACTGCCCCTCTAAAGGGGAGGAGGGGGCAAAACATGACAGACATGATATTCAGACACTTTCTGCTTATTTCTCAGCAGACGTCACGGGGTGCTCTTCAGTCAACCAAAGTCTTATGAGAGTGATGTGTTTCCACTTAGGATGCACAGAAATGCTTCACTGTAGTAAGTCTGTGCTGGATGAGGACATTTCTGTACAAGGGCATGAAGCACTTTGGAGGCCATCCTTGAAACCCATAACAATGTTTCACAGGGAAAGTATCCGATAACCAAGTGAGTTACCAGCATAAGACTGTGGCAACAGATACAAACATGATACAATCAAAATGCCCAGACACAAGGAATGAATGAGAAGTCTCAGAAGGTGGCTAGAACATCCTGCAGCTGTAGTCAAGGAGTAATTTTACAATAGAGTGTTTTCAGTCTGTGGTGTGCGCATCAACCTTGCCTCAAATACTTGTCTGCAAAGCCACACCAGTTCCCAGATTCACCACGGGGGGATGGTGTTTGCAGGATGTAGATAAGCATCTGCAGTGGATGTTGAGTTCCATTTAGCAATCACTTGGCAAGGCTGACTGCAATGCAAGCACAGTTCATGCAATTTCAACTGTGTATTCTCTCCAGGGTATTGTGTCATGCAGGAAAGGCCTCTAACTTCTAAAAAGGTCGTGACTGGACTCCCAAGGGACTGAGATAGCCCTTCTCTATCCTTGGGGAAGACGTTAATTTTCCAGTGAATGTGGGTGTAGATAGAGAAAGGATGGTGTAAGGTCTTGGAACAAAACATTATGCTGGCGTTTAAGCAAGTTTGAGGCTAGAGGGGAATAGGCCTGATTCTCCCCTTGGGTTATTAGGCAGTTATTTATTAAGATGGTTTACCCAAGTGCAAGGACCCTTAAGCACAAGTTTGGCTTTATTGTGTTGAAAGAAAGAGATGTTCTTAAGTAAGAACAAGCCAAGAAAAAAGTGATCAGCACAGGAAAATATTAGGAAAAGGTGTGTATTCCTGCAATATAAACCTCTATGAGAACTGATGAAAGAAGGCCTTGACACATGAGGAAGAATTCAAAACTCGAATTTACAATTTATATATTTTTATTTTCAGCAGGAGTTTTAATTTTAGCAAGAAATAAATCATTCTTTTCATGTCCCCTGGTTTGACCACATATCTTGAGTGTTTTAAAAGATCAGACATCTTTCCAGCTTGTGCAGTCATAACATGCAAAGCTAGTGAACCGATCCTACTTGAATTCCTGTTAGGTAGATGGGAAGCTACTTTTGTGCTATGCAGATGTTATAAGAATTATTCAGCATAGAAAGTAGCAACCATCTGCATGAATCTGTTGCACTTTTGTAGGGTTGGAGTTACTGAAACTTCAGAATCCTTTTTTTCATGACACAAGGGTTTGTGTATACACCTCAGGGCTTTGAATTTTGAGTTGGATGTTACAGGAGGACTGTAAACAAGAGAGGCTGCTGGATGGACTAGGCTGTATGATTATATGTCCAGTTCAAAATTTTGCCTCCAGAATAGGTGCTTAAGGGAAGGCTGGCAGGTACACCACTCCACATGACTAACACTGATTAGCTGGCTGAATACACAAGTGAATATGTGCCTCCAGACACACTGGATTCATCAGCTGTTTTACACATTTCACATGATCCTGGAGGCCATAACCTCCTAGGGAACTGTCTGTATAAATTTCACTTGCAGTTTCAGGGTTCAAGAGTCCTCTTCCTCCAGACTGTTTCCTTTTGCCTGTTCCTGGGGCAACCCAGCCCACAGAGGTTTTGGAAACTTAGCTTCCACAATGCATGCTGTCTGTGATCATCGGATGACAGGTGGTGAGGAAATATATCATTGCTGTAAGACTCACTCTCTATGTCTGCATCCAACCATGGCAAAAAAACTGGGGAAGGGAATTTCTCACTGAGCATCGGTGAGTGCAGCAGAAGGAGTAGCCAGGCACAGATATGCACACGGACATATTTCAGCAGGCCCCCAGTAAGAAACTAATACTGTTCCCTGCTCAAGTCAGTCAATGGTCCCAAGTCCTGTGCTTCAACAGCACCAAAACCGACCAACAGGCTGGGCTGGGAGGAATGAACCTGTTCCCTTGCAAATCCTATCAGGATAATCAGTAATTCCTCTTCAAGGAAGTATCAGACTTTGTTTCCACACATGTAAACCCTTCATTGCAGAAAGAGGGCAATCTGGTCAGGAAAAGTGCCATATAGTAAGAGGTCTTGTTTCACTGCAAGGAAACCTTCTCTACCAGCTATTGCAAAGTTACTAGTAGCTAATTAGAGCTGACTTAAATGGTATTTAGTGTGTTATTCCAGAAGAAAATAGTTTTTCACAGAGAGCGAATGCAACAATTACACAGACGACAAATTATGAATTATCATTTCTATTTTTTACGTATTTGCATTTTCAGATTCCGTTTCCAGATTTTTCAAATTTATGCTGGTATTATAAAGCTGTGGAAATTACTTTTTTGGGATAGACATGTTACATTTTTGATAAAAAAGGTATTAGATATTAAATTGAAATACCTACCTAAGACTAAACACAAATACTTAGTAAAACCATCAACGATCAATTAAATCAAATAAAATAAAATCCAATTAAATAAAAAGTTGTTCATTATTCAAATTGGATTTCAATGGCTGGGTGGTCATTTCCTTTTCTACACTTTAAAAACAAATTTAAAAGGAAGTTACAAACCAGAAAGTTTTAAAAATTTGCTTTTAAAGTGTCAAAACAAAAAGGTTGGATGGAATCACTTTTCAATCTTGAGCAATTTAGTTAATTCAACCCAAAACTGCAAAATGCTCTGATTGAGTCATAGCCTAACTTTTCAAAGCCAAGAACTATTTAGGCTGAAAATACTTTGCTGAGCTCTACTTCTGCCTCAAAAGAGAAGCCTGCAGCTGTTTCATAGTGAATTATCCATGGAGCACTGACTCCTTCCTTTACCATGCCTAATCAGCCCCAAATTTGCCTTAATCCATTAGCTTTGTTTGCTCTGTTGTCTGTCTCTTCTTTATCTGGGGAAGGAATAAAGGTGACAGCCCAGAACCAAACAGTGGAGGACTGTCCTCTTCAATTGCTTGCAAAGCAGCTCACAGGGTAGTTCTTCCCTCTAATCAAAGTCCTGTAATGTCCCTAAAACATAAGGAAAGAATTTTTTAAGATCTCCCTTGTTACAGGAAAACTTTATATAGGAACTGGTTTTACCATGTTCACAAATGGAAGCTCCTTTGAGGCTATTTTTTTCCTTCTACAAAGCTTTTTGTTTTTTTTTTTTTTTTTTTTTTGTCTCTCGTAACTGTTAAGGAAAAGAAATACAAGCATAAATATAACAATTAAAAAAGAAAAACCCAACAAATCTGCATGGTTGAGATGACAAACCACAATACCCAGATATGAACTACTGAAGGAGTCAGAGAGTAGCTTTCCACTAATTTGCTCTCCAACATAAATAAATGATAAAAGAGAGAGATTAGCAAACAAGGGAAAACTAGTGGCAGCTTGTGAACAGTTCACTAGTCCATAAATGGGTTGAATCTTTCAGGAATGAGGGCATATCTTATGGAAGCAGGTCGTTTATGAAAGATTCTCCTTCTAGTCCTGCAGTTGCTTATGACTTACAGCTTGCATTACAGAAGAGTAAATGTTTAGCCTTCATGGCCATAGAGAAGAGTTTGATGATAAGAATGTTAAACCTTAAAGACCAGAAGGCACATAAAAATTACCCCAACATTTGTCCTTTGAAACAAAACGAAGAAAGCCTAGCGGTTTTTAAGCTAGATGCAGTAGTGTTCATTCTTTCTGCTATTTGTATTTTCTCTAGTTTCTTCTCAGGCCTGTCAGTTCAACCCTGTAATTCAAACATAGGACTTCTAGAAAACCACATGGTATGCATACAATTGCATGTGCCTCGGTGTCTCTTTGTGGTGGAACAGGTATGCATGGGCTGGGTTCATGCACAGCCAGCCTCTCCAGTGGGAAGGGGAAGTGCCATTCCACTCCCAGCATCTCATCATATGTTCTGCAGCAGCACTTCCAGCAGGTTTAGTGGCATTTCTAAGACCTGAACTCAGGATCACATCTAGGTCAAGGACTGCAGCCAAAGAGAGCCCTCATTTTGGCCTTCAGGGTGCATAAGCATCCAGCAGCCAAGCATCTCCAGAATGACTGGTAAATGCAGATATCCTTGGAAAAAGCTGTCTCTGTTAGGAGCAATGTGAGTGTGTGGAAGAGACAGAAACTGGCTTTTGCATAAAAAACTGTGCTACATCTCCTAGATAGGAAAGTGTTTGTTTGGTCCTGGACTGGAGGCAGGTTAAGGCATCCAACAGGAGCTGAGCAGCAAGGCCAAGCACTGAGAAGGCTGAGGCCATTTGGCAGTCTGTGGAAAATTCTGTGCACAACAAAATTTTGTCGAGTTTACATCAAAGTGGCCTCAGGAAAGCCTCAGGAAAGTGCCTGGAGGGAAATATAAATCAGCAGTGGAGAGTAAATAATTTCTTTTCATTGAAGAGGAAAAGCCTAGGCCCAGCACACAAGCTTGGTGCAGGATGGGTGTGCTGGCTGAGAAAGCACCTAAGCTGAGGGGTGCTCCTGTACCCAGCAAAAAGTCAGCCTTGATCCGAGGGGCTGGCGTGTGCCTGCTGTGAGGGTCCACTCCAGCAGCAAAGCAGATGTGTTCCTGGAACCTTCCCACTTAGTCAAAGAGAGTTTTCACTGCTTCACACTGCCTTCTCAGTTGTGTGAGTCCACAATACTGTGTGCACTAGGAACTTCATCTGATTTTATTTAGCCATGAGTTTAGGTTAAAAATAAATAAATAAATAAAATTAAAAAATCTTTTAATGTTTGTCTTAGGTCGAAAAATAAATTTTTATGTTCCTACATGCAAAGGACTGAAAGCCTCAGTTCTAACACCAATATAAAATAATACCTAAGGATGTGAATGACTAAATCCCAACACTGGAAAATTTGAGGACGACGTTCATGCAACAACAAAGGAACCCATATTCCTTACAAGAGCTGCATTCCCAGAGTTCTCATGGCATCAGACCGATAGAAAATCAAGTTCACATGTCCCTAATTATTTAACAGGAATTCTTGAAATTCCCGCAGGATAAGTAATTTGAAACAACCCACAGAGCTGTTTTGCTTGTTTCCTGGGGCAAATTTATGTCAGTTTGGTAGTTACAATGTTATCAGCTGCCTTGGAAAAACAGGCTCTGCTAATACGGCCATTACCTAATTCATGCCTGGAGTCTGATCCTTGGAGATTTCTAAGCCTTTTAGTGATCCCTTGAATGGCCTCGTTATAACTTTAAACACAGGGGCATTTACTGAGGTGGCTGCCATAGTAGGAAAACAGGAAGGTTTATAAGAATAACCATTTTTGTTTGATGTCCTACCATCTGCACAACTGCAGACTTGTATATAAACACACATGACCAATTTTTCACCACTATACATTAAGAAAAAATTACCCAAAGCTCTCTAGGAGATGGGAATGTGGAGGAGATGAAGGTAGTGGTGGAGCCTGATATCCGTGGCTTCCAGAGGAGAAGGAGACCAAAAATATTTTTCCCTTTTTCCATTGTTTATTTGTGTCTTTACATCCCTTAGGAAGGACAGCGACAGGGGGTGCCTGCCCTGTTGAGGGTGGTCTGAGCTCTGGGTTTCTTTCTGCTCCTCGCTTTGTACAGAGCCTTGGGACAAAGCTTTTTCAGTTTTTGGTGTCTCAGCTTCTCACTCTCCTACACATGGCTTTAGGGGCTGCAGAGGGTGGTTTCCTCTCACCCAGATCCCCACTGCTGCCTGCTATGATCCTACGGGAGCACTGAGGCACAGCAGCAGTGAGTCAGGAGGAAGGTGGTGTCAGACACCATCAAACCAGCCAAGTTTCCATCTGCTCTGTGTGCGCTCTGGCTGGTGGAGAGTACCGTGAAGTGGACTGGCTGTACTTTCTGCTTCCAAGGCTGCCCTTGATACACAGCACTGGTGCCCCTGGACTCCAGCAGGAACTGGAACATGCCCTTTCTGTGGCGTGCTATGTGGCAATGTCTTCAATGACAGGCACGTGACTTGCACAGTAAATGTGACAAACTGAGCGCTTTGCAACTTTAAAAACAGAAAAAAGTTTCAGCATATTTGTGGCTGCAGATGACAATGATAGCATCATTTGGTTCCCTGAGGGCCAAGTTGATGTACTTTCCTCGGAGACTGTCTCTGCAAAAAGGGGCCACAGAGAAAATGTGATTTTCCAACTTGGAGAATCCTGTCTATGGGATCTGAAGCCCCTCACGACCAGGGAATCAGGTCTGCCATTTTTCAGGCTTCTCCCATAGTTTGCATTGTTTGGAATTGATGAATAGAGAGACTTTATTGCTGTGGCCCCTGCCCTTCCTCTCCCCTTCTCCTCCTCTTTGTGCCTCCTCTTTGTTGCCATGTCTTAGTTTTGGCAGGAGTATCTCTGGGACAGGGACCACAGCTTCACAAGTTCCTAAAAACATTAGCATATTTGTCAAGACTGTGAAGTAATGCAGTGAAGAAAAAGGTGGAAATAAATACTATTTCTTGGTTTTTTACAGGTGGCAAATAGAATAGATCAGACAGGGAAACTTTACTGTGCATATGTAAACTCAGCCTGTTTTCTGGTCATACTTTGAAGACAATTCACTAACTGAACTCAGGCTTTGCTTGAAGTATTTTAAACATCCATGAGAAGTAAAATTGATAGATACAAAATTTAGGAGCACAAAAATCGCTGCAAGATTTCTCTTCAGTTCCTAGATGAACTGCATGAGTGTGCTTTGACTCCAGGCAGGCTGAACTGTCCCTTGGGAACACACCTATCATTCCATGAGCACTCGGTTTGGATATCCACAGCAGTAGTGTTGGGCCAAGAGGGTGTTTTTACTTACCAGTTGCAAAACTCCAGAGAAGCAATGCTAACTCAGCTGAAACTCTAAAAGAAAATTAAAGCAAATCCCCTTTGGGATGAGATGGAAATGTCAGCCCAAGGATGAATCTGTTCTCAGTAAGCTGCAAGCAACTAAAGGAGATACAAGTTGGAATCCAGCCTTGGCTGCACCACACACCATCTGTCAACCTTGCAGAGTGAAATAAAGGAAAAGCGGAGAGCCTGCAATTATCCTCTCCCTTGTTGGATAGCCCAGAGGCCGGAGAAGTGGATTCTCCTCTCTGATAAATTTCTTGAGATGGACATGACACATTCATTTTCCCACTGTGGTGGTGCTGTGCATTGCTCTCTCATCCTACTTGCTTTTCCCCTTGGCAAGCAGGAACACAGATTGCCAGGCTGGGATCTGAGAAGGCTCTCTTCCCAGGGCTAGGGGTATAGTTTTAGCAAATTGCAGGAGAAGAACATGAGAGAGCAGGGGACGCTGAAGTCTCTCCACCAGGCACACTGCTGGCAAAATGCAGGGACTTGCTTCTGCCCTTACAGGCGGCTGAGCACTCCTGGTACTGAGCACTTTCAGTCAAGCAAATCTCCTCCCTCTCCTTCTCCCCCCTGCCCTTGCACATTTTCGTAACCTTGCAAAAGTTTCAGACAACGTCATCTTTAACCTACTGCAGGCAGGACTTGGGAGCCGCGTGAGGAACAGCAAGGGGGACCATGCTCGATCAGAACACCAGCCCCACGGCCAATGAATAGGGGACTTGGACTACACTCCCCTACACGCCACCCCAAACAGGGTGCCAGAATGTCTCTCCCTTCGCATTGCATTTTGAAAGATGTGTCTGGCAAGACAGCTAACTGGCTTTGGCAGGCACTGCCATGAGTGTGATAATTAATTAAAGCAGTTGAGAAAATCATAGCGTGAGCTTACTCCACAATGGGATCCACAACCAGAGCAGGGCCTCCTGCTCTATTCCATACCTCGATTTTTTTTTAAAGAATCAGTAGCTTACATTGTTCACTGGAAATAAGAGAGTGGGATGAAGAGGAATGAATCCTTGTGCTAATCAGTGAGAGGACCTTGTCTGTGAGATAAGGCAACCAGGGAACAGAACAGCAAGTGATACCATAGCAAAAGAAAGGACGAATATGGGAAGACATAATAGCTAAGGGCTATTTTACACAAGCCTCCTCCTGTTTCCTATGTGACACCAAAGACTGAAAGAACCTCTCTGTAAAACAGAAAAGTTAGCAGGAGGAACAGGTGTCCTGTATATTGCAGTCAGAGCTGCAGCTGCTGCATAGCTCCCCATATTTCTATGTCTTCCGCTGGGTTCTTCCAGGTATCAACAGTGAAGTTGCACGTATTATGTTCCTAAACAAACACCCATGTGGTTCCTGCTCTCACCTTTCCCACTGCTGCCCTTTTAGGGAGATTCAAGATAACCACCAGACATAGCATTTGGTGCGACTGTGGCTCTCACCTGTCTGCACGCCTGCCTGTCACTGGGCTGTCCCTGCTGCTACTGAAAGGGACTTGTGGCCCTCACTCACTGCCAGTGTGGAAAAGCAGGCAAATACTGAACCAAAAAAATGGCCTGTTGATGAGAGTTGGTGGGACAGGCTCACTAGTTACCCTCAAGCCCCTGGATGTCTTGGTGCTTTTGTTGCTCCTTGCTTGAAAATAAGAGGCTCAGCCCAGAATAAGAGGACCTCAGCTGCATGTGAAGTTATTGCTGTAGCCCAGTTTGTGGTTATTGAAACAGGCAGGGAAGAGTAAATTTTTTTATTCCCAAACTGGAGTTTCATTAAAAATGGCTGATTTTCAGAAAAATACATTTTAAAAAACAGTCCCTTGATATCTTTGAATAAACTAAAAGTAGGAGAAAAGGATCCTTTTTGTTTGTTTCTTTGAACTGATTAGTACAGAAATCATCTGAAAGCTTACTCTGAATTTTTTGCTTTATTTTCACTATTTTTCCTCTGGGTGGGGAAGGAAACAATGAAAATATTTATAGAAAGAAAGAAAAAAAGAAAGAAGAAAAAGACTTCTTACTTGTATTTCCTAGTCAGAAGGAGACCAGAACATGTTTTCTGCTTGTTTCTAAGTAGATACTTTTGCTGGAAGACCTCTCACCCTCAGTTATCAATTTTTTTATATCAAAGCAGTACAAAAACATTCAATGTCTCATGTTGTGTCACCTCCCTTCCATTCTCCATGTGTTTCAAGCTTCCTTTGGAGCATTGTTGTGGAAATGAAATTTTCTGGTTGCTTCCCCTCTTGCTTGTTGTGTGATGCCAGTGAGTTTGCTTGGGGTTTTGCACAGCTGCACCACATAAACCAATGCTGCCCATGTTGTGTTAGAGACGCTTCTGGGCTTGTTTTGAGCTTAACCTTCTACATGGTCTGTGGGTGCAAGTACCAGTCTAGTTATGCAACTCCTCTCACCATTGTCCAGGCTTTCCCCTGTCCTTATTAGAAACAACATATTTTAGCTCTCATTATAGTACCTTCCACCCACTTGAGAGTCCATGAGTACAATAAATCAACCTCTGTTTTACAGATGGAGCTTTGCTTTCCCCTCGAGGATTATGTGTTTCATAGAGGAAGAGGAACTCAAGTCCAGTTAATTATTGCACTGGAGCACCTTGAGTTGATGACATGAAGCTTCTTCTCCATCCAGTCATGACTATCTGCAAGGGAAAAATGGTTTTTAAAAGTTGGAAAATGTGCTGTCTCATCTATTTCAGATTATTTTGCATCCGAGTTTACAACAGACTAGGGCAATTTGTTAAAGATCCAAGAAATCAGAATTATCCCCTTCCCCTGTCTTTCAGCACTTGAAAGTTTCCTTTCAGTGTTTTATTTTAAATCTTCCTTCTTTTTGCATTTTTTTTTTTATTTGGTGGGCACTTTGCCTGACACTTTCTTAAATACATAACTGTGTCTTAAAGTGAGGCATGGGCATAAAGAAAAAATTATGCAAACAAGCATTTTCAGTGTAACAAATTACATTTCATTCTGTGTAAATCTGCTGCCTGCCCTTGCAATTGATGGGTTTCACAACCTGTATTGGGAATTGACTGGAAGTCTGATTATAACCTGTGGATTTGCAGATGGGGCCAGCAATTCATTCAGGACTGATGTGTCAAGCATTGCCACTGCTCAGGTAGAGACCTGATCCTACAAGCAGTTAAAACTACACTACTTCTTTTCCCACACTCCCATTGTAATGTAAGCTTTTTCAAAAATTTTTTTCCTGCAGTAGCCACAGATATAGTTGTGCAAATCAGGATACTTCATAGTTTGTTTTGCTCCGATGGGGTAATTGTTGTGGAATTGTAGCATCACCTCTGATTAGGGTGACCTGACAATCTCCTTTACAGTGGCTCGCCTTAAAGTGTTTGTTCTTTTAGTTTGCCATATGTTGCCATCAGGGAATGAAATTTTCTAGGAAGGATGTCTGACCCTAGATAGAGTGACGCTGATTTCTAAGGGGGAAATTACACTATAGAGTTTCAACCAAATTAGATCAAGAGAAATGCTTTGTTTAGTCCACACTCAGGGAAAAGAAAGACATGAAAAGGTTCTTGCTATTGTTTTGATAAGAGGGTCTTAAACATTACATGTCAGAGGATATGCTCAGTGCTCAGCAAGCTGCAGCACAAACCACATTTTTTCCTGCTCACATCATCACCATCCTCTGGTGAGGAAGGCTGGTCTCTCTACTGCCAGCCTCTTCACTTCCAATCCCCTGCTCTGATTCCCAGCCTCGATCCCTGCCTCACCCACTGTGTTAGCCCCCTCCTCAACTTGCCACTCAGTTGTCTCAATGGAAAAGTCTCAGCACGAATAGTTTGTACCCTCACTGAATTCTTCCAATGCCTTCTGGATATAAATAGGGATTGCTGATGGCGGAAATTCTAGTTGTGTCTTGGGGGAAAATGTATTCTCACTTACAGATCTTACTGGTGTTTTAGTGGAACCTAAAGTTGGAAAGGTGATCCAGTACTGCTACACTCCAGCAATCTCTTATTGAATAGTCTCTCTAACATTAACCAGATATGTTTTAGTCTCCTATGGTGCCTGGTATGAGAAAGATCAGCTACCCTTAAAGTGAATCCCTTTTGCTTCACATTGCAAAACCAAGGAGTCCTCATTCCCTGTATCATAAGCTTCTTTAAGAAGATGGGCCTTTGGCAACAAAGTGCACAATGAAATGAAAACTGGTATTGTTATTAAATTAATGTCCTTACATAACTGATCTTTCACCCAGTGGCTGCCAACACAAATCTCACTGCAAACTACATTTCTGAGAGGAGGGCAGAGAGAGTTGAAGATGTCAAAGAACTGATTTTTTTACTTATCAGGAGCACAGATGCAGTCTCCAGTGTATTAATTTTTTCTCCAAACTCGTATCCCCTCAAGTGCCGGCAAAACAAGGTCTCGGCAAAGATTTTTCAAGTGAACAGCGGTAAGACCCTTGCAAGCACTGTACAGAAAATGCAGTTAGCAGCTGGTTACTGGTACAAAAGCATAAATGGGAAGGAAGACCCCACCAAAGACACAGCAGAGCTAGGTCGCCACAGGCAGTAAGGACCAAGGGGGTGAAACTCCGGGGCCGCATCCTGGCTGTGAGCGCAGGGCTGGCCAGAGGGCTGTGGGAGGGCTATGGGAGCCAGGTCCAAGGAGGGCTTAGAGTCGAGGGCTCTATGCACGCCGTGCCAAGCCGGGACCATGCTGTTCCATCCGTACCGCCCGCTCTCTCCCGCGCCCCGAGGAGCGCCCGATCCCGACCCCGACCCCGGCCCCTCACCCTCATCCGCGCCCCGCCCGTCCCGGGCAGCGCCGGCCCCGCCCCGCCCCGCGGCTGACGCCCAATGGGCGCGGGGGGCTCGTTTGCATATTTGCATATTTGCATATTGCCCGGGACATAAGGGCGGGCGGGTAGAAGCAGCGCTGGCCGTGCTGGGCGCTCCCGAGGCTGCCCTGTCCATCGCAGCGCTTCTGCGCCGCGCTTGTGTTGTCCTAAGTTTTTAAAGAAAAAAAAAAAAACCAACTTACTTTTTAATTTTTTAATTTTATTTTATTTTATTTTTCCGCGCTGAAACTTTCGTGGCCCGGCAGGAGGCGAGATGGGGAGGAAGGCATTCCTGGCCGCCGTGTGCCTCTGCCTGTGCTGGGTGGCTGCTCTCGGCGGTGAGTCCCGGGCCGGGGGGGCCAGGACGGCGCCCGGAGCGCGCACAGGACTGGAGGTGCACGGGAGCTGCCGGGCCTGCCTGTTGCTTTTGGGAAAGGGGGAAGCGCTGCCGGCATGGCGGGAAAGGGGAATTTGCAATCTTTCCTTTGTGAAGCTACCCTGGGATGCTTGGGATGCTGTGGGATCGGGGTATCGTGAAGTGGCCTTGGAAGGCACTGTAGAATGACGCTGGGGGGAAGCTCCATGGAATTAGGAGAGACTTGGAGCCTGTTATCCAACCGAAACTCAGGCACAGCCTGCCGGGCTGATGGCACGACCTGTTGAGGTTTGGGATGTGTTTTTTTCCTCAGAAACAAGGTGGCTTTCGAGAGTCCCTTGCCCCAGCAAGGGATTTCCACAGCAGTAGCACCACGGTAAGGTCCCTCGGCTCCCTCCTCTGTGGGACTCATCCATCCCTGCATCCCAGCTTTGTACAATTCTTGATTCTAGACAAGGCAAGGCTGAGTTTCATCGTTATCATGGCAATACGTTCGAGTTGGAGTCAAGCCTGTAATGAGCAGAATCCATTACGGGTAAAGTGAACAGAGGGATGTACTCTATAAGCTCACTTATGGCTGTGTTCACTCTGCCTGTTGTACCTGCACTTGTGCAGAGGCACCCTGTCCAAGCTAGACCAAGTGGAACATGTGTAAATGTTGACTGCTAGGTGTTCACTAATGCTCTCTCAATTAATCACAACATGGTTGAAGCTGCTATGAACAAAGAGACTAATTTTAGGAGACCACTAGTCCTCAAGCTTAAAAACTAAAAAATGCTCTTAAAATGTTAGCAGTGCCCTGTCACAGGCTTACTTTCTTACACTGATCTCCCACACAGAGTATCTATCTTTAGAAGTTTCTGGCCTTAGAAGAAAGGGTGGCTATAGCTCCTAGAGCTGCTTTGTGATCCTAAAATGGAATATATAAACTGCCGGTTTTTTCTGCTGTGGTGCCTTTGTTACTGCTTTGTGTACAAGGAAACTGAAGGGAAGTATTCAAAAGTAAGAGGATGGGGTGCTAGGGTACAGCTAAAGGAATGTATTCTAGCTCTGAATCCAATCTTGTGCCATCAGAGACAATCAAAACCAGTTTTCATCACTAAAATAACTATCTTCCCAGAGAAAGCTTTCATCCCTGCAGGAACTGACTTGCCACAGACTTACTAATAATTTTATTATTTCTACTTAGGAACAGGTTGTATGAAAGCAGGTCGTGTGTTCATCCTAAAGCAATTCAGGCCTTTAGTTGCACACTATTTCTTGCATACCACAGTAAAAAGATTTTGAAACCACAGAAAACACATGATCCAGCCCTCCAGGAATCCAGAGTATTTTAAAAACAACATAGAAAAAACTTTCTAGGTGAAGAAAATGTTGGTGTTCCAGGAAAGATAAAAACATTGCTAGGAATACAATCAGATCCTTATTTTTGCCAGTGCAAATCCAGAGTCAGCATATTTACAGTGTTGTGTGATGTGAGCTGCTGGCTTTTTCTATATCTGTGTTTGGTATAGACATACCAGGGCAGCTGTGGCATGGCGTTTTGAGAAACAGTGCATTTTTGAGAAGGCACAGAGGTGAGGCTCTCAGGCATCAAGTTGTGCTGGAGATTAGCATGATCACTAGCACTCCTGAAAGTTTGTTGGAATCTTCTCTGTGCAGAAGAACTTGCATGATAGGGCTTTCTCATGCATCCTTACCTCTATATAACTGCGAAGTCTGACAGTGGTTGCGTTTTAATTGTCTTGGGCTAATTCCAGATATCCCAGAGGGACTTATGGATGGCAAGATCTCTGCTGGGTTGAGTTCCGAGTGTCTCAGCTACAGCTGAGTAAAGATTGGACAGGGAGTACCTTGGAGAGGGGTGGGCACCCCTGTGTGCAGTGCGAGAACAGCGGTTTGCCAGCTGCAGAACTTGAGCTGGGAGGTCCTTGCTTACCTTCTGAACTTGTGCCCAGTAGCTTTTCAGAGGTGTTGCTCTTTCAATTGGCCCCACCTGGGAAGTGAAGCAGAACATACTCTCAGGGCTCTGCCATTAAGGAATACATAAATAAACTTGAAGCTGTAATATTTTTACAGCAAGGTTAAACAATAACCGGATTCATGCGGTATGTTTCCTGGGATTGCAACACACTGTAGTCTGCTTTCAGTTTATAGTGTAGATCAAATTAAATGATAACTGTTCTGTGATATAACCCCTTTATTACAGCTGACTGTGAGTTTGCCTCAGAACTCTTAGGAATTCAGTATGTCTGGTTGATGGGTGATCCTAATGCTGATTGTCGGCTGAGGGAAGATTTAGTCTAGTTAACTACAGCTGGTAAATGTTCGATGTTATGTGCAGATGGTTGCTGCTGTGCATGTGTGTGCATGCATGTCTCTGTGGGTTATAGCTTACAGTCTAGCAATGTACTTTCTAAGGATATTTACACATAGTTAATAGTCTTTCCATTTCTTAGTGCATAATGCTAGGAAATCATTATTTATCAAAGATTCCCTTTTTAAAACCATAGCTTAGGTGCACTCATTCTGGCAAATGCATTGTTATCATATTTTAGCAACCTGTGTGATGTGGGCAGTTTAGCTTTTGATTAGTGTTCCAGATGTTGTTACTTCCTCAAGACTCACATTCTCCACCCAGCTGATTTTGACTGGTAAACAGTTTCAAAATCAAAATAACTGCCAAGTTGCCTTGGGCTTCCTGTGAAAGAAACTTGAAACTTAATTTTCTTGATTAGTGTGTCAGAATGCCTGAAGTCAATGTGATGCTTTCAAAATTG
Organism: Dasyornis broadbenti; assembly: GCA_013397935.1. Lineage (NCBI taxonomy): Eukaryota > Metazoa > Chordata > Aves > Passeriformes > Dasyornithidae > Dasyornis > Dasyornis broadbenti. Next base: position 615,021 of record VZRN01004657.1, on the reverse strand, counting down.
ATAATTGACAGGAGTCCCTAACTGAATGGAATTTCACAAGTTGCAAGTCCAAAGTATCACAAACTTTGAACAGGAAAAACAAAACTACTGACTTTTCCCAGTTAGTAAGCTTCCTCCTGCACTCCACCTCCACTTTGAGTTCTGTGAGATTCTCGATGCCTTGATGCACAGGCCAACTTTTTTTTTTTAATATAGAAACTCAGACTATGGAAGTAGGAGTGTAAGAAAAGCATCAGAAGACTTTGTATAGTGTGACAAAATGGCAATGCAGCCTATAGACCCTTACAAAAGACAGCTTGCATCTGGAATTGGTCACTTAATTCATAATTCTGCTCCCTTTTCCAGTTCCATAAATAATCCCTTTGTAGGTCATGTTAACTGTAAGCACATAGCAGTAGACAGAAAACTTTCTTTTGCAACAGGTGCTTGTATTTGTAACTGTGCGGCTGGAAGCTTTGTTAATACGCAACACGTGCCTTTGTACTTTTGCTGAACTATGTCTTGGAAAGTGTAATTTTTAGCAAAAACATAGATTTATTTTTTGTCTGCATATGTTTACTTCCAGTCTGTTTTATTCAAGACATTATTTAGAAATAGACTTACATTCTTGTCATGAAAAACTACTTTGGTATCTCAATATGAATGTATGTGTATTTCTTAACATCTAATTTCTGTATCTATATTAATGCTAAATGTGATGCAAATTCAGATAAAGTTTTGTCCACCTTTCAGAAACCTCCTGAAAACTACCAATTTTTGGGTTTTCCCTGGTGTACTTAACTTGAGTTAAAACATATTATTAATTAAACTGTGGTGAGTGTGTATATTGACTCTCTGCACTTCTTTGTGTAAGACTAAGAATGAGGCCCGACAGTTCACTGGCTCAGGTCATGATTCAAGGATACTTCTCCCTTTAAATCTGTGAGGAAGAAGTCTATGGCAAAAGTCTATGAATCGCAAAATTTGGTTATGACTTATTTTTTTAATAGACCAAGAAATACGATGAGGTACAGAAGCAGAAGTGGGAAATGCTAGTTTTCTGGAGTGTTATGCTGTATAACTTCTGCTTCAGGTTTAAAGGATGGTACATGTAGGTGTTGGTGTGTGTAGTGAGTGTGTATATACTGTATGTACCTCTGTACTGCATTTCTAAAATGTATTCTGCAGAAGCTGGGACATGAGGTGGTACTGCAGCATGCGTGCAGCACAACATTAGGTATAGACCAGGTATCTTGTGCTCTGAGCCATATAGAGTTTGCAAAGCCAAACCCAGACAAATTCTGAGGAAAGCTTCTTGATGAGCACACCATGAAGATGTCTGTAATAAACTCCACTACACACACATTATTTATCCAAAGGGTTTCTTGCCTGCTGGGAACTGACCATATGTGGACATAAGATAACATGACACTTTTTGTGGGCATAAGTTGATAATAATAATTTCTTCTGACTTTCTAATTCATCATACAACATAGTTAAATGTGAAGTGTGGCTGCCTGCCATTTGCCTAATTCATGGGCTGTGCTTTGCAGCTGCTGCTTTCCTGGCGGTGACTGTATCTCAGTGATTTTATGTCCTCAAATCTCCATCAAAGATTTTTAGACTAAAACATGCAAATATTTGTGAAGCACTTAGCACATCTTCAGTGGCAGATGCCACTGTACTGCAATCTTTCTAAGCTTGGTGCACTTTTCCAAGTGCACCATTAAGTGTAGTGCACTTCGAATTGTGAATTTCCTATAAGCTTGTTTTCAAAAGAGCTGTGGTCTGAACTTACATGCAAATTCTATCATGTGTTTGTAATTGAAAACACACTACAAGACAGGATAGCAACATAATTTAGATTTTGTATGATTATCAGATAAGTTTAATTCAGAAGGGAAATGATATCTTGGTATGAAAGGAAGCACTATTAACTCGTGAGCAGGTGGACTATTCTTGTTCGCCTTCCTGTACTAGGAGGGAATATACATAATTAAAAGTCCTAGTGTTGTATGCCTTACAGCTGAAAGCTGTTCTTGTTCCTTTCAAGATTTTAGTGAATGAAAAGTTATCGCTGATATTTAACTAACCAGCCTTTGAGATTTTTCTTTTTCTGGCTAATAAGTAAATAATATAAGTATAAAGATATGTTTCATAAAAATGTTTTATACCCCCTTGGTGAGAAAAAGAAATTTTGAACATGCAGTGATATAGAAAAGGGATACATTTGGATAGTTTGGTAAATTTAGCTTTCAGTAGGTGGGTAAAATGTTATATTTACCATTATGTGAATCCTTCAACTGGTTTGGAGGAAGGGTAACATCTATGAAGAACACCTTTCTTTAGGAAGAAGGAGCCAGGAAGGGGGCCCTCAGTGTAATTATCCTGGATTAGCTAGCTAGCCAGCCTAACGCACTCAAGGTCAAAACCTAAAGCTGAGTACTGCCTCTGTTCAGTGAATGGTTCTTGCTTTCCTGCATGTGCTTTGACAGGTGAGAAGTCCTGCTGAACCTGGGCAACGTTAAGCCATTGATTACAGATGACAAGTTTCTCTGAGGCTTGTGCATAAGCTTTCGTTGCAAGACTGTGTACTGGTTTTAGACATGCCGGAGGTTAGACCCTGATTTCTTGTGACCCTTAAAGAATAGCAAGAACTTCCCAGACTTTATAGAGCTTCCTGAGCATTAGGTGAGGTCAGGCATAAGTCAGTGCCCTGCTGTGTATGATAGCTTGAAGGAGAAGACCAGAAAAACCCTTTTGGAAAAAAATTAATTGTTAGTTATTCATCACCTGAGTGATGCAGCACAACTTTATGCAGAAATGCAAATCTACCAGTTATCATAGAAAACCTGCAATTGGGGGGAAAAAAGAGGAATAGAAATCTGCTTTGCATGCTAGCATGAGGTCCTTACTTTGTCCATTTGTATTCCCTGTGGTGGCTCAGAGCCATTCATTAATGTGTTTTTAGGAGTTTGTAAAAGTTTGGTGGTGGTTTCGATGCCAGACAAGACAATGCTGAGCAGCACAGAGTTGGCATAAGTTCAGCTGCACTTGAAAAACAGGCAATCAATATTTGCCAAACTCAAGTTGCCAAACTAGGGCCTGGGTTTTGAAAAGCTAATTACAGGGCCTGCTGTACATAGAGGCATTTAAGTGTTGAATCAGACATAAAAAGAGGAGACATGTAAGTTTCTTCCCAAAGGAAATAGTGAGTATGAAGCCTAGAGTCACCTCTCTGTCTTGTCAGGAGCAAAAGGAGTACTTGAATTTTGAAGCTGGAAGCTGAGGGAGTAATCTTTGCAGGCTATGACATACTTTGTTACCACCAGGGCATGATCTTCACCTCCTTCCCCACCCTGGACTCAAAATAGCTTCAGGCAGAGGAAGATATTTTTCTGCAGCTTATTTTTCTCGGGTTTATCAGGTGATCTTAAAATGTACTTGCTTCAACATAGGCTGCTGGTTTGCTAGTTCAGTTTCTCTGATGGATGTCTGATCTTCTCATCTGCTGTTGGTTGGTCAAAAGTTAAAACGAACATTTTGTAAAACAGTGGTAACTTCAGAGCTCTTAATGTGCTGCAGCTACATGGTGTTTTAAAAGGTTTTGTTAGGCAGTGATTATTGATGAGGTGATGTGGAAAATGTACCATCAGAATATGTAATAGTGTGGTAGTAACTTGCTGCTTTCCTGGATGGCTGTCTGTGACTGTCCTGTGCAGTTTTCCGTACTCTTGTGATACTTAAGAGTTATCCTGTTTAATGTAATGGGGAAAATACTGACTCTTAAAACAGATTCATACATCTCTGACAGCTCAGCAGATTTTTACTGTTTTAGCAGGATCTTGGAAGGGGAGCAATTTTCACCCTTTGATTTCCCTTTTACATAGCTATTGTGTGGCCACTGAGTGCCGTAGGAAATTATAACCTTGTGTCCCATTTTTTGAGTGTTCCAGATATCTCTCCACCATTGTGGCTTCTGACTTTGTCCTAGTGCTCCTAAAACACTCCTATATGTTCTCTGTGCTCTTGCATAGCAGAAGCTGAAAACAATTTTGAGGGAATTGAGAGCAAGTTTTCCTTACGGACACCTGCAGAGCCTGATGAGGATGTCTGCTACCTGGTTCCTGGGCAGGTGAACAGCCTGGCACAGTGCAACTTCAATCATACCAGTAAAACCTTTGTGGTCATCCATGGGTGGACGGTAAGACAAAGTGGGAGGAATCTCCCTTTTAACCACACTTCTGATAAACTGGGCAGAGGTGTCCTACAGGTATATTAATCTATCTCCTTTTTTTAATTAAAATCTCCAAAACTGACAGGTGACAGGGATGTATGAAAGCTGGGTGCCGAAGCTGGTGGATGCTCTGTACAAGAGGGAGCCTGATTCAAATGTCATTGTGGTGGACTGGCTAGTTCGAGCTCAGCAGCACTATCCGGTGTCTGCTGCATACACAAGGCTGGTGGGAAAAGATGTTGCTATGTTTATTGACTGGATGGAGGTAAGACATGGAGACATGTCTCACATTGTACATAATGTCCTAGGAGACAAAACAGTAATGATGCAGCTGTGTTAATCATCTCCTGCTGGGTCGATGGAGTTAAACTTTTGCAGACAGTAGTTCTGCTGGACTGGTAAAATTCCAGCTTTAGTTTATTGGTTATCTCCTACTCAGAGACCTTTTGTAATGCATTCTAGAAACATTACCTTGTGGTCTGTGGAGCCTTGTGAGCCTGCAGTATTTCTGATAGCTCTGTGAGAGGTAGCTCACAGAGAAAGACAGGTTCGTATATATTATACAGCAACCAGTCCTTGGGAATCAGAAATCTGCCTTTGGAAATAAGCCTTTGGAAAATACTGAGGAGATCCAGAAACTGGTGGAGAGGGGGTGGTTGAAAACCTTTATAATACAAAGCCCTATGTTCTATGCTTTATTCTGTGTTCTTCTCAGCTTAGATTTTGGCCATAAATTAGTTAGATCAAGAAATCTACTATAGGACAAAATTATGATGACTGTGTTATGAAACACTATGTATAGTGTTTCTTCTATTATTCATAGCTCAAACAAAGATGCCAGTATTAACAAAACATTTTATTTCGTGTCTTCTGATTTGTGTTTGGCCTTGAACTTTAAACAAATTGTTCTCTTCTGCAGGAGCAATTCAATTATCCTCTCAACAATCTCCACTTGCTGGGGTACAGTCTAGGTGCTCATGCTGCTGGGATTGCTGGGAACCTGACCAAAAAGAAGGTGAACAGAATTACTGGTAAGAAAACCTGTGACTGTAGAATGGAGAGTCCCATCTCTTCCATACTGAAACATTACATTCCACTGAAAACTCACCAGAATAATTGTTGCTTGCTGGCAGTACTTTGGTTATGTGTTCATGATTTAATGAACAGGGCTGATATTTCTGTAGTAGAACTGGAAAAAGATTCAGAAAATAACTACAAAGGTGGTTAGTGAGAAGCCTTTGTTTGCTTCTTCACAAGAAATGAGTAAGTAGGCCATGATAAAAGCATAGTTGGGGGAGTGTGGTAGGGTCTGACCAAATTCATAGCTTGGGAAAGGTCACAGTATCTCTTGCAGCATGAGAAATTCAGCTGCTTGTCTTTATCCAGGTAGTCATTCCTTGCAGCTGATGGGTGTCTTCAAAAGGAGCAGGAGCTAAATCCTGCTGCAGCAAGTTTAGTACCTGCAGAACTCTTTGCCATGGGATGATGCAGATGCAAGAAGTTTATATGGGCTCTAAGGGAGACTGGACAGATAATCAGAAGAGATTCAGTGTGGGTTATTAAAAAGTTAATCATAACAGGCTCAAGAAATATTCTAGGCTGGAAATAATACTGTGAGAATTTGGAGAAGACGAAGGGAGTGTGCATATGCTTGTCCTGTTGCTATATGTGCTTAGATGTCTGCTGAAGGTGATTTTTGGAGACTGAAAAGTGTGCTAGACAAGGCAGAGTGCATGGCCACTCTGGGGCTGGTTTACAACTCAGCACCTGGAGCGATGAGCCCCTAGCACTGATCTCAGTGACAAAGGAATTGCCAGCGTCAGCAAATGAGGCTAAGAAAATTGTTCGTCTGTGGTGTCTTTGTCGCTGAGAGAGCTTGGGAGCAGCGTTCAGAAGAGAGCCTGGCTCCTGGCACCCTTTACTCTTTCACCTGAGCCTGGCTGTGATCCTAGATCCACAGGCATGCTGAGAGGTGGGCTAGGCAGCAGTCACATTTGGAAAGGTTGAGTCCTGAGAAGTGGCAGATAAAAATCAGGAGGCCAAAGTGCTAGTCCCTCTGCCCTTCCTTTCTCTATGTTGCAGCTTTGCTGCTTTCACTGAGGCTGCCAAATCACTGACATGTCAGCAGTGCTCTGTTATGCCTCCACAGTTGCTCTTGGTGCCGAGGATGAACCTTTCCCTGGGAAAAGCACTGGGAGCAATGTAATGTGGCCCCTGAAGCCCTCACAGCTGAGGTGGAGGGCAGCTCAGATCTGGTGAAGCTATCTGTGGGTGAAAAACACAGGTACCAGTCCTCAGCTGAGGGCTGCAGTAGAGATATGTCCCTTCACCTCTGCCTTCAGCTGTCTCTCAGGTAGTTGTCTGAGCAGGAGACAGTACTTGTTCACTGGTGGAATAGTCCTGTTTTTTTTTATGTCAGTGTTGCTGCAGCTTGACAGTTTACCATAATAATCCACTTCCCCTTAGGTATGTAGAGAGTGAAGCTCTCATTTATGTCTCCCACTTGTTCCTCTGGCATGGAGTTGTCAGCAAGACTTTTCCATACTTCAGACACTTCAGATGCAAGTTATACAATTCTTGTCAAGAGAGGAAGACATTGAGAAAATACTTATGAGCTTGTTTCTTCCATCCACTGGAAATGCTAAAGCTCTGAGGGAGTTGGCTGGGCTTTCTTCCATGCATTTGCATACACTTTTTTTTAAACAGTGACAACATTTCATGGTAGTGCATTTTATTTTCCTGTATACAAGAATGTTATTTAAATGATCCCTCTATAATATCTGCTGGAAAACCAACACTGTACTCAATACTCCAGCCTAACATGGCAGCTGAGTTTGGCATTTGTTATCAATGTCTGTGTCTTTGGCAGACAATAATCCCAGTTTTTCATTGTGGTTTGTCCCATAAAGGACTGGATCCTGCAGGTCCTACCTTTGAATATGCTGATGAACTCACCCGCCTCTCCCCGGATGATGCTGACTTTGTGGATGTCCTACACACCTACACCCGAGGCTCTCCAGACCGCAGCATTGGCATCCAAAAGCCTGTTGGACACATTGATATCTATCCCAATGGTGGAGGTTTCCAGCCAGGTTGCAATTTGGGAGAAGCTCTGCGTCTGATTGCTGAAAAAGGCTTTGGAGGTGAGGTTGCTCTGATACAAACAATGTAACATTCACAGGGAAACCTGAATAACCCTGCAAGGTGCCTTGCAAGGAAAGATCTCTGAGAGGCACAGGAATGTGTTCTTTTTAGTGCTTTTTAAAATCATCCTGTAAACCCCAGCTCTGACTGAGTGGATTGTGCCTGCTGACAGCATTGCTTAGGGGTTTATATCATTATATGCATGCATGTATACATATTACACATTTTCATTCTTTCAAGATGTGGATCAGCTGGTGAAATGCTCCCATGAACGATCCATCCACCTCTTCATTGACTCTCTCCTCAATGAAGAAAAGCCCAGCATGGCCTACCGCTGCAACACAAAGGAGGCCTTTGAGAAGGGCCTCTGCCTGAGCTGCCGCAAGAACCGCTGCAACAATTTGGGTTACAAGGTCAACAGAGTGAGAACAAAGAGAAACACCAAAATGTATTTGAAAACCCGTGCTCAGATGCCCTATAAAGGTAGGTTCTGCTTGCTCACTGGTCCGCAAGGCTGGTACTTGTGCTCAGCTATGTGTCACGGTGGCCGTGTGCTGCAGATGGCAATCCCGCTGCTTTGGTGCCTGTGGTGAGCACGGGTGAAGCTGACCTGTAGTTTGCCATTGAATGCAAGTCTCAGAGAAGTGTCATCTTGCTCGGAGTGTGGAGGTGTGGGGTAGACTAGGAAAAGAAAGGTATTTCGTAACATGTTTCTAAGTAGCAATAGTCAGACTTATCTGCTGCCCAGTTACTTGGAACAGCTGAGTCTTCCAAAGATTTTCAGTGTTGTTCATCCAGATGATTACTTTCTTCTTCTGGGAAAATAATCAGCAGAACTCTTTCTCATGAGCAACTTAAAGATATGCAAACACCAGATTTGTGCCTTTGGTAGAATGCTTGCTAGAGGAGCACTAACCCTTGTTAAAATATCACAGCACTTCTTGATTCCAGTTGCCACTGTGAGAGGTCTGAGAAGTACAGTGCCAGAGAGAACTGGGAGGCTTTCAGCTAGGAAAATAGCCTCTGAGTCGGATTTTACTACCTTATTTTGCTCCCTAGCTTTGTCTGTACCCTAGGGTATGCTTATAGTGTGCTTTGTGTGATGGGTCAGAAATCAAAAGGCACATTCCTGCAGTGTTAGAACAGCTGCAAGACTGGAGTTCTGTTGGCATTCGGTGCCTAATCTGCACTGTCAGTGGGTTGATTCTGTTTTTCCTTTTATCAAGCCTCCTGTAAGAGGAAGGCACAGCTCACTTGTTTAAAGTCAAGGATAGCAAGTCCTACATGTTCAATACCAGGTCTGAAGCTGATACTGTTCTCCGGAGTTATTAGAGTGGCAGCTTGAATGCAGAGTTTAGTTGCAAGAGCTGCAAAGGTGTTCTTTAATGGTGATTGCCTTGCCTACTGATATTTATCTTCTCACAAAAATAGTTCCCGGGATACCTGAAGGGGAGAAAACCTCCTCATTTTTGTGAAGCTGGTGCATTCTAGGATTTTCAGAGGAGAGGTGGGTGGTTTTGTCACCAGCTGTCTCTTTGGAGGTTGAGTTTTCCTAATGGCCTTTTCTTTTGTATTCTTCCAGTGTTTCATTATCAGGTCAAGATCCATTTCTTTGGAAAGACTAATATGACAAAGACAAACCAGCCATTCCTGATCTCTCTCTATGGCACTCTAGATGAGAGTGAGAACATCGCTTTCACACTGTGAGTAGCTACAGAAACAACTGAAAAGTATTGTTGAGTTTACCTAAATTTGTTAAAGCGTCAAGTGAAAAACTTGTTCTACCTCCAGCTACAGTAACCTTACAGAGTCCCAGAATCTGCTCTTGTTCTTGATCTAGGTGTTGCATTCACATCTGAAACTGATGAACTAAACCCTATTGACGCTCTTTTTCGTAAGACATTTGAAATATGGAAACATGAAGTCTGACCTGTGACTCGGTCTAATAGGAGTTTTTCTAGTACTTTCTTATTTTCCTTTCAGTGTCCTTATGCCATGTTCCAACTGTGTTAAATCTTCTTAAAAGTAAATTTATGTGTCTGAAGGTCTCTGTGCATAAGCTGAGGGAGACATGGCATTTGCTTTCAGAGCTCTGCAAATAAGCAGAAGTTTGTGTGTATATCCCTGGACATGGGCTGGCAGGGAATGGAGCTGGAAAGCACCGAAGTCTGTTTTCTGCTCTGAGGAATGTAAACTGTTTCTGGGTGGTGATTGTCTGGCTTTTCCGAGAGTTACCAGCACAGGAGAGGACAACCTTTGCCTGGCAGACTGTCCCAGGATTTTACCAGCCTAGTTACAGAAGTTCCTTTTGTCTCTGCAAAAGCACAAGTTGTTTTTTTTTTTTTTTTTCCTTATTTGACCCACAAATGGTGGAGAAGGTTGCTTCCTTCTCTGGAGTACAAAAACTCCAGGTTCTATTGTGCCTGAATTTTCTTTGTCCAAGAGTTTCATGGTTTTTGATTTTGTTTGTTTGTTTATTTTCTTATTCTTCTTCACACAGGCCTGAAGTCTCTTCAAACAAGACCTTCTCCTTCCTGATTTACACAGAAGTGGATATTGGAGACCTGCTTATGCTGAAGCTGCAGTGGGAAAAAGATACCTTCTTCAGCTGGTCAGACTGGTGGACTCCATTTACATTTGACATCCAGAGAGTCAGAGTGAAGTCAGGAGAAACTCAGAAAAAGTAACTTGTTTGATTGTTATAAGCTATATTAACTTTAACTGATAGGGTTTGCTGATTTCTGGTGTCTCACAAGCTGGGACAAATATGTCAAGCAGTTACAAATAGGTACAGCACAGATAACTGGGGCTCCAGAGGTATCAAACCACCATTTATATCAGCCAGGTTCAGTTGTTTGCTTTCACTGGGGTCTGCAATTTGTAGTCTTATTCCCACATAATTAATTTATATCCCACTGTTGTATCTACTTTAGGTTAGTTATACTATGCAGGGGAGTATCTCCATGAACCAGCACCAGTGACTGTGTTTGCAATTTCCCTCATCCTTTATCATGCTGGGTGTTTGCATAGGTTTTGTCACAAAGAGCATGCTTAGGTTACGATTTTTAGAAATCCTTCCAAAAAAGTGTGTTTGCACAAGAAATTATTGCTTAGTTAAGCTGGATTTTCTTAGGGGTTGAATACCTGAATGGTGGGTGAAAACTGAAACACATGACTGTTGCAGGACATTGCTAATGCGTGTATGTGAAAACATCAAAGTCTGAACAAAAGTGCTTTGACATGAATCTTTTGAAATACTTATATTCACTAAACATGAGATCTGTTTGCAGAACATGGGCCCAGAACAGAGTATGTGTGTTCTATGTGTAGTATAGTAAATAATAATAGGTTCCTTCTTTGAATAAATAGGTCAATCATGTGATCAAAGAACAGTTATCAGAGCTGAACAAATATAGGAGTGGGGAAAGTACTGATAAATAGAAAAGCATGTGCTCAGGTTTTCTGGAAATTGCAACCTACTTAGTTTGCAAACATTTGAGCTAGTATGGCTTTCTTCCAAGTTCATTCACCTGACAAAAGTCTCACATAAAGACTGGTGTAAATAAAGATCCAAGAGACTTCGGGATAGAACTTCTGCTGTCTTAGCCACAAGAAGATTTTATGTAAAGGATCAGTGAAAGTTATGGCTGTGGTTTGATGCCCATGTATAATTAATTTACCAGTTTTTCTTGCACAGCGTTTCTTTTGTCACAGAATTCTCTTTTAAAAATAGCTTTCTCACAGGCTTTCAAAGTTGTAGTGCCCCACATGATAAAGTATAAAGACTGTTTCCAAGCACCAATCTTCTTTCTAAGATTAAAAAGGGATGTTTGGCTCAGTCGTGTGATTTTTTTTTTTTTTTTTCTAACATTTATTCCACAGAGTGGTGTTCTGTTCTCGAGATGGCACCTCACGTCTCAGTAAGGGAGAAGAGGCAGCAGTATTTGTGAAATGCTCGGAGCAACCCATCAGCAAGAAGAGAGGAGGGTATGAGTAATTGCAACCGGGTTTAGATTGTTTTACCACTTGAGTGGTAATAAAACTTTCCCATTAATTGACTTGTGCACTTGTCTTCTCAAGGCTTCAGAAACATTACAGCTCAGACGAACCAGAAGTTTGCTTAGGGCAGCTTTTGCAGCTTAAAAGCTCTTAATTTGCTCTCCTGCTAACCATCCTGGTGTGGTTGTTAGCGTGTGTGTAAAGCAAGTACTAGTCACTCTGTCTCACAGTCACTCAGTGGCCAAGTATATGGGACTATTAGAGTGGGTTGCAGGCAAGTCACTCGCATGAAGAGGAAAGCATGTCTCTGTCTCAAGATCCCCTACACCTACCCTTAGCTGAAGAACACTCAAAATTCCATACTGAGTCAGTTCAGAGCCCTCCCTCCTCCCTGGCCAGCAGCAGATTTGGATGCTGGTACAGGAATGGAGCAGGCATATGCAGGTGCCCTTCTTTGCACACTGCTTTCTGATGGCAACCATCAGGTGAGTGAATTCCTGAGATTTTCGTCTTTATGGATCAGAGGTTCTGTCTTTGTTTAATAGCCCTTGGTGCAGTCTAATATTTGTATCAATAATTTTTCTGACCCAGAGTAAGTGTGGGGACAGTCTTTGGACTTTATCCACTAAAGTTTGAGATAGAGAACTGGTTATATTTATTTTAGTTCAATTGCTGTGTGTGAATGGTCTCATGGGGACACTTGTAGATTGAGATCTAGCTCTGCATTAAAATGCACATGTGCTCCCTGGACTCTGGGGCAATGACCTCGGGAGGCCTTGAGACCTCTGTGTGTGTATCTGACATAAAATCAAGCAAGAAGCCAGGAGAAGCCCTGCACGTAATTTATTTTCCTGTTAAGTAGGGAGTTTTAAAATCTTAATTCTCAAAAATAAGACAAGAAGGAACAAGTATCTTACATTGTCCTCACCACGTTTATATTTTATTTTTTCCTCCACAGTTCTAAGAAAGCCTCTAAAGAAAATTCTGCTCATGAATCTGCTTAAGTGACAAGAACAAAGATTTTTCACGCTGGGGAGGAGAAGAGTCTGTTCATCCCCGTGGACTGGGTGTTCATAACCAAATATATAGAAATATTTATCTGCTGCTGGATTTTTGCCTGCTATTCCTAGCTATTTTAGAGACTTCTTATAAGAAAGTCTCAGCATACAAAGTTACTAACCATAAAGATACATTATCCAAATAGTTAAAACCAGAAAGAAACCCGCAAAACAACTTGCTGAAGTTTGGAGTGCTGAAAAGAAATAAGTAATTTTGCTTAATCATGGTGCCTTGTGACAAGGTTTCTTGACATCAGATCCTTTATAGCAGTTTTTTAGTATTTATTGAAAAGAAACAAAGACCTATACGAGTTTTTTTTTGTTTGTTTTTCTGGTGGTTTTTTTGTTGTTGTTTGGGGGTTTTTTTGTTCTTTTCAGGAGTCTTTTGAAACTGGACAGATTTTCTTCTGTCTTGGCTAACTGAATTTTCAGGCAGTTCAGTGGAGATAGTTCATAGTTTTCAAGTGTGTGTTTAGCAGATAAGTAGGTTTCCCATGTGAAAAAAACCTTTGCTGTGTGTATTATTAGAATGTGTCAGGGACTGACTTAATATGGGGATGAATTTTTTAGTTTGTGGTTATGAATGTATTTAATTGGGGGTAGATGCCAGTGCTTCTTAGCAATAGGTATGATCTGTTAAGCTATGTACTTCTATGCCGCTTACCCTGGAATAAATAATAGTTGTAGGAGAAGGCAGCAATGCCAGTGTCCTATGCAGACATTTAATATTTTATCTATGCTTTCAGTTGTCTAGCCTTCAACACTGTGAATAAGGAACTGCAGAGGAATTGAGCTACCAGAAAATGCAGGAAACAGATATTTCCCCCCACCTCCACCCTCTCCCTGCTGCTTGCGTCATGTATGCCAAAACTGTCACAGTTTCTCTGCTCTTTGACACCAAGTGTCAGTCACGCAGCTGAGTGGCTCCTGTATGCAGTTTTCAGTGCAAGTGAATCCATTTGATAGCTGACAGGAATGCTCGTACTTCCCTGTACTGGAATTGTGGCTGCCAGGGTTCCACCTCGGTTTGTTTCTTGGCTGTAGTGCAGTGCTAGGAGCTGCTTAGTTTTCTGCCATGAGAGGGATTTCAGCAGGAAGCAGGAGCTAAGCCAGTTAAAAGCAGCCTGATTGTGTACTCCACAAGAAAGAGTGCTCTGAAAAACACTGAGACACTGAAATTAGCCTTGTTGCAAGTTGACAAAAATAGATATATTGAAAGCATTCTGCTTCCCCATTTGTAAGTAATATATAATTTTTCTAGTGTGCTAAAAGGTGCAATAGCCCTCTTTTAGCTTTCTAGAGGATAAACAAAATGCTGGGGAGGTAGAAGGCCTTGAAGGTAGACACTTGGAGAAGTGTGATATTGGCTATTGATGCTGGGTGTTGTAGTCTTTTCCTGCATGTGCAAGACAGCATGGAGATGGTGATTTCTCCAAATCATCCCATCTTAAAAGCAAAGCAAAAAAAAAAAAAGTGTTTATGTGCATAGTTTGTTTCCTTTTTCCAACTGTAGCTGCTAGTATATTTGGGGATAAAAGTCTTAAACAGTGCAATATGTTGGAATATTAATAGCTCTGAAATTGCTCACATTTGATTTCACATTTGATTAAACTACAGCAGAGATGTGATGAGTCACTGAGGGTGGGGTTGAGTACTGAGCCACTGCATTTGAGACTCTAAAAATAAATATAGTGATTTATTCCCTATAGATTCCACATTTTCTTGCAATTTTCTCTTAGGAGTTAAATTCTTCAGAAACAAAGTATCTGGACAGCTGTGCTCTTAACACAGGATCAAATACATACACATTTAAAACTTGGACACAAAATAGGGAAGGTTCTTCTCATAAGGAAACATGATTTAGCTCTGGATGTTATTTATTAGCTGTATATAAGATATTTATGAGTGTAAAGGTAGTTTGTATATATTGCTAAAGTTGCTGACAGTCTCTACATCAACACAATTGTGTAGTATTAATCCTGTATATAGCTTTCAGAGATTTTTATCAACAAGCCACTTACATTGCATTGTTTCCTATGTGGTTAATTTTTTTTTTTTTAGAAATCTCCTCAGTTTTGTATAGAACAGAAACCTATGGTTTTAATAAAATTCTCAAACCGATACTGAAGTCACTACTTTCCTTTTGACGAAACAATCTGCTGTATACCTTATATGTGAAGGCCAGAGCCTAGCTTTGAATTCTGGGCTGAGAAGATGGAATAAGACACTAAAAACAAAAAAAGGCGATGTGTGATTTCTGCACTGCCCTCCCCCATTTCATTTTGGGGAATGCAAAAATCATGTATTAAGACATCATGGAATCAGTGTGTGAAAGAAAGCAACCCACGTCATAAAAGAAGTAGCTTTTCACCTGCAGTTTGTGGTTTTCAAGTTTCAGGCCCTTTTAAGAACAGTCGAAGAAAAGTCCTTATTTTGAAAGGCACATTTCCTTTTTTATTTCCTTTATTTTGTACAGATGTCAGAACTATGCTTCTGTTCCATGTTTTACCAATATAGAGATGTTCTGACCTTGTGGCTACAGGAAGCAAACACCAGTCCCTTACCACCACAGTTGCTTAAGGAAGTAACAGTCTCTGAAAAATCCCCTTCAACTCATAGGTTAGGAGTGCAATGGAAGGGGATTGCTGGAATTAAGGAGGATTGTGGTGACACACACACATGCGGGGCTCATATTAGGAGTAATTAGAGCAGCTCTGAATTGACCTGGGGAGTTTTGCTTCCAACACTCTTACTTGGTCAAAGGTGACAACTCTTTGACAAGAGCAGTGTTTCATTCCTTGTGAAAGCAGAGGGCAGCTATGGTATGGAAAATGGATAGTTGAAGAGGATGAATGGAGAGAGGGACGAAAGAGGGAATGGAGGAACTGGAAGGGGAAGTGAAGAGAGTGGGTAGAGAGTACGCTGAGGAAATCAGTGGAAGAAGGAAGGACCCAATCCGCAAACTGGAATGCTTGGATATGCTGGCAGTGGGTATTCTAAGGACACTGCTGTTTTTCCTGTGTCCGTTGTTTGGATTAGGGAACTAGAAGGACTCCTACAGTTGTACAAGACAAGGCCTGTGATCACATCTCCTACAAACACCATGGTGTAGCTATTATTTTAACATCACAGTAGCCTCAATACGCTAAATGTATTATTAGGTAAAGCAGAGAAATAGTTTTTGGTGGAGGGATAAGAATCCAGGTCTCTTCTGTAAACTTTTAGAACCATCCCTGGGCTCCTTTACTCTGTACTTTCTCCATTCAGATATAGTTGTATGCCTGCTCTTTTGTGTGTTATGAATAAAATGTCAAAGCTTGCTTCTTGGGATGAGCAAGACATTGTTCTTGTGTAGTTTCTAAAGTTCAAAACCAGATATTGAAAAAAAGTTTCAGTAAGAGGGAAGAATTAAAGTAGCTGTAGTATTTTCCTTTTGGTTTACAGCTGTCAGTGTAAGGCTCTCCATATTCTGTAAATACAAACATAGCAGTATTAAAATGCTTAGGTCCAAAGGAATCAATCCAGCTGCCATCATTCAGGAAAGACATTTCCATCTCCTCCTGCTGCATCTTCCCAGAAAAGTCTTCTAGTCAATGTCTTTTGTAGCAGGTCTGGAAAATCACCAGTTTATGCCTAAGAGAATAAAGGGATTAGCATTCTCCAGTGGCTGAAGGAGAACAAGGAAATGGGAAGAGGAAGGGAAGGGAACCATTTGGCAGAACATCTCACATGAAACTTGTCTTAACAATGCTTTTATATCAGTGTGTGGTGCTATCTCTGCTCAGCAACACTCAGAATGCTTCCCTAAATCAGCTCAAGTTAATTCAGACAGAACAATGCATCCACAGCGGAAATGCAGATGCTAAATGGGGACTACTTTGGATATAGCAGGTGTTAGTGTGGGGGTGCAATGCATTTTCAATGACATAATCTCTCAACCATTCCCGTTGGATAAACACCATGTTCTTCATTGTAGGCCCTTCCTGTGGGAAGTGACCCAATGTCATCAGTCTCACTTCTTGCCAATGACACTGGAGAGTATCTGGTGCTGTTCATCACCCCACCATGTAGAACCACTCAGTGAGCAGTGAGACAGCTGGTCTGGTCATGGGTTACTGTCCCCAAAAGAGCCAGGAAGTGAGGGCATGTCTCGTATTGTTCCACCTGCCAAAGGCTTTTTTACCCACAATTAGAAGTAAACATGGAATGTTCTAAGTAGTGAAACAAGGACACTCCAAATATGGAAATGAGAAGCAGTAGGAACAGATTCCAATACTAGAAAAGGTTGAAAAGATGCTAAAAATAATCACACATGTTCAAAAGAAGCATTTTAAAAAGAAGATTTCCAAAATTTTCTTGCCAGGTCCTCAGGCTTTGATCAGCCCTTGCTTTTTACCACTGGCAGGCTTCAATCAGGAGCTTTAGAGTTTGCTCCCACAGCCTGCGAAATTGCTGCTGCACAGAACTCCCTTTGGAGTGACTTCTAATCTTTGGGATTAAAAACTGTGTATGTAAGGAGTAGACTACCAGTCTTGTGCTTCTAGTGAAAGGCACAACTCTGCCTTCGGTTCTCCAAATCAAAACTCCACTGAGGCTAGAAAAAATCTTTTTGTTGACATTGTGGGATTTTGAATGCTTTCCCAACATAGCACAAGACCCCAGATTTAAAATGAAAGTACGGCTCAGACTTTCTTGTCTTTGACACTCTTACACAGTGCTTCCAAACTGAGTGCATATAATGTCAGGTCATGATCTGCTCAAGAACTAGGTTAAATATTAGCTCTGGATGACATCTTGCAAATATTCCCAGCATCTCTTGGCAGTAAAAACGTTCTTATTTAGGGGACATCAGAACAAACTGTAAAATTGCAGTGATGTAAATAGCACCCAATTGAAGTTAAAATAAAGAAATCAACTAACCAAAAACCAACCAACCAAACAAACAAACCAAAAAGAAAAAACAAAAACAACCCCAACCAAACAAAAAAAAACCTGAAAGAAAGACATACACACAACATACAGTACCTCATTTAGTATCTGGGGGCTTTTGTAGGAAAGTATGAAACCAAGACAATCCCAAGCAAACTCCACTGTTTCCCTTGCCCTTCTTGCAGGCAGAGTTGGGCAATGGGAGCCATCTCAGGGATGCTCTCCTGTAACTACAGCTCACTGCTCTGTGTGGCACACTAACCACATGTCTCAGGTGGTTTACTCCTTCCAGATCCTTGCTGAGTCTTGCCCTGAAGTCAGGCATGGTCACATTGATTCTTAAATTCCTCACTGCTGCCAGGCTGCACAAGAAGAAACAGCATAGCTAGAGTGGTTGGCTCCTGGAACAGAATCAGGGGGCTGATCAGCTTGACAGCCTTGATCAGCCAGGAGGCTTGACAGAAATCTAAATGTTGGAGAATTTTGTTACATGGCAGCATCAATTTTGAGTGAAATGAAAACAAAATCAAAACAAGAAGCAAAAAGCAAGAACAGAAATGTCTAAGAAAAGGCAAGAAGGAAGGAGGGGTCTTTGATGTTGAAGCACGTTGTGCAGCACTGTATTGTAATAGGGTGAAAACAACCCTACCGAGACATGCACAACAGGACTGTTAAACATTATTTTGATTTTAAATACATATTCTCTTGACATCAAGAAAATGGAAGTGTGCACCAGAGGCTAGGTATACATTTAAGTGCTTTACACTGTGTTGCTATCCATTAAAAATATTTAGTCTGTAACAAACCAATCCTAAAGAAAAATGTATATAGACCTACTACAGAAAGATCACCAGGATTACAGAATAAAAAGCAAGTTATAAATAAATGTTAAAAAGTAGAAGCACATATTCAGAAAGAGGAATAAATTAAGAGGAAGAGGAAAAGCAAGGAAGAAGAACTCTGTCTTAGCAAATTATTCCACCCAGGACATCCACCCACATATTCTTGAAGGTAATTGAGCTATTATTTATATGTTCATATGACTAATTTTCCCTCTTTTAATGTATTTATAACCCAGACACAAAATTAAGCCAATTTTTTTGTTTATCTTGGCAAAATTTTGCCCTTTGCTAGCAAAGTTTTTCAGTACAAGGGTAAAAAGTAGATCTTAATCTCTCTGATTTTATTTCCCAGGCCTTAGACAGGAAATTCAGGTCAGGCTCCATGGAACAGAAAGACTCCCTCTAGTATCAGTCTTCTCTTAATGTCCTGAGCACAGAGCAGTGATGGAGTAAGCAAATGCCTACACAATGGCTGATTAAAAATATGAAAAATGCTTGGGTTTTTTCCGCCTTTTATATTTATAGAGCTATATTCATGTGTCTTGCTGCAGTTCTTTGTTTTTCTTTTAACATCAGTGAATTTAAAGACCCTGGGGAGAAATCAGGGAAATGCTGGGGAACATTATTTTCACAGTAATTTTACTCCCATATTTAGTGTAAAACTAAAAAAATGTTGCATTTTCCTGGCTGGGTATTTTTTAATGAAAGGCTGAAGCACACAGTCATGTTCAAAACTGGGTGTCATTTCACCTCTTTCGCCCCTGAATTTGAAAGCATAATTTTGAATTTGCATGGGAAACATCAGGAGAGGAAAAGAGGGCAGGCCTTCTGTACCAGGTTTATTTGAGGCTTCTTGTCAGTGTTTCAGCAACCCTCTCTGAGATATTTCAGTTACTCAGTGCTGCCTCTTCTGACTGACTAGTCCCTGACCATCAGTTTTGTTTTCAGCTGGTGGCTGACAGGATCCCTATGAAAGTACCCCTTTAGTTTTCAAGGTAGTAGTTCCATTACCTTCAAGACTTCCTTGGGCATCTTAGTGGTAGGGATAAATGCAGTTACATGGGAGCATTTTCTTCTAGACAAAGTGTAACTAAGTTGGCAAAGAGCTTTTACATAACCAGAGAGGAGAACTTGTGTTTTCTTACCAAGCTTAGACCAGATGCTTGGACATCTTTGTGTAGGTATGACTAAGTCTCTATGACCTTCTCTCCAAACTTATCCTTGCTTGCTGCTGAATCCTATTTTCCATTTCTCCTTTCATATCTCTTTTGGCAAACTTTGCAGAATTCAGCATCCTTCCTCCTACCAACGCCCCTGTACTCCCTGTCCCATGACTGCATAGGACCCTGGTAAATTTGTGTGTTACTCTTTGCAAGACTATCCCGCCTCCACCCAGATAGGAGACCAGCCTGCATCAGCTCCTTCTCTAAGGATCCTGAAACATTTTTTTTGCCTTTTCTATTAGATTCCATTTAAACCCAGCATGTGGTGTAAAGCCCACATGGATGGGGACAAAAAGGTACTGTACTGAGATAACAAAACAAGTGTTTGAAAGTCTTCCATAAGTTGATCAGAATTAAAGGACCTAGCTGTGGAACTGTCTTCTCAATTGCAGTGTGTGTTCATTTAAAGAAATAGCAGAAATCTGCTGTTTGGACTTTCCTCTGTGCCATGATAACATCTTGAGGACTTTGGATCCATATCCTGTAGAAACAATCATCTTTATCCCATATCCTGTTTTCTATAGTGTTCATTGCTGATGTACACACAGGCAGTTAAACAGGAACACAATACTCTCTACAATGTTTTTTCTGTGTGCGTTTTGCTGGGAGGATTCAATTTTACATGCTTGCCTAGTGTTAGAAAAAAACCAAAAAATATATTTTATAAAGCTCTGTTTGAATCCTATATTTAATGTTTCTAGAGATGAGACAAAGAACATTAAATCCTTGAAGAGAAACATATTCATAATTCAGTTAAGTAGCATACTCTATATTGGACTGAAGGAAAGATTGTCCACAGAATAAACATTATATTGAGTTCAGGTTTCCTACCATTTTACCAGACTAGCCTTTCTTACAGTATGTAAACCAATGGTGAGTGGAAATAAATTCAACTGTTTGTGGAAGAAATGCTTGAAGATTTGGAATAGGGATTTGACGAATCTCCAAAACAGTATTAAAACCCCTTTGACTGCAGGAGAAGAGTAAGGTCAAGGTAAAGCTTAGAGAGTGATGCATTTGAGACTAATACAACTTCAGTAATATTTTTCCTGAACCCTTTTTTTCTATGATGCAAGTCCTTTCTACACTTTCTATGCATTTTAACTTTGAAAGAATTTTAACTACAAGTAAGTAGTGAAGGACCATCACAGGAGAGCAGAGACGGTTAAGATCCCATACTCTCAACTCTTGGTTAGTGAATGTGACAGAATCAAAGAATAGTTAGAGTTGGAAGGAACCTCTGGAAAATATTTAGCCCACGCCCCCTTCCAAGTCAGGGTCACCCTGGGCAGGTGACACAGGAACACATCCAGGTGGGATTTGAATGTCTCCAGAGAGGGAGATCCTATGACCTTTCTGGGCAGTCTGCTCCAGAGCTCTGACACCCTCAAAGTAAAATTGTTCTTCCTTATGTTGCTGTGGAATTTCTTGTGGTTTGGTTTATGGCCATTGTTCCTTGTCCTGTCACTGGGCACCACTGAAAAGGGCCTGACATCACCCTCCAGGCACTTGCCTTGGAAATATTTTTAAGTGTTGATGAGATCTTCTCTCAGTCTTCTCCAGAATAAACAGGTCCAGCTCCTGCAGTCTCTCCTCCTCCTCCTCCAGTCTCTCCAGACCCCAAAGCACCTCAGTGGCCTCCACTGGACCCTCTCCAGCAGCTCCTTGTCTTTCTTGTACTGAGGAGCCCAGACCAGGACACAGCACTCCAGATGAGGCCCCACTAGAGCTGAATAGAGGAGGACAATCATCTCCCTTGACCGGCTGGCCACACTCTTCCCGATGCCCCCCAGGATCCCACTGGCTCTCCTGGCTATAAGGGCACTGCTGGCTCATGGACAACTTGTTGTCCATCAGGACCCCAGATCCCTCTCTGCAGAGTGGATTCCAGCAGCTCAGCCCCAGCCTGTGCTGGTGCCTGGGGTTATTCCCCCCAGGTGCAGGACTCTAAACTTGCCCTTGTTGAACCCCATTAGGTTTCTCTCTGCCCAACTCTCCAGCCTATCAAGGTCCCACTGAGTGGCGGCCCAGCCTTCAGGTGTGTCAGCCACTCCCCCCAGTTTTGTATCATCTGCAAGCTGGCTTAGGGTTCATTCCATCCCTTCACCAGATAATTCATTGTTGACAAGCAAGCTGAATAAGGATGAACTTAATTTCTTTTACATGCTTGGTTATGACCTCCAGAATGATCTGTTTTGTCACCTTTCCAGAGATGGGGGTGAGGCTCACTGGCTGGTAGTTTCTTCGGTCCATCTTCTTGCCCTTTTTGAAGATGGGAGTAACATTGGCTTTTCTCCAGTCATCAGACACTTTTCCTATTCCATGAGTTTTCGAAGATGATGGAGACTGGCTTAGCAACATCTTCTAGCTCCCTCAGCTCACTTGGGTGCATCCCATTAGGTCCATGGATTTATGGGTGTTTAGTCTGTCTAGGTGATCTCTAACCCAACCCTCTACAACCGCATCTTCCTTTCTCAATCTTTTTCTCTTACCTCTGAGGACTGGGATTCCTGAGGGCTGTTCTCAGCATTGAAGACTGAGGCAAGGAAGGCATTCAGTAATTCTACCTTCTCTGTGTCTTCCTTCACCAGGACACCCATATGATCTCCAGTAGCAGCCCCATATCTACCCTATTCTTCCTTTTGCTGATGATGTACTTGTAGGAACCCTTCTTGCTGTCCCTGATATCCCTTGCCAGTCTCTGTCACACCCCACATGCATGGAACTATAGGAACATCTCACTCTGGAGATATTCCTATAGTCCTTCACATGGCCTTTCTCTATATCCACAAACTTCTTCTTCCATCTGAGATTTTCTGGGAGGTCCCTGCTCATCCATGCAGGTATCCTGCCTTCTATGCCTGATTTCTTGCTCATGGGTATACATTGCTCTTGAGCTTAGAGGAAGTGATGCTTGAATACTGACCAGCTCTCTTGGACCTCCTTCTCTTCTGGAGCCATATCCCATGGGATTCCTCCAAATAGGTCCTTGAAGAGTACAAAGCTAGGTCTCCAGAAATTTAAGGTTCTAGTCCAGCTTGCTGCTTTGCTTCCTCCATGCAGAATCCTGAATTCCACCCTGACACTGAAGACAAGGCTGTCCCTAACCTTCACATCTTCAATCAGTCGTGAGCAAGTGAAATATCTTGACATGCGTGAAAGCCTAAGTCATTGACATAACACTCAACATGGGGATGTAAGGTGCTGCTGCTTTGGGGGAAACAGTGTACAGCTCTCTGCCTCAAGGAAAGATGACTGCAACATGACAGTAGCTATGTCAAAAACAACTACTGGATTCAAAGCTTAGAAAACAGTAACTTACATCCAGGACCCATCCCTACTATTGTTATGGACTGATACAGGAAAATACACCATAAGGCAACTTCTGTGAACAATATTTCTGTTGTCTTTCTCTAAGTGTTTTCATTGATTCTGTAACTGTGATTCCGTGCCATCTTCTCCTGTAGAAGAAAACCTGTCAATACCGCTGTCACCAGGTATGGATGTGTGAAGTGTAGTAAAGAAGAGTAGCCAGGCATACAGGTCTTTAGTGCATGTCAGCTGGCTAGAAACATGGCTATGCTCCTGCTACCTCTATTAACCACAGAGTACAAACCTGAGAATCACTCTTCCATAAAGGAAGAGAGGTCCAGTATAAAACTCTGAGCAGCTGGAAGTAACAAGAGTTAATGCAGAGGAGAAGATGACCCTGATCAATATTTGGGCTTCAGGCAAATGGTTGTGTGAAAAAGCGTGAAAGAAAATTCTTTGCTCTTTAACAATGTTGAGACAAATTCACGGATGAAGGGAGCATAAGCAAGTAAATACTGTATCATTCACTTGCAGTATTTATCAGCACCTTTCACATTTGTTAAAAAACAGTGAGGGAAAGAGAGAGAAAGGGGAGGGGGGAGAAAGCTTTCCTAGTAAGTCACTACCCTGAAGACTGAATGCTGAAGATAAGCTAGTCACTGCTGTGCAGTACAGGGATGACATGCATACTCACCATCCCAACCCTGTGAAGTAGTGGCAGTGTCCTTCTTACTCAGTCACAGCACAGCTAGTTCAGAGTTCCTCAAGTTCTTACCATATCCCTTACCAGACATGTTGTATCAGATTGCTCTAAGCCCAGATCTTCCTCTTCTCCCCCAGGAAGCATGAGGAAAACTCCATTTTCTTTAAAAGCAAGGACAATATAACAGTAAACTCCTGGAATCTGATGATTTTCTCTTTTTTGTTCACAAATGTCAATCGTCAGGCAGTGTTTCTAGGATCAGAGGGTTTTTATCTTTGTCTGGGAGGTTTAAGTCCTGCTGATAGGAGAAGAAAGGATTGTAAATCTCCTTTGCCAGACTTGTGATCACATCTCTGCTCAATTATTATAGAGTGCATGTATAATAACATACACAGACATGCAGACACACGCACACACAGACATACACACACACACACACACACACACACACACACACACACACAAATGTTTTTTAATTTCCTGACAGCTATGGCCAAAGAAAACTTCCAGCAGCTGTCTCAAGCTCTTCATATTGTACAGCGCTGCTAGTGGGTTGCTTCAGCTGTTTTGAGAGATTTCTGCTCTCTTGGTAAATGGCAGAATCAGGTGGACAGATTTAGAAGCCTTTTCTTCTCTTGGAGAGACCAATCCTTGACTACTGTTTCCTAGAAGATACCTCCTTTGTATATTATCCACAGGAGGAAAAGAGGCCCTGAGCCTGGGGTATTTACAGGCTTCATGTCTCCTTCTGACCACATGTTGAAAATGGCCCTTACACATTATCAGTTCCTGGGAGACTTGTTTGTCTCTCTCAGAGGCCCCATGGTGAGGAGATAAGTTGGTGAGAGCTAGAAGGGGGGGCGGAAATCTCAAAGAACAGATCTAGAGCTGTCTGAGAGCTGTAAAAGTAACTAAAGTACAAATTGCTCTTTTTAACAGAGCAGGGTGGTAGTGGTACCTGCCAACACTGTGAAAACCGCAGCCTCTGCAGATATGCCCTTCCCCTTCTGGTATGGGTAGGCATGGAGCAGCTAGCACCAGCAGGCAGACTGGGGAACCTATGGCTTTGGAAGAGACAGCAATCTGAAAGCAGTATAGGCTAGGAAAAAATGCTATGCAAATGGCATGAGTGGGCAGTGAGGAGTTACTCACTGCATTCTTGTCATGTTACCCACCTTCCCAAATATATCTGGTCCCCTGTCCCTAGAGTACAAACAAGTGCTTACCTCTTTCCAGTGCTTCCTGACCTATCTCTCCTTTGTGATCTCAATCTGACCCACTTTCATCTTCAGGCTAGCAGTTCCTTTTCTGCAGAAGCTTTCCCAGAATGAGGAACATGGGGAAAACCAGAGAGGAGTAAATGGTAAGATATACAAATACATGTCAAAGCACCCATGACAATGGTTTTCCACATGGAAATTAAGCTTTCCTTTGCTTCCAGGAGAAAATAAGGCTTGAAGTCTCTGAGATCAGAAGCCTGCAGTACCACCCCATCTAAAATCACTATATCTACATATAATCCATAGGAATATACATATACATATTTATACACATTTATACGTATTTTCATACTGACTCGTCTAAACTCCTTTCCCTGCTTAGCTTTTCACTTGTAACAGCTGCTGCCTGACAGCCACTGTAAAGCAGCCCACCATGAGACTAACATGAGAAGGGAATTAAACAATGCCACTGCTTCAGGGAAAAAAGGTTACTTTTGGACAAATTCCTGCTGCAGCACCAGGATGGCTATTTTCATGTGATGGCTCCTTGTGCAGGGGTGAACACAAGGTTTGGGGCTGGGGGAAGATGCTAGGCTGTTTTAAGGACTTGACTTCAGAAGTAACATTTCTGAAAGGATTGCCTTGGCTATGAACACAGGCAGTCTGAGAGAATAACAGTTTTGACAGAGCTTAAAGGCTTTTATTTCCTAGGATACTGCCAGTTAGCATAGGTTTGAACTGGCATATTATTTCTTTTTTTTTCCCCTCCTCTTTGTTATCAAGGTACTTGTGGGCCCACGCATTCCTGAAGCTTGCATGTCCAACAATCATTAATGAGTTTTATTCTCTTTATTTTTGTTTAGAAATGCAGAACAGACAGAGTGAGGTAGATTAAATGACTCACCTACAGAGACCATGGATAGTTCAGCAAATGTAAGAAGATTTCTCAGGGCTCCTAAACATTCTTTCATTGGCCTCTTTCTTTTCTGGCTCTTCAAATGTAATTAAGAAGAGAAAAGAATTTTGCAGTCACCTCAGATTCAAGTATGTGAAAAACTGGGATCACTATATAATAGCACAATGGTAAAAACCAATTCACTTGTTGAGTCCTAGGAAAGAGAAGGGAACAGAGCAACACCCTTGTTTGACAAACCTTTCTTTCCCATTTTTCTCACTCCTGGTGACTACATAATTTCCTAGAGTCATCAACATGGGGTCTGAAAGTCTGAACCCTGTAGTGTTGAGGAGAGCAGAAGGGCATTCTGAATGAAATTTAGGCTTATCCCTGGAGCAGGTGCTTTGGCTATCTCACTATTAGACAGTGGAACTTCTTCCTATTTCTTCCCACTCCTTGCTCCACTGTCGCAGGTCAACAGTTCTGCAGTGAGACCTTGGATCTCAAGGCTGCCATTGCAGTCCTAGTGGGTAGAGTAAAGGTTCTGCAAGTCCTTTATACGTGCCATTTCACAGACTGTCATACCCAGCCATGCTGCTGCTATGTCAGGAGCTCTTGTCTGGAAAACCTTTCAGCACACTCTAAAGAAAAAGAGATATATTATTCTGATCCTACTTTCTACAATACACAATATCCATGCTATCTGGCCAACAAACCTAGCAGGTTCACCAAAGCTGCAGTCTGGAATGCACCCTGGTATGCTAAGGATACTTTCCCTCCTCACAACTACAGTCCAGATGGTGACAGCAATGTATCTGTGATATAATCAAAATCCTAAGTAAAAATAAGGATGTATTTCACAGAAAATGTAGTTTAAAGGTGGAACACCTTGACATAAGAATTTTAGATGCCAAAAGACTATATGTAGCTCAGAAATGATCAGATATCACTTCTGAAGAAAAGTCTGTCTAGGGCTGTCATGCACAGCAATACTGCCTGTAGTACTGGAAATATCTGGGCATCATGTGACTGGAGGCTGGGAAGTCATCTTGTAGAAACTTGGCTACATTTGCTTTGTTCTGCAAGTGCTTGGTCTTAGTCACTGTCAGAGAAGGATCACCAGCTGGTAAAACTGTAGCCTGGCCTAGACATTATCATATATTCTAGCCAATAGTCCTATTTACGTATTATTCACCTTTCAAATTAGAGCAGTTCTAGTACACTTAAGCAATGTTTATTTAATGTCTTAGTTCTTAGGTTTACCCTAAGGAGTTTGTTAAAATCAATTGTAAATGTGTAAGTTTACTCTGCTCACTGGGCTTAGAAGAGGGTGGTAGGTGAGCCCTTTGACATTTTTTTCTTGTCTTTGTTGAAAACCTAAAATTTCCCAGAGAGTAGATACACAAATAATAACTTTGATTTTCTCTTCTAACAAGTTTAATACTTCTTGCTCAAATAGAAATTCAAAATTCTCTGTAGAGATGGTAAGGATTTCAGTTTAAAAACGGAAGGCTTCTGGATAAACTGTGAAGTAAAATTTTGGTATCTAAGTGTATGCATCAACCATATGCAGGTACAAAGTATTTTAAATGATAGCAGCTATTGCTAAACTGTTTATACTGAAGGCCAAGGTACACAGTCCTTGAATGTTCATTTGTTAACATATTGAGTGGGTTCAATTCTAAGCTGAGGCTTTTCGATGGATCTTTGCTGGTTTTCTCTCTCTTGGTCCTACAATGCAATTCAGTGTACCTACACTACCTGTGAGACCCACTCTGTCTTACATTGTAGACACTACCCAAGTATGTTTCTGGGTAAACGAGTATTAATAGGATCTCAGATTTCAAGACAGTGGTAGGACAGACAGAGGCTAATTAGCAGTTTAGGAATGTCTTCACACTGGTAGGTTTTGGTTTAATGGTGTCTCCGTGCATGAAAAACTTTTCTCATTTGTTCCATGCTGAGGGAATATTGCTCCTAAGGCAATGATACTGTATTTCTGGAAGACTGATCATTATGTTCCAAAGCTGTACATTTAGACTTCTCCTTAGTGCCAAGTAACAGATGCCATCATGGGAGAAATGTCCTCTTACCCTCTAATTCCAGCAGGCAGAGTTACTGAGCCCTTCGAAGGTGTAGGAATAATATCCTGTACAGCAGCCTAGCAGCAGGCCACATGATAATCTGGGATTCATAACCCAGCATCTTTCAATTTCCTCAGGTTTCGCAGATTATTCTGTTTCTGGTTTCTTCCTCCTCTGTGCTGAAGAAGGAAGATGCTCTGATGATGGATGTGATGTTGTGTCAGAAGAATGTAAGTTCTGAGAGCATGAATTTCCTTCACTCTGCAAGTTGCACTCTGGGGTTGCCTAAACAGAAGAATTACAGGACTGTCCCTACTTTGTTTCTCTTCTGACTAGGCCAGGACCACAGCCAGCCATGCTTATGATTAACAGTCCTCATTAAAGGACCATGAAGGGAGGTAAGCTGTAAACTGAGGAACGCATATCCATGCAAGAACAGGCAGGACTGGTTAACTGCACCAATATAGAAATGGCATGTGTGACTGCTGTGTATACTGCGGCAAAGCATGTACTTCACTGTGTCACCTGCAGCTGCAAGGCTTTCCAGAGAAGCTGCAATTGCAAAAAGCAGACCCAGCCGCCCTCTGACATAGAAAAGCAAATGCGTGTTAGTGCCTGTTTAGCAGTTTGTGTACACTCAACTTCTCTGCTGGTTCTGACCCCATTTCACTCCTGGGCTCAAGCCGTCACTGATCATGTTGCATGCATGTGATGTAGCTTCTGGTCTTCTCTCTGAAAATAAGCGGTTCGTTCTAAATTGTGTATACTGCATTGTATTGTACTGCACATACATGACAGTCCTTCAGCTTTGCTCAGTAGGACTTGCCTGTTCAAACGTTTCTTGCTCCCCCTCAAGTGTACTTACCTAATAGTATGGCATTGTCATGGTGATCTGCGAAAAGGGCCTTCTTGCCACAGAAAAGGAATGACTGTCCCAGAACAAATACAGTTGAAATAACAACACAATTACTTGTAAAGCCCTGAGGATAAGGTCTCAATTTATGTCGCGAATGAAACTATTCCACATAAAAAAATACTGAGTCTACGCCAGCTAGGGATTGGTTTGGGATTCATATCCTATCCTTGTTTGTAAAGGCAGTATGAATAGAACTGGTTTAAGGCAGAAAAAGGGAAGTAGTCAAAGCAGCTTTTTCCCTGGACTATCAATTTTCTAATACACCTCTGCTCTGTTAATCCTTTCTTGCTCCTTGAGAAGAGCATATTCATCTGGCATTTATCTGTCGTGACTTCCCTCAGAGCAATGAAGCAGAGTAGAAGAATATTGGGTTCAGCACTAAGAGAGAGCTAAGCACCCTCTGGTACATGCACAAAATCTTCAAGGGACCCATATAACAGAAACAAATGAGACAGAAACTGGGAATCAGAAGGTAGAAAATTTGAGATGTTAGGCATGGTATAAATGCCACTTAGAATAACCCTTACTCAATTCTTTATCATTCACTTTATTCAACTGAAGGGTTCATGGAATCAGATTAGTTCCTGTGATTACTTTTATTGTTACAATTGAATTTACCACATACCTAGACCCCTTGGCAGCACTAGCATGAGTCAGTCCTCACAGCCTGCTAAAAACAAGGAACGTGGGTAATTTTTTCTTTGATCTGTCATATTTTTCTTGTCTGGCTAACTTGTTTTGATGCCATTCCCTAATGGACCATAGCTGGCAAATCAGAAATCCCTGCCTGTAGCAAATGTTTTCTCACCTAAAAATCCTGAAAAGGACAAAAATCTGGCATTTTATTATTATTCTTCTTTCTGGTTCCAGCACACCTGACCTATGCAGCCAAGTGGGGGGACTTCATACTGCTCATAACTGAAGTTATGAGCAGGTATGTGCTTTGTTTCCTGCAGAATTTTGGAAGCAGCTCACACCAGAGGGCCAAGTTAGAGGATTGGAGAACTCTGCAAAATGCAGACCAGGTATGCAATGCCAACAGACTTAACTATCCACTTTTCTCCATCTTCTTCCTTATAATTTCCAACTATTGAGGATGCTGACTCAGATCAAAGTCCTTCTATATCCATGGGTGTCCCTTTTCCTAGAAGTAAGCTAGTCAGTGTTGCACTGATGGGTTTGCATCTGCACTCTGTCGTGGCTTGTTCCCTATAAAGACATCTGGGGAGTGTAGGAAGACTAGCACTGCGCCAATGCAGTATGAACAGAAGTGGTGATTTATTACTTTTCCATATAAGGGTAATGAGAGAAGGTGGCAGATTGACACTGGTCTTTGGGAAAGGCACAGAACTGGAGCAGGTAGTGGGAGGAAGCCTGCCCTATTATCCAGTCACTCTCCTGAGATCCTGTGACAGAACTGCACTCATCCACTGTGTGCAGCTCAGCCCAGAACAGGGACCTCATGATAGCCACAAGATACTGCTCCACACTCCTCTGAAAGCAGAAGTTGTTCCTCCCACAGAGAAGTCCTCTTCTCTTTATTTGCCATCTATGGACCTTGAAACCTACTCCGGCCTGAAAATGGGCCTCAGCCCTTGCAGCTAACAAGGCAAGCTTCATAGCTGGATTGTGTGGGTTAGAAGTGTTTGTAGTACAGTTGTTGTACTCTGCACTTCTCCCCAGCCCTCCCCCGATTCCCTCTGACAATTTCTTATATTTAACCCTCAGGACAAAGTTTTCTGTTGTCTGAGGCCAATACACAAACAGGAGAATTCAAATTTCTCCTATCAGCCTGAAGAACCGATGTAGCACACACAGTGTCAGGACTGGAAAAGATCCAAATCCAGCTCTCTGGTTTGACGCAGTGTCCTGGATGTTTCTTAGGGATGGAGGTGCCAGGCCATGCTAAGAAAGGAGCTCTGGCAAAACTGAAAATCTTTGTACCTAAAAACAACCATTGCTGGTTTATACTAAGTTTCATTCTGGCAAAAGAGGTTGTAGGTCTTCCCTCATCTTGGTCAGCCCACTGCATTTACGGAGAAAAGCATGAAGAGATTTAAAGTAAGAGTTCCCTCTAGAGGAGTGAAGCAATAATGTACACATCATTCCATGTTCTGCTAGAGCCCAGGCTCCATTTTCTTTACAGATACAGGCTGACAGTGGGATAAATCTGCTTATGAATTCCACTGCCCATGCATATGCAATAAAAACAAAACAGTGTCAGCTACACAGAAGAAAGCCAGCAGGGCCTTCCAAGGACTATCCATGGCAACAGAGGACAAAACCCTATAGCTTCAAGTTTAACACAGACATAGTTTACCCAATTCTGACACTGGAAAGGAAGGAAACACCATTATTGCAAAAACTGGGAGAATCCTGCAGAATGATCATGACCCCATTGTGCTTGGGTATTGTGTATCCTTCCATTGTAGGGCTCAGTAATGAAACATGAGAGATAAAAGGAAATCAAGACACAGAAAAGGGATTAGGCTGTGGTCAAAACCAAACAGAAGGACAATCATATGAAGAGAATTTATTTGTATGGAGTCCTTTTGTCCCCCAGTCTTGTCACTCACTTTTTATTCATTAATGTTGATTTAAAGGAACTTTGTTTTGAAATATTTTGTTCCATATTCTCTGGATCTTGCAGGATCCTTTCTTTCTTCTGAAGAAGTATTCAGCATTATAGAAAGGCTTAACAACTGTATATATTAGATGTAACCTTATTTGCTACTTCTACTTGGGACTCTGATCACAGTATAAACACTGTGAAAAGGAGTTGTGAAGAATTTAAGTACTTTGTCTTAGCATTACCTGTCCAGAAATCTCAATGGAAAAAGCCATGGGATTAAGTTGTCTGATTTCCAAACCAAGCACATGTGAAGGCAGAAAAGACCAACTAACTTGCACAGGGAAAAAACACAGCAAATGCCTAGCTGGGAAGAGAAGAAATATTCTTGGAAGGATTTTGTATTACAGCAGACTAATTTCGATAGAACCTTTCAGGCTGGGCCCTTCAAAAGACACCAGAAGAAATCAGCATACAGCTTCCACTCGGAGTCATCTGAAACCTACTGCTGCAATTAAAGGATGTTATGCTTTGGCCTTCTCCATAGATGGGTTTAAGCAGAATGCTTCTTTGCATTCACCTATATTTTTCATCCAAAGGGAATGGGATTCCTTCAAACACATATGTGAAAAATTGCTGATGTCATTTTACACATGAGGATGGAAAGACAATACCAAAATTATGGTATATCTGTCAGACATTTTATATACATACATAGAAATATATATAAATTACCTTCCCATATTTTTAATATATGCAAATATTCGTGGACAAAAGTGGTGCAAGGAAGTTAAAGACAGCTAGTGAACAGAAGATGCAGAGGTTTGCATTGTCTAAATGACCTATCCAAATATTTGTGAAAGAATGTATATGTACTATTTCAAGGCAACAGAAACAAAAATAAATATGAGAGCCACAACAGTCTGTCTGCATGCTAGTTGCTTTGTTACACATAAAGACCCAAAAGGTCAATGTAGATCTAATGTCTCTTACTTGTTTTGGCTTTGAAAGTTAAGTTGTGATGCATAATCTGCAAGTTAAGATGTTAGAGCAGTGCCAGATCCTGCCCCAACTAGACAGGTTATGTGACACAGTTGCATGAAACAATTCATCGCAAGAAAGTGGAATGTGAAGCAAGTTTTAAAAAGAGGATTCAGAAGCAACCTAGGAACCAGCCCAATGTTTCAGGAGATTTAGCATCAGTTTCATAGTCATAGTCTCTGTGATCCCTGATAAATCACTTGAATAGTCTTTGCCTTCATACATAGAACTAGAAGATAAGGTTTTAAATACTCCTTCCACCTGATTGCTTTGTGTGCCTCTCAGATTCAAATCTGAGGCCATGTAAATTCAAAATGTAAAAAAAAAAAAAAAAAATAAATCCAGAAATTATGATTTTTATGAAAAGTACATTGTAAATTATAACATTGCGTAGTGCCCTACAGTTGGGGCATAGATGTAGTTCTATGCAGTAACATAATTTTATCTATATTACCCAAGAAACAAGGTTATGATTATTTTTAGCTGCTGCTCCATACAGTAGTGTTACTCCTGTATAAGATGTTTCAAATGTAGGGTCATGGATAGGATGGATAAAGTGTACACTGTCATTACTAATCCATAATTGGAAAAGCAGTTTGGGTGTTTACTGCCTCTGTGAAACAGTAGCTAATACTGCAAAGAAATCTACAAGACAGGTAAAAGCAGTTATCCGTACTTCACCTTTCCTGTAGACAGGAAGAAGTGGAGCTCTCAGCAAGCAGTAGGAGCAGGGTGCTGAATGTGGTGGCTCTGGCCGTGAGAGTTTGGTCCCAAGTGTCCCTGTAGCCAGATGTCCCCCAGAGCCAGACATCCCCCAGAACAGTCACTCTTCTCCTTCCTGGGTGGAGATGGGATGGAAGGGCATCTTCTTGGCACTTTCTAGGCCCATGGACCTCGCTGAGATACTGTTCATTGATGAGTATAGCGAGTCATGGAGTAAATATTCTAGAGCCAGTTTAGATGTGCTGTTTTATTTGCCAATATCTGTGAGTTTTTTTCCTAACACCTGCCTAATTGTGCTTTATCTAAGCAGTGACACCTCCCTAACAGCTACCTAGCAACAGGATGAAGGTCAGACCATGGCCTCTGATAATGGTCTAACCACTTGAGCAATGCCAGCCCTATAGGCTAGAACACTAAACAACCCCTTGTTTTACAGCTCCAAAATCTCTCGTCTAATGATGCACATTGGGAAGTTACTTGTATCACAAATAACATTCTCCTCAACAATCTGCAGGTCTTTGCATGCAGAGCTATAACAATAAACTGCCCCTATTTCACGATAACTTTTGAAGCTTTCAGGTGCACTTTTAAACTCACAACTTTTCCAACTTTAAACTGCTTAAGTCAAGTAGCACTTAACAGGTTTTCCCATTGTTTCAAACTTTTAACCTTCTCGATACCGTTTTTTTTTTTTTTGCATTCTTTCTGTTATTTACACATTTGTTTACAAGAGCATTACTGACACTAACTTTTATCACCA
Source organism: Dasyornis broadbenti (assembly GCA_013397935.1). NCBI lineage: Eukaryota > Metazoa > Chordata > Aves > Passeriformes > Dasyornithidae > Dasyornis > Dasyornis broadbenti. The sequence goes on along the minus strand of VZRN01004657.1, from coordinate 581,387 downwards.
ATTTCCTCTTTTCAAGTTGTTCTATAAAGGCTCACTTTGTAAAATAAAATAGAAATATATGTCAAGGCTAATAGGTTACTACAGTTTGGCTTAAATTGTGACTGTTCAGGCAGTTTTTGTAACTACTACTCAAGGTTAAACCCATTTATTTATTAATTTGGAATGGCTTGTTTACATAATGGTTTTCTTTATGAACGAGGCTCTTGTTACATCCTAGGAAATTTTAATTTAATATAAAATTGTTGATGTTGCTTTAGTGTCTTTGAGACTTGGAGATGAGAGAATTCGTTACACCGACTGAAGTCCATATTTTAGTTGTCCATAGCTTCATTGTTTTGTTTCTTAAATGGGAGCTACCATCAGGCCACATTATTTCATGTGTCCTGTGTCTGTAAGTTCTTTTTTCCGATGTACCATTGTACTCCAAGTAGTAGCATCGGCTACTGGATGAGTTCACAGCTAGCCTGGAGTCATTCTTACTATGTTTAGGGCATAGTGATTCACCCCAATGCTACTACACCGAGGTCCAGCATGTTTTGCTTGCTTTGCATCTCCAAATTTAGAGTTCACTTTATCATCTTTCTGTCCTTCAGATCTTTCATTGTTTGACTTCCTCTTTCATTAATGCACAGATTCCACTTGCGAAATGGCATCTGTGCTGTATCTCAGTGGTGTTACATCCTTAACAACTACCTAGCAACATGCTGAAGGTCAAACCATGGGCTCTGCTGCTGGTCTAACCACACCACTGGCTCTGTAGCTCTGTAAGCCTAGACACTAGGCAAAAGTGATGCAAAATCAGAGGCAGCTTTGTAAAGGAATTTTGGAAAAAGCCCCAACGTCCCTTTCTTACACAGTTTTATCATGCTGAATTCATCATACTGTTACTGTACACCTGAAGGAATTCTTCTACTGTGATAATGAAAATATACTCTGTATTTACATTCAAGATATTACTAGCTAAGTTTTTATTACTGCAGCACTGTCTTGACAGTGTTAGGAAAAGTCTGTTTAACTATGTGAAATACGCAATGAGGGGAGAAAATAACTTGCTTTTTTAGTAAGACAAATCTGGAAAAAAGCAGAATATTTATAATTTATCTCTATTGCAAGGAATAGTTTAGATTCTTTCATGCAACTGTTTATTTGTATGAAAATAAATCCTCCAAATTATTCATTAATTTGTATATTTGATCTTTTAAATGCAGACTTTGCACAGTCATCAGTATTTTCTGTAACTGAACCTCTGTCTTTCTTTTGTTCATCTTTTGTTGTATTGCTAATAAAACCCCCAATGTTCTCTATCTGCACAAGGAACTCTGATTGCACCTGTAGAACTCAAATTACACTCTCAGGTATAACCTTCTCTATCAAAATCAACAGTCAAAGCAGGAAGTCTGCTCTTGACTGCAGATTTGCACACACGTTAAAAAAGCTGGTTTGACTTCCTGTGCTAATTAGAGCATTTCTGTTCATTACTAGTAATTGTTAGTTTGTGTACTTTTGATATCAAAGCAAGCCTTTGTGAGGAATTCAGAAGCCTTAAAAATTAAAACTCCATCATTCTTCTGGCGAAAAGCCAGAAACTGGAAAACAGCCACAATAGTTTGAAGAAGCTTTTCAGAAGACAACAGAGTCTGCAGAGATTAGCCTCATAACACGAGAAAGGTTCACTAGAACACTTTCTATGGGCAATCTTTACCACAAGTGTAAGACTGTGTCTGACTCAGCAGAGCAGGCTGGGCACACCATGAAGCATACAAATCAGTAACAGAAAAAAGGCAAACAACTGAAAGTCAACCCGCAAATCAAAACAACTCTGACCCATATTAACTAGCTCCAACTTTTCTGAGAACTGTGAAGATCTTGATTCCTTTCCACAGAGTGACAAGAGACAAAGTTAGATTGCTGAGTGTTTTGTCCAATTTAGAAAAATTTAATTTGTGTGTTTCAGTTCTTCTCAAGGGACTTTAAATTGTTCCACATGTGTCACGTGCATCTGATTCTTCCTTGCTCTTTTGCCTCCAGAGTAGAAAGGACAGTTAAAATGATACAAAAAATCCAGTGGGGTCTGGTCTGAAAGTGTGGGAGAAGTATGCCTTACCTGACTTCCAACAGCAGAGAGGCTTGGCCACCATCAGTGTCTTCTCTCCACAGACACTCTCATCCATGTTCCAAAATACTTCCAACTCACAGATTTAGCATCCCTATTCCTGGTCATATGAATTTTCTACAGGTCTTGGAGATTTGTAACTCTTTCCTACAGTGCTCTCTGACTTGCTGGCCATGCTTCGGCTACTTTTGTAGAGGCCTAACTTAAGGGGTGGTTTCTCCATTGGTGGTTGTTATTTTGTTTCTCAGAACTAGCGCACGCAGAGAAAATGGTCCTTTTGCTTCACCTGGAATCCCTGCCTAGAGCTGTGTCTATACTGATCCTGAACAGAACTTCAAAGCCAATGGAAGCCCATAGCCTGCAGCATATCCTCACTACTTTGTTTGTGATGCAGAGGAATGGATCACAGGACACTTCCCTGCCTGCTGCCATGTCTCCTTGCAAAAAGCAGGACACACCTCTGCCGTAGGGCAAGGGAGGAGAAAGGAGGGTGTGCTGCTCCTGTCTACCTGTGCCTGCTGACCCCTCTTCAGCTGTAAGCAGATGTGTGCTCTGGCAGCACCTGGGCATAGTGGTTCAGAGCGCTAACCCAGCTCAGGTGAAAGGATAAAGGAAGGGGAGAGGTGGATTAGAAATATTTACCCAGAGTCTCACCGGAATATCTGTGCTGGATTATGGAAGAGTGAGACAGGAAACAGATTAACTGCACATTTAGGGTCTTTAGCTATCTGCCTTTAGCATGTCATCAATACATGGAAGTGTGTGTGTGTGTGTATGTGTGTGTGTGTGTGTGTGTGTGTGTGCTTTTTTGAGACTCCTTATCCACATTTCCACACCCCATTTGATATGAAGGTTCTCAGGACTGAAGAGAATCAGACCTGCCACCAATCACATTTGAAATTCAGACCTGTTATTATAAAGTTGCTGGTTATGGATAAGAACCTTGCCTATGGTGTTGCAGTGTGATTGTCCGTGGGCAGTCCAAAATAAAGCATCCTGCTCCAGAAGACATCCAGCTTGAGTGTTAAGCACCAGGGATAGACAGACAAGTCAGCAGACGACACAACACAAGGACACAACATTCATTAGTGTGGCAAATATTGCTGAGTTATCCCACCAGCTCAACTTGGGAGGCACCTCAGCAAAAGGGAATTCTAAGAACAGTGTAGTAGTCATGTAGATGTTAGTGATAGCAGAATGTCCTCATCTGACCAGTCTCAGTCTTAATAATCCTTAGAAATCCTGCAACAATTAAATTTTTAGGGATCATGAGAGGCAGCTACAGCTCCCAAGGTACTTCATGAGGTAAACGTTAGGGCATTGGCAGGCTTTAAAGGTGTTCAGAAGTGAAGCCAGGCAGCTTATATTTAGCTTTACAAAGAGATGGGAGCCCACAGAGCAATCTGAAGAGAAGGGTAGCCTATTTTTAGTGACAGTAATGTGTATGTTCTTTCAAGAATGTTAGCAAAGAGCTCTATTTTCCACAAACCACAAATCTGTGCTGTCCATGACTGGGTTTCCCATAGCTTTTCTGACAAGGGCATTATAGCAGAATTTCCTCAGCCTTTTACAGAATCACCAGCAAAGCAGCATAATATGAAGGCAGCCATTATAAAAGGCACCTCTCTTAGATATGTTACCTGATACTCTAGTTTGGAACACTTTCAGGTGAGGAAAACAGGCAAAAGGTTACAGAAGAAAAGTCCTCTGATGTCGAACTGGCACTATCCCTATCATGGCTACATTTAACTCATGTTGTGAGTCTACATTTCAGCTTCCTCAAGTCTCACCCTAGATCCTGAAGAGTAAATTTTTCTCCAGGTAGACTGTTTCCTTAAGATGCAGAAGCAGACTGGGTTTTGGCATTTCCTTGGTTCCTTTTATTGTAGACTGTACTTTCAGGGACCAAACCTTCCAACTTTGTCTCTTCTGTTGGAAATGATGTTTATACTTTGTCTGTAAAATACACTTTCAGTAAGGAAAGTGCATTCAATAAGGAATTTGGAGAATGCTTTTTCATCTGGGAAATAGATTTATTTTGCCAGTTTGTGGCTATGCAATCTGTAATGGCAAGACTTCCAGAACTGGGACAGATTATTCTTCTTTTAACTATATAGATAGTAATGCTATCTCAGGAATTCAGGTTTGACAATCTTGGCTTCCAAAGGAGTGTACTGAAATTGGGTGCTCCAACTCCCACGTTCTTATCATACTGCAAATTCTCCCAGAGTGAGAGAAATATTATATGGTTGCAGGCCTAATTTAGATAGTGTCTGACCCACTGTAGACACTGTTCAGATAAAAGGAAACACAATCAAAAATTTACTTTGTTAATACTTTTTTGTCTCTTTTTAGGATACACACCAACCATCGGTACAGAAAGATGTGCTGTGGATGTAAGCCACTGTTTTGTAGAGTGCTTGAGGAAGAGTTGCGCAGTGGAGCAGACTGAAGTACCATGGTCCTGCCTGTCCTGCCACTGTCTCCTGTTAGATTGTTATGACAAGCCTGCCAGGCCAATGACATTTTCTCTTTCTCCCAGCAAAAATCTATTAACTGCATTGGTTGTTGGCTAGCCCAGAGCCCTCCTTGAAGATGAGGTCTCTAGCATAGTGCAGTACAGCTCTATCTTGCTTTGATTTTAATGAAACTCATTATAATGCCAGCCAGAAGTCTTTTCTTTTTTCTCATATGCTAACTCTCTGGAATTTGAAAAAAAACCATTTTCCTTGTGGTTAATTACATTTCATCAGATTGGGAGTCCTTTTTTTTTCAGTGAGGAAAACTATTAATATAAAAAAGCAAGAAAGTTGCACAAAACCACTTTTGATTCCTGGTTATTCATGGAATACAATTAGATATTAAAGGAAATCATTCTTTGGTAACTGTGATACTGGCTGTTATTAAATCCCCTCATCTACATTTACATCACATTCTTACTTCTTTATGTACAGACTTGCTTGGATTTCAGCTACTTCACTACTGAAAGAAGATCACTCAGTTTTAAAATATGTTCAGGACATAGGAAAACTTCAGCTGAACTAACGAGCATAGACTATCAAGTAATAGTCCATTTGGTAAAAACGGGTATTATTTCCTGTCAGAAAAAATAAGAATGATGCTATCAAATGATGGTGGAAGATAGCTTTCTATATTATCTTAATTTATTATCACTAGTCTGTTAGACCAAAGAGTGTTAATACGTTTTTCATCATCGTCGTTTGAAAATTCACCCTGCAAGTTTCCTGCAGGTGGTTCAAGGAATCATCTGTCTCCTCTGTACCTGGGAATTCCAGGAAAACCATGATGATTCAGTTCTCTGGCTTTAGATTCTAAGGAAGATGATAGACTTATTCCTCTTACTAAGAGATGACATCTATTTCCAAAGTACTCGAAAACTGGCAGGGCAGGAGACAGTTAAAGAAAAAACCCCCAGCAACTCAAAACTGATTTGGGCCAGGCCAAAAAAGATGGTGAGAGGGACAGAGATAAAAAAGTTAGCACCCTCTGGACAAATAAGTGTTTTATGCAAGCATCACAGAAAACACCTGGCAAGTGATACTTTAGTCCTGACCATCTAAGTTTACTGTAAATTAACTTTCTATTGTCCTGATCAGATTACGTTGTTAACGCCCATTAAATTTTTTGCAGACAAATTTAGATGTATCTGTGCATGTCTGGACACTCATCAGGATGAACAATTGTATTTGAATAGTTTGTCCAGACCCAGTTTAATGAGGGGCTTCACCAAAGAAAAATTACACTAATTTGAGACATATACCCAGAGAGTTTAGAAAAGTTTATTTTAAAGTGAGTATGATATCAGCTGTAAGTCCAGTATTATATAAGAGGCCAGCATTTGATTGGTTTCTGTAGCCAAATTCTTAGTTAAAATCAGGAGTTTAGGCCATTTTCTGCAGAAGTGAGTGATGTTGACTCTAAAGGTCTTGTTATTTGCTCTATACATCTGTCAAAGGTAGACATTTTCTGGTGCTTCTTATCTATGCTGTAGTCTTTGCTGCACCAAATCAGAGAGTAGAGTTCTAGGCAAGAGGAAATGTAACTCATGTGATATGAATGCTGGTGTAAACAGGCCTTGAGAGTTCACTCAGCAGTTCCTGTATTACTCGTGCATGTTCTAATGAAATGAAAAAAATACTATAAAAAACATTATATCCTGTCATGTCAAGTCATCCCTGTTCCAATGGCTAACTGCTTCCCTTTAAGGACTTGTAACATATATAACATGAGCTTTTTCAATTTACAGAGTTTGGAGCAGGTCAGATGCAACAGATGTAGAAGACTTCACATGGCAGAAATACTGGAGATGCTAACAAACTTTAATTGAAATGCTTCTTCACTTTACCTTTTTTCATCATAAGAATTTCAGTTATTTTAAATGTTGGTCTTGAACAAAAAAAATTTGTACAATTGGGTAACAGATTTTCTGTTCTTCCAGGTAATACAGCCTGTTCTCAGTATGTAAAAATCCAACTGGAAAACGAAGGTTATCATCCTTTTAAAGATCAAAAACCTGTAGTGCACAGAGATTCACATTGACTTCATAGTAGGCTTAGCCATAGTTAGAGCATGCCAGTTTCTCACAGTGAAATTGCTCTCCAGATAGAGGTCCTACATAGAGGAGGCTATTTGCAGTTTTCTCTTCAAATAGACAGAGCATAACGTGCTCACGTGGACCAAAGCCAGAAATTTTTAGCTGTGAACATCTTATAGCCATCATCTAATACGAAGATTTAAAGTGACAAGTAGTAAGAATAGTGATGACATTATTCTCTGCTTGTAAGGCCAATTATTGTCTCTAATTCATGATGTTCTAGTTACAGATGAGGCAGGTTTCCATTACAAGCTTCTTCTCTGTGTCTGTGTCACTTGAAGCTGACATTTCTCACAGTAGCTGTCAGTCCAGACATAAGAGGATTTTATGATTAATGAGATTCACTTTTTGCTGTTTCCAAGGTACTTCAAATCCCACATAGTATACCAGAGGGAAAAGTGGGACACTTAAGGCTGATGTGTTCAGCCTAGAACGGCATCAGCTTTTCTACTGAAGCTTAGCTGTTCACAGGTGATTTTTTGTCACTATGACCAGAGGTTTTGGTAAAGTAGAAAAACATTAATGTCTTCTCTGATCTGCAGTCATGCCCACACATATCTCTAAAAGTAAATCCTTTGAAATGCAAATGGAAACTGTGTGATCTTTGCCTTGCATTGAAGAGAAAGTTGTAGAAATGCATGCTCTTCATATTGTTTTACTTCTTGCAGTTGTTTGTAATACTATTTTTGGACAAGGTTAGATTTTATTTTGTCTGTTTTCCTTTTGATTTTTGTCAATTTTTCCATCTGTTATATTTGTGCTGTGGTAGCTTTTAGAGTCTCCAACTGGTATTTGGGTGCTGTGGTTCTTTGTATGTACATAACATCGGAATATTGATGGTGTGGAACAAAGCAGGATTGTTTAAGCAGAGAGTTGACTGACAGGATACGATTGAGGTCTGTCCTGAGAGGAATGGAGAAACTAAATAAGGAAATGACTGTTTCTCACACTAAAAGCATTAGGGGACCCTGAATTAGACCAAGGCGTACCATATCCATGACAAAGGAAAGGAGGATATGGCTCTTCACAAAATAACTAGGTGAGCCATGGGCCTCCCTTCTCCACAAGTTTTACAGGGTTAATTTTGCATGGATACAGAAGGAGACAGGAAAAATTCATGGGAAACTATTCATCCTGTTCCTGTCTGGAGGGTGATTAAAACAAAGAGAAATACTTGTGGCTTATGACATTTCCAGAGCCTCAAAACTGTTAACGACTGTGATAATATTCTAGAGTAGTATCATTGTAGCTCTGTCCTGACCTTACATGGATTTTTAAGTATCTGGTCTTGTATGTTGATGGGATTCAGGACCACATGGGCCTTTGGTATGAGCCAGTTTGACTGTTCTTAAGTGCTTTATATTACTGTCTTTCAAATGTTTTGTTCAAGAAAGAGAAATGAGCACAGGGGAGAAAGTCCATGTAAAAGTGGTTGTTGATCTCAATGTACATCTGGAGGCATTGAAACAAAGTCAGATTCTCATAGCAGAATTGAAGAAAACCTAAACAGATTTTGACAACTGAAGATGCTGGAAATGTAATTATTTCTTCACATGTGCACACAAGGACAGCTCAGGATAACTCAGGTGAATGATCCAGAAATATTGAGAATGGGAAGGCCAACCTTTGGACATGTCTGTTTCATCATGGGAAAAAATTCTCTTGAAGCTAAGAGGGAGCTTCCCCTGAGTTAAGCCAGTTATCAGACTGGTTCAAGAAAGCCCTCTGGATTTAGTAAATTACTGAGAAAAAAAAAAGTAATGATGGCTAAGGCTGTCACTGATTTGCAGATTTCTGTCATCTGCAATTAAGATGGTCAGGCCTTCTTTCAAGGATGTTACTGTCTGATGATTGCAAGCTGTCTTCTCTCAGGGTTTGGAAATATTTTAAGGTGGATGAAAACATGGTATTTTCCAATAGCTTTGAAGAGTCCAGAGGCTGTGAATTAAACGCAATTGTTATACTGTGACATGCAGAAAATAATCCAAACAAAACCTGTAATGTCCAGTGTGCTTATATCCATGTGACAAAGCATAGACCTGTAGGTTTTATACAGAATATGTGCTGGCAATGAAAAGTGAAAAATGGTTCTCAGACGCATTTCTAGACAATCTCTATTTTCTCTGTATTCCAGAAGCTAGAGCTTTTTGCCACTTTGTAGTGTTTTCTGACTGTATCAAATACTTCTATCAAGAAACTGAAGGTAACGATATATCGGTAAGTGGCTTGAGCGCTGTTTGATTCTGATGGGTCAGGGAACTGCAGAGGTATGCTGTGGGATTCATTAATAGATAAAGCTTTTGGGGAAGGCTAAACTACACAGGTACTCCAGAAAAGAGTGAAGCTGAGGTTTAGGGGGACTTGAAGAATGAGAGGCTCAACAAGTACATATGATCACATTCTTCTGCACCTAAAAGCTGGATGGGACCCAAAGGGAAAACTGTGAGTGAGAATTTAGTTTAAAGAAGGATTTTACTAGATGCATGGACTGTTTCATCTGTACTCACCTTTGGAGTCTCAGTCCATTAATCCATCCCTATCCAAAAAGCACTTAATGAACTTTTCACTGAGAGCCCACACAGGCCCCATTTCCAACAACAACTGCTCATGTGCACTATTGAGTATGTTATGAGTTGGAATCATAAGCTCAAATTTTTGCTTAAGGATTTGGGGTAATGAGATTGCAAAATCATGTTAGCATGTTACAGGAAAGAGCCAGTCTCTGCAATTACCCAACGAAGAAAGGAACAATTGCAGTAAAATTTCTTTCCCTTAGGCAAGCACATTCCAGCCATCTTATCCTGACAATTTTTGACAGGCAGCAGTGCAGAATGATTGTATACTTATATAAACATGTTTTCAGAAAGGGTAGGAGTAAATTTGCTTAATTATGCTAATTCATCCACTAAGCTTTTGCTCATAACAGCTCTTCCTTGTTGCATGTTTATTTCTTTGCTGTACTTCATTGTTTATCTTTAAAACCCTCAGAAATCTGGCATCCAGATTCTTAAGCCACAAACAAGGATCACAGTCATAGAGACAACAAAGCTGTAATTTGTATTATTTCGTTTTTTGTTCTGTTGTAATATTGCCCAACTGCCAAGGACTCAACTTTGATCTTGCTTTGTTCTATTGTTAAGCTTACTAGAGGGAAGAAAATAGAAAAGGGAAGTGCTCTTCTGAAGAAATTAGCTTACATTTAGGAACCTCAGGGATATGGTCTGATTTTCAAGGCTATATATATTAAGAAGATGTTTTCTTTTCTAGGTGTTGCTTTCCATGAGAAAAGCCCAGTGGTTTTTCCATCACTTTAAAATGTTGTATGCCTACATTGGTGCTCAAAAGGAAAGTCCCACCCTGCTATTCCAGTTCCCATTCTTCTGCTTCTGCTGGTATGAACATTTATGCAACAAAACAGTCAGCCAAGTCTAAGAACACATCAGCTGAAATATATCCTTTAAAAACATACTTAAAAACCGTAAGAATTGAGCTACTGTAAACCTGCATGTATCCTTCACCTAGCAAAAGGAAAACCTACTGAATTGCAGTGGGCTGCAGCATGAGATGTGGCTGCCTCTCTTAGTGGTGATAAGGATTTTCATGGGATTGAGGTCAGATACTTCATTTCTGCAGCAGCAGAGAGCACCTATGTCTTCATCCTGCATTTGCAGGATGATTCTTTCATCTGTGATAGGAGTGTGTCCTAATGTTTCCAAGGGGATAATTGACCTGGTGAATTAAAAGTGCTGTCTCTTTCTTGCCCCAGGGAGACGTAGTTGTTAGGAGAAGCTGTTCCTTAATGGGGGGTGGGCCTAGCAGTTTGCTGTTGGGCTGTTATGTTGTAAGCACAGCATTTACACCTTCAGAATATTGCAGGGAATTGTTACAACTGCCTGAGCGATTTGCTGTCTTGCTCTTGTTATTCTTGGAGCAAAGCATTCATGCACAGATTGACGTAAACTAAGCCAGACTCTGTTCTTGTTCACAGTTATTCCCATGGGACTTGGCTGTTTCCTTGGCAATACACATGCTACACGGAGTAAGACTCTTGCATTGGGGGTCTTCTTCTATGTTTTCAGAGCTGTGATGGCACCAAAGGACCAGGCTGCATTCTTGAGCCTGTTTTGTGGTTCCAGTCAACTCTTGGCACACAGGGTGATGAAGTAGAGCATACTAAGAGAGAGCACACTGCTACCCATGTCAATGTATGCAGACTATAAGAGCAGAAAAGAAATGTCTGACAAACCCAGTGAGCTCAGAATTTGAAATATTTTCTGTTTTCTGGAAAATGAAATGGAGCTATTTTGTATTCCCATCAAATTTTAGATCTCTTTTTGTAACCATCAGGAAAATGTTTCCTTTAGCGCTATTAATAGAGTGATGGATTTTTAAAAATGAACAGATGGGATTCTTTTTGAGTTTGTTATTCACTAAAAGACACATTTCTGCCCTGCAAAAATAATAGGTGCAGTGTCCATCACTGTCCACAGGGAGGGGAACCAATCCTAGCTCCAAGCAGCACTGGGATTTTTGCAGAGAGAAGGCAGCTCATCCACACTTGAACAGAGTGAAAAGAATCTGAATGTATTTTACTAAACAGACCAAATGTCCTGGCCAAGACTGCAGGGCAAGTTTACATTTTGTTTAGAGGTAATTTTAACAATTAGTATGAACCTGAAAAGAAAGAACAGTGTTTCTTAAATATCTCTGCAATAACAATACTATTTTACTAGATCAGAGGTGTACCCAACTAGTAGTAGGATCAGGAGCAAAAAATCATGAGAAAATAAGATTAAATTGAACTTTAAAAGGTACTAAGCAAGAGAACTCTTATGTCTGCTGTCTGGGTAATGTTGAATCTAGGTCCAGGCTATTTCCTCCATTTGTAGAGCTCTTGAGGACAAAAGTGTTCTCCTTCATTATGCCAATCAGCATCTCTTTCCTGCATCTCCTCTTACATTCGAGAGCTGTGATGTTTAATCATTTCCTCTTAGACTCTCCAGAAAAAGCACTCCTTCCCACCTGTTTCTGCATAGACCTGATGCTAGTAATTCTTCTCTTCATGATGGGTTAATCAGTGCTTTGGTCAAACTATTTTGGCACACGATGGAATAAAAACTGTGCAACTTGATCTAGTGGAAGGTGTCCCTGCCCGTGGCAGGGGGGTTGGAACGAGATGATCTTTAAGGTCCCTTCCAATTCAAATCATTCTGTGATTCTATGACCCTATCTCCTACAAGGAGTATTTGAGGGTGAAAATGTGGTCACTTAACCTGTTTCGCACTTCTTGAGGCGAGGGGTGATCCCTTGGCAGAGGCATACCTCCAGATTACACCAAGACTGTACTCCTCCATCATGTCTTTCTTCAAGGTGGATGAACAGTGCACATGCACTGACTCACAACTCTATAGTTCTCCAAATAGCAGAGTTATGTGAGCAGGGGACCATGATGAAGCTGGCATGGCTAAATACCTGCCTGGAGTGCTTCTGTACAGTGCTCCATTCATGGGGCTTTAAGGGATTTGAGAAAAAACACAAAACAAAAGTGGCCCTCTAATCATGGCAGTTAGCAAGGAAGTCCAGAGCCTTCATTCCTATTTTAACATTGATGCCTATTTTTCAGATGTTTGAATGCAGCCACAGTGCTCAGGATGCTGGTCAGCCTGAACTGAGTCTAGTATAAAGAATCTTCTACCACGAATTTTACTGGACCAAAAACGGCAATGGAGAAATCCAATTAAAACTGATCCATGTAAACTGATTATACCGACCTATAAAGCTCTTATGTCATTCTCACTATAGTACTGCAAAATTCCACAAGAAGGTGTATTTAGAGAATGATAAAGACCAAGTCATAGCTTTAAAAAGGGCCTGCAGTGTTTCTAGTTAAAAGCATTCAAAATTTTAGGAGGACTCAAAATAAAATTGAGAAAATATTCTGATGTTAACAGCCACTGTAGCAAAATAATGTAACTTTTTTTACATCTTGATTGGGAAAAATGTCAGCTGAAAACATTACCTGAAAAATCAGCCTGTTTTGTTGACATGAAAAGGATTCCTAGCATATGCTGTGGATCCATGCTGGAAGTTTTGCTAGAACATCTTTTGCACAGTTTTCACATGAAACTGTGACATACTTTTTCTTCATGGCTTTCCCTAACACATGCAGAGAAACACTTGCTCACATTCATTTAGATTATGTTTGTTTTCCTGGGTTTGTCCTAATGGAGTTTTGGTTCTGAGTGGGAGACGCTTTTGAGTCATAATGACGAGTGTGTAACTGATAATGCAACCGATTAAACATTGAGGAGTGGGCAAAACCTAAATAATTTCTGGCTGGTCTCTAGTGCAGAGCTTAAATTGGGGACGGTGCTCGTGACACAGCAAACACTTGGAGCTCTTTGTAAGTAAATATGTGTGATTCAGACACAACCTGGTACTGCCTGAGACTGCAGTGGGGAAGTCACTTGCTGCAGGGATAAATAGTGCTGAAATAATAATAGGCTATGCTCTTCGGAAAGCACAGACAAAAGGAAGAATAATATTGTTATTTTTCATGCAGGTATGAAGTCAGAGATTGGAGACTGCTTGTAGGAAGACATAACTACTTAGTTGCAGGTAAGTAGAGTTTAATCAAGCTGTATTCTGTTACACAGAGATTTGTTTCTATCCGTGTGTTAGGATGTTGACGTAGTCCCTTCCTCTGAGCCACGCAAAACTTAAGGTAGGTGACATAAAACCATTTTCTTCTCAAACAAAGCCTATAATAAAGTTTAGCAGGCAAAATTTTCTGTCATATTTATTCTGTAAGTTGTGTTACAGTGAGATAAAATTGATCAGTAATAGTTTCCATTTCCAGGAAAAAAATTTTCCATGAGCTATCTGTGATCTTGAGAATATTTGAAAATCAACTTGTGAAGATCCCAGTTTGGATACTTAGAGCAGCTCTAATAATAATAATAATAACAACAACCACAACAACCACAACAACCAGAAGAAGTGAAATTTAGAAAGCAGCTAAGCTATCCAACAGGTTTTCCTGGCCTAGATTTCCAAATAGTCTGGTGTTTCCACATTTTCTTGGTGTAACTTTAAAAAGGAAAAAAGAAAAAGAGAAGGAAAAATACAGTGGACCTTTATGTTCCTTTGAAGGAAAAAACATTTAAAAAATTGTTACACCATGATGCTCAAGAACTCAGCTAATATACATGCACTTTTTAAAGTTAAATTGCAGAGTTTCAGTCCTGGAAATGCTTATGCACGGCTTAGGTTTACATTTGTGGTACGTTCTATGGGTTTCAATGCTAAAGAGAGATGTAAGTGCTAGCATGACATTTGACAGGACTGCAAGGAAACAGGGCTGTTTACAGTTTGGCTACTGTGTTTCTGTCTCCAGCAGGACTGTGAAATATTACAGCAGTCTGCATTTAAATACTTTGATTCATTGCTCTACTGTGTAGAGAAAATGTCAGCATCTCAGAAACTGAAATTATTCTCTGATAGGAGCTGCCTTTGGATTTTAATAGAAATGCCAGAAAAAAAAGCTGCTGTAATGTACAGAAGTAGAATTCCAACTGAATCTTGAAAGAAAAACTTAATTGTCTAAAAATATTAAGCTGTTTGAAATGGTTATGTTGTTTTTTTCCACTTATGTGGAATATATAAAGCAGTGGGGTTTGCAAATGCCTGCTTTCACCGTCCAGATTGTGTAGCTGCTTCAGACATATATTGCTTTGTGTAACATTGCCCAGCAGACATAGGTACCACATGCAGGCTTTTTTTTTACTCTGGTATGCAATTTGGGATTGTGGAAGCCTGTAGGAATCAACAATTCCCCATGCTCTAATTCATTTTGAACTCATGAGGTTTTGGTTACTCTCGTGTGAGCAGGCTGTGTATTCCTCTAACACAGGTAGCACGTCCTTCTTACCCAGCTTCTCACTTGTCAGCCAAGAAGTTTCCACCGTGCAAATGGTGGCTTATTATGCTATAATCTAGAATGAAAATTTATGATCAAGGACAAGCTGTGGGTTCAGATCTCCCTTCCATGCAAATCCAAAGGGAACCAACTTGGTAAGCAGCTGTTAATAGTGACAAGTTATTGTTATTAATTATAATTGCAGAAACTATAAATCATCAGTCATAACAATGAAAACAACAACTACAAGAATAATACGTTGATGTGTTAATTTCACTAAGGTAGGTATTGTGGCACCATCTGAATGTCATTTTCTCCAGGAAAAAGAAGTCTTTCACAACAGCGAATGGCAAAAGCAGGACATAGCTTGTGACCTGAATATCTATACAGATCAAGGCATGAGAAATCCTTTGGAGCAGAATAAAGCTGGACAGGAATAGAAATGTGAAATACAAAACCAGCTATCAAACAATGCCGTATGTTTCTCATTATTTTTTTCTAATTTGGTTTCAAACCAAGAAAAAAGTCTCTGAATGAAGGCTTTGTCAAAACTATGCATGTTTGCATGGACTGGGGAGATGTGAACAGTGGGGACATCTTGACTTCAGCAAATCCTTTGACACTGTTTCCCCTACATGCTCATAGGTCACTCAGAAGTGTGGGTTGGCTGAGAGGACAGTGGGGTGAATTGAGAACTGGCTGAATGATAGAGCTCAGAGGGCTGTGACCCGTGGCACAGGGTGTAGCTGGAGGCCTGTAGCTGGTGGGGTTCCTTAGGGGTCAGTGCTGGGTTTAGTCTTGTTCAGCCTATTCATCAACGACCTGGAGGCAGGGACAGAGTGTAACTTCAGCGAGTTCGGGAGGAGTGACCAATACCCGGAGGGCTGTGCTGCCATTTGGAGACACCTGGACAGGCTGGAGACTTGGGCAGAGGAGAAACATCTGAAATTCAACAAAGGCCAGTGCAGGGTCCTGCACCTGGGGAGGAACAACCCCAGACACCAGCACAGGCTGGGGGTGACCTGCTGGAAAGCAGCTCCATGGAGAAGGACCTGGGGTCCTGGTGGACAGCAAGCTCCCTGAGCCAGCAGTGTGCCCTGGGGGCCAAGAAAGGCAGTGGGATCCTGGGGAATAGGAAGAGCATTGCCAGCAGGTCGAGGGAGGTGATCCTTACCCTCTATTCAGTCCTGGTGAGGCACATCTGGAGTGCTGTGTCCAGTTCTGGGCTCCCCAATATGACACTTGGAGCTCTTGGCACAGGTCCTGTAGAGGGCAGCAAAGATGATGAGGGGCCTGGAGCACCTCCCTTATGGGGAAAGGTTGAGGGAACTCGGCCTGTTCAGACTCAAGAAGAGATGACAGAAGGGACCTTATCAATGCATACAAGTATCTGAGGATGATGGAGCCAGGCCCTTTCCAGGGATGCCAACTGGGAGAACAAGGGACAATAAGCACAGACTTCCACAAAAAATTCCACCTGAATATGAGGGAGAACTTCTTTACTTTCAGGGTGACAGAGCACTGCAAGAGGTTGCCCAGAGAGGTTGTGGAGTCTCCTTCTCTGGAGACGTTAAAGACTTGTCTGGACATGATCCTGTGCAACCCATTCTAGGTGAACCTGCTCGAGCAGAGGGGTTGGACTAGATGAGCTCCAGAGGTTCCTTCCAACCCTAGTGATTCTGTGATTCTGTGACATAAAGAAAATTCACAGATGTAAGGAAAACTGGTAAAATCTAATCTAATCTGAAGACTATAAATATTTTGCGATCCAATCAAAAATCACACATAAAATCTACATATGATCCAAGAAAAATGAGATAAATTAGATGTGTTTATGGGTATGAATAGCATGAAGGGAATTAAGATTGTGTAGTGCAAAGTGGTGATGGGTATCTTGTTATCTTTTAAGCAGTGGACCTCTGCAATCTGGGAAGGAGTGCTGGCCTTATTTTTTCATCCTCAGTGGTGATGCAAAGACAGTACAAACCTGTTTGTTTTCCTTTATGGATCTTTACTACCACAGGGTATGTAGCCCAAATGTTGCACGTAGTCCTTTACGCTCGTGCAGATTTGCTCCTAAATGTTAGATGTTTTCTTTTCTCTCTTGCCACAGCTCAGGGACATTGCAGAAAAAACAACAGGGACATCAGTCCTCCCAGCAGCAGGGAGTGAGTTGAACATACAACTGCTGCTGCATCTTCAGGTGTGCAGGAGCAGAACAGGGAAGGGGAGGAATTTCAGACCTACATAAAGGGTAAGAGAAGATCTCAGGGCTGCTTCTGAGATCCTCCCATATGGACCGGGCCAGCAGCTCTATCTCACCTGGTTGTGTTCAAATGATCCTGAGAAAGATAAGGCAGGAAAAACAAAAAGGCTGCCTTGATCTATTTGTCTAGTCTTCCTTTCCAGATAGAAATAGGACACAATTCTTCTGACCAATTTAGCTATTCTGCAACATGACATTCCAGGCTAGCAGGAGACTGTGTTTCCTTGGGCGCTCCCCCATCTTTCTGTCGTTCTCTTGCAACT
Source organism: Dasyornis broadbenti (assembly GCA_013397935.1). NCBI lineage: Eukaryota > Metazoa > Chordata > Aves > Passeriformes > Dasyornithidae > Dasyornis > Dasyornis broadbenti. The sequence goes on along the minus strand of VZRN01004657.1, from coordinate 564,212 downwards.
GGGCTGAAATGAAGTGCATCCTCCCACATATCCATTCTGCTTTCCAGAATAAGAAGGAGATCTCTACCAGTTGTCCAGGGATAAGAATTTGCATAACAGATGCCTAAACTGCCATTGGTCTGTCTGAACTCCACGTTGTAAAATTACTAACTGAAGTTGCCAGCTATTTTGGTATATCACCTTTTCATTTTTCCCACTGTTCTCAGGTTTTTTTTTTTTTTTTTTTTTTTGGTGACAGATGATTGCCATTTTAGTTGCCCAAATGAGACTATGGGTAAGAATGCTTAGCACTAACAGTTTACAGTAATACACTCATGTGCTTACCAAGCAGAATTAGCACAAGCAGGGTCCAGGTGGGCAGCAAGCTGGACATGAGCCTGCTGTGTGCCCTTGCAACAAGGAGAACTAAGTGTGCCTAGGCTGCCTCCAAAGAGAATAGCTAGCAAATTAAGGCATCCAACTTTTCCACAATCTTCTCATTCTGAGGAAGAAAACATTCATCACTACCTTAGGCAGGAGATGTTCATCAATGTATCACAGGAAACCTCTATTCCCCTGTTAGACAGAGTTAATTGTAAAGCAGCTCTGAAAACTGAAGCCCTGAAATAATGCTTTGGCTGAACCATGTGCTTTTTATTTTATGATTGAAATGGCACATGACTGCAGTATAAATTGACACATTACTTAAAACTGCAAAAGGCAAAGAACATGTATGTTGGCTGACTCAGCTCAACAACTTCTAAGCTGAGAAGATACAGCTCTGCAGTTGTTTATATCAATAGGTAACTAAAAGTGATTGAACGTCACGTTTGTAATCATTAATATTTCTTGTTTATTTAGTAAACTAAGTTCAGCAAATTGAAGGTCTCTGCAAGCACGTTAAGAATTGGTACAGATATGGCAAGATCAAACTTAGTTAAATGACTTAAACTTTTCATGTAAACACTTAGACTAAGATCCTTATTTTAGAATTTCATATGACTTTTAAGGAAACATTATGGTCCCCTTCTCTTCTCTTCTCTTCTCTTCTCTTCTCTTCTCT
>VZRN01004657.1:520678-562774 GCA_013397935.1 Dasyornis broadbenti | reverse complement strand
CTCTTCTCTTCTCTTCTCTTCTCCCAAATTTAAGCCGACTACAAATTTAAAAAGCAACTACTGCCCTAATGTTGACTTGAGCTAACTATGCTTGTTTGTTCTCTTTGGGAGGAATGTTTAGCTCTGAGGAAACTGCGAGCAGTATTCTTACTTTTTAGAATTTTTGTATTGAAGGAAAAACTCAGTGAAACAGATGAAGATCTGACTGAATTGCTGGTATTAATATGATTTTTAGCCCAAAATTTCATGTCTGACTGTGACTAGAGATGTTGCTTCCACTAAAGTTGCAAGAAACCTCACACTAAACAATAACCAAATATGAAAAGAAATTTCTGTGTCCTACTTAGAATGTCAGTTTATATGCCAAGGCAGAAGTGTTTTTATTCTTTTCGTAAATAATCTTTGTCATCTCTCATGTAATTTTATTTGGTTGTTTTGGTGTTTTTTCTAATTAGATGTAGAAATATTTCAGATTTTTTATGATCTTCAATCTGTCTTCTGGTGAGCCTCAGGGAGATATTTTAGTAGCCAATTCCACAGGTTAATGAAGTGCAGTATGGGGAGACATTTCTTTCCCATCAGTTTTTGACCATTTGCCTTTCTTTCCTCTTGAAAGCATTCCAGTTCTTTTCTGTTGAAAGAGGGCAAACAGCAGAATAATCGTAACTCATCTCCTTGCAGTCAGAAATCTACTGCTTACTGCTACCCTGTCCCTTCTCTTGTCAGCTTTTGCTTGGAAATAGCCTTTTGGCTCAGAGTAGCTCTTTCTGTACTGACAGCATATGAAATAATATGTGAGAGACTGGTTCAGTGCCAAAATATGACTGCATTTCCTGGCAATTTTGCTGTTGTATTAAATTAAGGAATTACAACCACCAAAATCTGCAATATTCAGTTTGGTCTTCAATCCAATGGTTTTCATTCCTTTATGTGTGCAAGAGCTTCTCCTTGTGTAGTCTGGTAGCTTGTTTTAGTTTTTCTGGTTACCTTTAAGCCCAGATGGTCTCTTACATATATATTTCATATTGACAGGGGCACAGATTCCAGAAGCATCCCTGCTTCTCCCAGGTTGTCTGCTGCTATCCTGTACCTGGGAAAGTATAGTGCATCCAAAAGTCTCAGGAGCACTTTCCAAAAGCTCACAGATAAATCCTTCAGAAGGCAGCTGTGTTCCTAAGCGCTAAAGTTTCAGTGATGCAGCTGTAGATGACAACGGTGCAACAAGCACTACCCCATGGTTAGTGAAGGGGTAAGCAAGTTCCCCCAGCCCTCTGCAAACTTGGTTTCATTTGGCTTATTTTAACCCTCTTTTGTGCACACCATAAGTGCACACAGCTCCTTTTCAACAGCTCAGGTAGCACATAATTCTTTGAACTGCAGCAGTAGAACTTTGAATCCCAGGCCATCCACTTACCAACTGTATCTCTGTTTCCATTAACAAGCTTCACAGATCCTTTCTGGACTTGTTGTACCTGGATTTTGAAGCATGTCATTCCTGTACTGCCAGGTACTGGGTCATGAGGAGAGCATCCTACCAGCATGCCAGCTATCAAACCCTGATGGCACTACTGGTGAACTTGGTCCAGCCCATCCTGCCAGCCTCCAGAAAAGTTGGTGGAATGGGAATGGTGTCACTGAAGCTGTAAGAGGAGCAGTCCTGGCTTCATCTCTTCACCATGTTTTTGCTTAACCTCCCTTTTTCAGGCATCTGTGTTCAAATAGTAATCATGTGCCATCAGCTTCTCTTCCAGGTGGGAAGGAATGGTGAATTTGGATCCCTCTAGAATGGAACTCAGACACAGTGCTCCTTTTGAGAGGCGTCATTACTTTCTCAATTTAAGAAATGGCTGTCCAGTCTCCTGAACTGTGGAGGCCTGTGCCCCAGGTCAGAGAAGCAGAGCCCTTGTCCCTTTTGCTGCTCCTTTGGATCTTCCCTATTGGCTCTTGTATTCTAACCCCATCTATGTACTGCCCCTATGCCTCTAGACCATTGGATCCCTTATGCTCTCTCCGCCCCCACCAACCCCATATAAAATCCTAGACTTCTTCCTTGTTCTCCCTCTTCTACTCATCCCCTCACAAGCATGGTTGGAATAAACTTCTCCCATGGACCCTTCTCACCTCGCTGCTGTTGACCTTGATATCAGTTATCCAGTGAGTGATTGTAGTGTGTTATATGTGACAACCCTGCCAAGCAATCTCCACTGCTAAGACGATCCTGGAAGGTTGCAGCACTCACCGTCTCAGCTACAACACTGAAGAGAATAAGGAAAAGTCCCTATATTACCATATTTGCCTCATCCAAAGGGTTGATGATTATGTGTTTCCTTGCTGAGATGCTTAGAAGGTGGGCTGATGGTGCTAAGCTGCTGGCAGAAAATTGCTGTAGTTAGATCTTCCTCCCGTGCACTATAGGGAAGACAAATTGCCACCTTCAGGGTCTGTGAAAATGATGTCTAGCCAGTCCAATGCTTCACATAAATGTTCTTCGCTTTACAGGTATTAAATGTTTGACAACAAATCTGTAATTAGTTTTAAAATTGATTAAACAAGACCTGTAAACCTCTGGAGAATGATTTACAGAAATGCAGCCATCTCTCTATGACTGAACAATTGTAACAACATATTATGATAGAGGCTGGCGTTCTAGGTTCAGATGTTCAAAGATATTTAAATACATAGTTCCCGTTCAGATTAATAAGATCCTGGGTAAAACAGAGTAATCCTTATGTGCTTTATTATCAAACATTGTCAGATCTTTATGGCAAAACCATATGGTGTGATTATTGGATTCAGGTCCAATTCCACTAAGATACCTTGCCTGAAAAAGCAAGTGGTTTCAAGAGAACTGGGAATTCATCTTATTGCTGAACTCCTGGCAGCTGCTGAGTTACATAAGTAGAAACTGTGCCACAAACTCTTTTATTCTAAACATAAATATCCTAAGGCCCTGTTGTTTGTGTTTTTGAATTCTTTCTATTGGAAAGACAAATGCTCACATACATGCACACAGCCCTAAGGAGACAAACATAAGAATAGTACAGAGAAAAATAATGCCAATCTCCACTTAAGAGTCTTTAAATGGCAGCTATTACATTTTCAAATCCCTTTTTAATGACACTGGAGTAAAAGTTTGGACACGCTTTTATATTAATTGGAGAAATGTTGCTTGGATAAAAGCCCCTCTTTCTGTCAGTAAATAGGCCTTGTTTCCTTGAAAGTGTTCAAGTCAGGGTCAAAAACTGTAAATAGAATTAGGTGCTGCCTCCAATTTAAAAAAAAAATGGTTTTTTGGTCGTCACTGAATAATGAAGAAGCTTGTATAAAACACCAGCAGCAGAAGCTGAGATTCCTGAGACTAATATTTGGAACTGGACTGTACTTTACTTTCTTCATAATGAAAAGTGATCCAGTGGCTGGGAAAAGGCACAAAAGGGAGGTATATGTCCAGTAGAAGTAAGGTCAGGTGATATGGGAAGAAGATAGAGATGCTGCTCACCACTGTGGGGAGAAAATTTGTGTGGCCAAAGCTCAGCTGTAGTTAAAGCTGGCCAGAACTGTGGAGGACAATAAAAAGAGTTTTTTCAAATACATTAATGGCAAAAAGCAGTGTGAAAATAACATTGTCCCCTTACAGGATGAGGATGGTTATCTCACAAACAGGGACAGGGACAAAGCAGAGGTGTTTAACACATTCTTTTTGCCTGTCTTCAATATGGATGACAGACCAGGGTGGGTCTCAGCTGGAAGACCATGACTGTGAGAATGATCAGCTCTCAGTCTACCCTGACTTTGTGCAGTATCTGCTACTTCAGCTGGATCCCTACCAATCTATGGGGCCCGACAGGATTAATCCAAAAATCCTCAAAGAGCTGCTTGATGTCATCACAAAACCTCTCCTGATGATTTTTGAAAGCTCTTGAGAATCCATAGAAGTTCTAGCTGACCTGAAGCTGGCGAATGTTATCCTGATTTTCAAGAAGGGCAAGAAAGATGACCCTGGAAACTATAGGCCTGACAGTCTTGCTTCAGTTCCTGCTAAAATTATGCAGATTATTGTGGGAGATATTGAAAAACACCTGAAAGACAACAGAGTCGCAGCCAGCACAGCTTCATAAGATGAAAGTTCTGCTTATCAAACTTGATTTCCCTCTAGGACAGGGCAACCCATGCAGTTGATGAAGGGAAGCCCCTTGATGTAATCTTTATGAATTTCAGCAAAGATTTTGATACTATCTTTCTCAGGACCCCTTTGGAGAAAATATCCAGTGCTCAGCTGGACAAACACATCATGTGATGGGTGAGCAGCTGGCTCAGGGGTCAGGCACAAAGGGTTACAGTGAATGGGGTGACATCAGACTGGTGATCTGTCACTAGTGGGGTTCCATGGAGCTCCATGCTCAGCCCTGTGCTCTTCAACATCTTCATAAATGACTTGGACACAGGACTGGAAGGGATATTGAGCAAGTTTGCAGATAATACAGAACTGAGAGACGCTGTTGACTCCCTTGAAGACGGGGAGGCCCTTCATAGAGACCTTGACAAATTACAGGGCTGGGCAGTCACCAAATATATGTATTTCAACAAGGGAAAGTGCTGGATTCTGCATCTGGGACAGAGCAACTCTGGATGTATGGACAGCCTGGCAGTGAGATGATGGAGAGCAGTACCACAAAATCCAGGTATAACAAGTCCTGAAAGGGAGCTGGGAGTCCTGGTCAATGGCAAGTTGAATATGAGCCAGCAGTGCCCTGGGAGCCAGGAGGGCCAACCCTGTCCTGAGATGCATCAGGCACAGCATCGCCAGCCAGACAAGGGAGGGGATTGTCCTGAGCTGCTCTGCACTGGGGCAGCCTCACCTCGAGTGCTGGGGGCAGTTTTATTACAAAGATATTAAGCTACTAGAGAGCAGCCAAAGGAGGGAAACCAAGATAGTGAAGGCACTTGAGGAGAAGTCATATGAGGATTGACTGAGGGCATTTGGTCTGTTTAGCCTGGAGAAGAGGACACTGAGGGGAGACCTCACTGCAGTCTACAATCTTCTCATGAGGGGAAGAGGAGGGAGGGGCAGGCATTGATCTCTTCTCTGTGGTGCCCAGTGACAGAACCTGAGGGAATGGCCTGATGTTGTGTCAGGGGAAGTTTAGGTTGGATACTAGGAGAAGATTCTTCACCCAGAGGCTGGTTGGGCACTGGAACAGGCTCCCCAGGGAAGTGGTCACAGCACCAAGCCAGACAGAGTTCAATAATTGTTTGGATAATGCTCTAAGGCACATGGTGTGACTCTTGGGGATGATCCCATGCAGAGCCAAGATTTGGACTTGGTGATCCTTGAGGGTCCCTTCCAACTCAGCACATTCTGTGATTCTGTGATTTAATTGCTGAAAAGTTGAAGCATTTCAAAAGGGAAGGATAGTCCTTTATAAAAAAATATTTTTAGGTTTAGTCTCATTCTATTTCTACTCTCCTGTTTTCTCCTCTGTCCTCACCACCTGAAATCATAGCTCTAGCATGGAAACCTCCAAGAGATGGTAGAACTTTCCTCCTGAGCTATGGCATCTTCAGCAAGGATTCACATGCTTCTTCCTGGTCCAGCAGGATGGAGATGAGAATGGGAGGTAAAAAGGTGAAGATCACACGTTGAAGTAAGAACAATTTACTGGAAACAACAATGAGATGAAAAAGCAAGTAGAAACAGCAGTAAAATTAATTTAAAAAGCATACGAAAGAGAGGATGATTCACATGCAAAAACGCTCACCAGGGATCCTGAGACAATGAAACCATGGCAGATGGCTTCCCTTGGCCCATCAAGTTTGTTTGATTGAAAACCACACACTTCTCAGAAGTATATAGAGTTCCTTCCCTCTGCCCCAGCAATGACCTGAGGTGGTACAGAATAACGTCTGTCTCCTGGTCACAACTAGGGCAATGGGGGAACAGGCTTTATCCACAGCTGAAAAGTATAGCTTTGTACTTCAGCCAAGCTCACCTAACAACGAGCTCTTGCTGGAAGAGGTGCTAATAACCGCTGCACCTCAGCTCTGTGATCTGTCAAACCAAGTGATTGTCTGCTTGCAGCACTGGAGAATGAAACAGAAATCTTCATTTATTTTAAATCACAGACTTGATTTCCCACAGATTGGCTAATGGAACTGACTCCCACAGGGGTGTACAGACTTAACTGCGGTGTCCATTCAAAGCTGATGCCATCAAGAGAGATTGACCAACTCTAAAAATTATGTACACCAGGGATAATTTGTGCCATAAGTCCTTTCACAACCTGAGTCTTATCAGGGAAATGTAAAACACAGGAGAAAAATCACTGTTCTTAATGTTATATTGAAATTGGTAATATATTAGTACATATGAAAACTCGATACATATAGTGTGTTTCTCCTAGTTGTTTTGTTTGCATGTCTGTGGATATTATTACCTGCTCAGGAGGGCTCTCATATCTGTTCTGTCTGCTTGCAGATGTACCTTCAGTGTGCTAGGCCACAGTGAAGAGCAACTGTAAGCCTTGAGGTCTGTATCCTCACCTTCCAGCAATGCATGACCATCTTGAATAATAAGGTGGCAGCTGCAAATGAAAAAAGGATAAGTATTGTAGCAGCTCTCTTCCCTACTGTGCCTTGTCACCTCTCGCCTACCATGGGTCAATATGATGTAGTCCTTAAAATGCAGAGCAAATACTCAGAAAGGGGGGTGGTCAGAATCTTGACAACTATTCAAACATTTCACAACCTTTTTGACTGTTAGAAAAATGAGTGGAGAATAGCAGGACAACACTTCCCTCTCAACAAACTGTGTAATAATATGAAATGCAACTCATTTGGGAGAAAAGTATTTGTGCAATGAAGTGTAACTTTGAAATTTGATGGTTAAACTCACATTTCCCTCATTGAAAGTTTTGCTTCTTTCTTTTGATGTTTTTGCATTGCATCTACTCATGTTAGCCCCTAATAGTCCCTCATGTCAGAGAAGCTCACTTGCTTCTGGCTAAATTACCTGATGATCTTTTAGGAAATGCCTGTAGGTCAAGAAAATAGAATTATTCCTTGCCTGCCAAGCCTTGCTGTGGTCTGTGTATTTCAACAAAGTGATATTAACATGACACAGTGACATAAACCTTCATCCAATTCATTAAACCAATTCATGACATATAAGAGTATAAGAAGGGAAAAAGTCACCAGAATCAAACTTGATATTTAAACTTTTTAATAAGGCAAACCCAAATGACATCATTCTTGCGGCAGTTCCATCTTGCCATCTTCACATCCCCACTTGATTACTTAAATTGCAAGTTGCTAATGATAGCCACTGTGTATTCAGAGACGTTGACAATAACGTTATTTTAAAGGTGTCCCAGTCTTAACAGATGATACTTGTGTAAAGTGGGGCACTGGATTTAACTTTCATTTCCTTGTGGCACTCACTATGGTGTGCTGGTTTTAGCAACTAGCAGGGAACTAAACTCCAAACAAGCCCTCCCTTTTGCCCCACCCATTCCAAAAACTGAGGAACAATAAAGAGACAATATAAATTGGAATAAAAACTTACTAAATTCACGATAGATAGTGCAGTATTAATGATAAAAAGTATACGAAAGAGAGAGGGTGTCTCACCCACAAAAATTTATTCACCACTGGGAACACAAAATAGGCTTCCCAAAAGCAGCACTGCCCACATGGTCTCCAGACAAAGGCAATACGGCTAGAAGAACTCTCATGGCTTAATATCCTTCCTTGACCCCAAATCTGAAAAAAAACCCCCAAACAACCGTGAAGAACTAGGACAAAAGAGACCCCATGGGAGCTAGATCATCCGTGTTGTGCTGCCTGCTGTTTTTCTGGACCAGTGTGCTCGGTTGTGTTCAGCAGTGCTCGCCCAGTCCTGGGGGCACACAGCCTGCTGGGCTTGAAGGAATGGAACAGGGAGGGGTGGTGGCTGGGGCCGCCACCTGATCCCAGCACCTTCTCTCTGGAGAGAGCCAGGCAAGATGGTGAATTTCTGGCACTTGGCTCTTCCTGAGGAAACCTTGTGGCCATTGATGTCATAAGCAGTATAGAATTAAACTGTGCTAAAAGCTCCACCCCCTTTTCTCTGTCACCAGAACATACAGTTGCAGTTTTTGTATCAATATCAGCTCCACCTTCCACTACTGGAAGCCTCTGTTCTGTAGAGCTACCACGGTGTTTTCCTGAAGAAAAGCAAGTTTCTTGTAGCATTCCCAGTCGCTTCAGTGGCAGCTCAGCAGGGTCAGCCAGGCCTCTCAAAACAGCAAACATACCAGAAGTGAACTCCTGATTACCACAAAAAGCAAAATAAACAAAACATATGCACTCTGACTGACTCTAATGTCACATTCGTAAGAGAGCAGATAAGGCTGTTGAAAAATCCCCAGGATATTTTAAACTGGTTTTATTCAGAAGACAAATATGAGCAATATTTGCAAGGATATTCAGTTAGACCATGATTCATGAATTGCCCAAATGAAAACAGTACTAATACTGATCAAGGATGGTGAAAAGATAAGGACATGCCAAACTATATTGCTTTATTTTTGTCCTGAACAAGACTACATTTGTACAAAATTCTAGCTTTATTAAGAAACCTTTCAGACTAAGCTTTTCTTAAACAAACTGTCCTTTTGTCTCCCTCCATCAAGATGAATATTTCTCCTTGTTCTTAAGGCAAACTTTCCCTCTCACTGAGACTCTTGCAATGTGACAAGACTGCATAATCCACTGCATGAGAAGATCTCCAATATTATTTGCATGATTTTGAGCAGCATAAAATGACATTTCAGGAAGAGGTATTTGAAAAATTCTGAAGAGTAGATTTTATTTTTCAACCAGAGAGGCTTGCAGTGAGCCAAAACCAGATGAGAGCATTAACATTTAGGTGAATAGTGACAGTGATGGTAATGGAAAAGGATAAGGTATGAAAGGAATGAACAAATTATGATAATTTTTGTTTGTTTCTCAGAAGATGAGATAGTGTGGGTGACAGAATAAAAACATGCTTCTGAAAGTAGCTATTCCTCTATTTTCAAATAACATGTTATTTGTCATATGTGCATATTTATAAAAAAAGTCTGAAGATTCAAAGTACTAATTTGATTTCTATTTTATTATGTGTTTGCAGTAATACATAAATTAAAATAGCACATAGATTAAAGAAATAAAATCTTCCTCTGTAGATGTCCTAGCTTTTTATTCTAATAGTGCTTAGCAGAATAGGTAATGACACTTAGTTGCTGCTGTAGCTGATGGCAGACACTACTGAAAACAGACCACAATGCAAAATAACATTTTATGTCTTGACAGAGTCATGTAGATAATATCTTTAGGTATTCAGAAAAAAGCAAAACAAACCCCCAAACAGTTCACTTTTACATAGCAGACCTTAAGAAGACAAATACTTTGACAAAATCTATCCATGTTTTTAAGGATTTGAACCATGATTTAGATCAAGCTTCCTCTAACAACTTTACCAGGACAATTAGTGTCAATTCACTTTCCTTTGAAAAAGCAGATGATCTTTGTCTTCTTAGTTTCATTTTGTAGGCTGGGGTATGAAGAGATGGAGAGCAGCCCTGGGGAGTAGGACTTGGGGTTGCTGGTGGGTGAGAGGCTGGACATGACCCAGCCATGTGCACTCCCAGCCCAGAAAGCCAAACGTGTCCTGGGCTGCATCCAAAGCAGGGTGGACAGCAGGGCCAGGGAGGGGATTCTACCCCTCTGCTCTGCTCTGGTGTGACCCCACCTGGAGCACTGCATCCAGCTCTGGGGTCCCAGCACAGGAAGGACATGGACCTGTTGGAGTGAGTCCAGAGGAGGCCAGGAAGGCTCAAAGCACATCTTCTTTCCTACAGACAGGCTGGGAGAGTTGGGGTTGTTCAGCATGGTGAACAGGAGGCTCCAGGGACACTTTAGAGTAGCCTTTTGGTACCTGAAGTGGGCCAACAGAAAAACAGGAGCAGGACTTTTTATAAGAAGAATGGCTTTAAACTGAAAGAGTGTATGTTAGATTAGAAATTAGGAAAAATCCTTTACTGTGGGGGAGGGGAGGCAATGGAACATATTGCCCAGGGAATCTGTTGATGCCCCATCCCTGGAGGTGTACAAGGCCAGGGTCTTTGAGCAACCTGTTGTAGTGGAAGATGTCCTGTGGCAGGGGAGTTGAAACTAAATGATCTTTAAGATCTCTTCCAACTCAAATCTTTTTACGGTTCTATGATTCTGTGGTATTTGGGTGTCAGAGTTGCTGACATAAGAAGCAAACTCCATGTTCTCAAACAAAGTGTCCCATGTGAATGAGACTTCTAGGAAGGACCATCGTATCCCCAGGGTACAGCTGAATAATGAAGGTTTTCAATAAAAATCTAACCGAGTCTGTTGTCAAAATACACTTGCGCAGTAATGTTTGTCAAGCATTATTAAAAACTAACATTGGGAAGGTGGGTAGCCCAGGCATGGAGATCTGATGTTGAGGAATTAATGGCTTCTCTGCAACAGAGATCTAGCATCTCCTTTGCAAATCATTTAGCCATCCTAAAATGAACTGACACCATTAGTAGGTAAGTATCCAGATATGAAGCCCAGGCTTCATACCTAAGCTTGTCTTTCAAACCTAAGCTCCAAATCTAAGCTTGACTTTTGCCCATCATCATGCTGGAGGGATTCTCTTTCACACAGACAGTATTGAGGCAGTGACCACTCTACATTACTTATTTGACAAGTGCCAACAGTTTTCCAGGTACTTTGAACAGCATGTTGCAGCACTAGATTCAACTATAAAGATTATGAGTGGAACAGACAAACACTTGGTGCTGCCAGGGCACTGTGAGAAATGCAAGAGATGGTGGTAGCATCACCTCAGGCAGTGCAGGGCAGAGCATTTTCCTGATCTATAATTTTTCACTCTGGGACAATGTCGCTATCATGATACCAGCAGAAAGGTATTTTTTTTCACACAGTTCAATAATGACTGTATCTTTTCCTTGCAGTATGAATACACAATGCCTAAGTATCCTACACCATTGCCATCCCAGCAGACACCACTTTGACACTCAGCAGACATCAACCCAAGTTGCAAGCACAAAACCCATTGCTGTTGCCCAAGAAAGCTCCACCCCAGTGCAATGAAGCTACTAGACCTACAAGGGCAGCAGCCATTTCACCAAGACCTTCCATGAGTCTGGCAACAGCTGCCAGCTCTCAAAAGTAAACAGCAGGTATTTTTCATGTATGCAGGCCCATTGAAATGGGTCTTTTCTTTTGGCACTGCAAGTCTCCAGACAGGTTCTGTGCTACAGATATTTTGCCAGACCCATTCGTGCACTTTGACTCACTGAAATAAGACAGTGTTTATTTCTATTAGGAATGGTTGTACCCAGATTCTTACCACAGCTGGAAATGGTAGGGTGGTCTCATTTTTTTCTCTCAGCATCTCTACCCTTTATGGTGCCAGTTCAGTCTGGAGAAAATGTAATGAATATCAATGGAAATAATGGAATACTTTTGCCAGAGGTTATCATCATGCAAGTCAGGACAGAATATATCCTCTGAGATCATCAACTGGAGAAGCTTGTACTCATTTGACTTATAAATTTGGCTCTGGAAGAGGAACATGGATAGATTCCAGGCTATCTTATTTAACAGAAACCCACTGACAACTTTGAGGGCTTTGCAGTTTGGTTCTTTTCCAGTGCAAGACCAGACCTATATTCTACAGATAAAGGTTGACCTGAAAAGCTCCTTTCCCTGTGAAGCCTGAGATTTTTGTCTACAGAGGGTGGTACTTCAGACAAAATATCATAGCATAATTTTATCTATCTTTGTACTATCAGCCTTGAAATAATCTCTGTTACCATATAGGTTTATTTCAGGAAATAAAATAATGCAAGTGTTAAAAAAGTCTTAGTATGCTTGAAAGCTTATGTATTTTTCCAACTTTATCAGTTGCTCTAGTAACAGATACTACCATTCTTTTCCCCCCACAAACCATGCCTTGTTTTTTTCTTCTTTTGCTGTTGAAAATGTACAAAGAGCAGGAGATGGTTTGAAGGGAGATTAGGTAGCTGAAGTGCTCTCCATATAGATACATTTCTTAGCTAGGCCAGATACATTCCACTGATGCAGTATGCCATTTAACATTTGTTTCTTTTGCTGTCTCTTAGTTGATTGTCTCTCTGCTCAGCAATTCTTAGTCTTGTTCAAGTATGTGCACTCACTGTCTTTTTCTAAACAAAAGTAGCTACTCACAATACTCACGGCATTTGAGTTCCAAGGTGAACATAGATTTCTTGTATATCTTTGCTAGGTACTGCTACGTGATTATGTTGGTACCAAAGTTTTGCGACTACTCTTGACTGAACTAAATTATCATATTCTCTGTCAGAACCAAGAGTAGCCTGATGAGACTTAATTTGTTGTAGAAACAGTCAGAAAAAGCCCAAAACCATCCATCTGTGTAAAAAAATGTATTTGCAAATGCAAACCATAAATTCTCTTCATGGGCCTCAATGCTGTTTTCAGCTGCACCTACACAAATGGTGTAGGCAGATACATCTTTGCTATGTCTGCCCTTGTTGATAGCAAGACACAAACCAGCTCTCTTCCAGAAACTGAATAGTTTCATTCAGCATATGTACAGCTCTGAGCTAATACATTTAAATGGCTCTGGCCTGCAGCCAGCAGTAGGCACACAAGTGAAGCAGACGTGACCGTCTGTACCTGTCTGTGCCTCCAAACATAGAGTCCTTGTCATTGTTTCCAGTATTCATGGTATTGAATACTTGCTAAAGCTATCATTGTTCTCTTTGCTCTTGATGTACCCAGCTGCATGTCAATTAATCTTGCAAGGCAAAACACAACAACTCTTGAAGCAGTTATTTATTTCCCATGTCTTACTCTTCATTTTTTCTCACTTTTACTCAGCTGCATCAGCTTAATTCACTGATTATTCTTTTTTGTTTTGTCTAGGTTTACCCTCAGCTGTTTCTTCTTTCATATGCAGAACGCTGAAGGGTAAGTTTATTTCAGTTTTGCTCACCCTCAGACAACTGCCCTTTCAGTGGACATTGCTGCAGGTAAAATTGAGCTTGAATTGAGAGACTGTTGTATTCAATGCCATGGCTCAGACCTTTATGTTGCCCTCTTGTTCATTGATGTCCAGTGGGCTTCTCTGTCTAGCAAAATTTGTTTTAAAATTTGCTTCAAAATGTCTGCCAGAATGCATTTTTCAGTTTTCCCCTAAAACCATAATTTTGTTCAGTGGTGTTACACTTGCTTTGCCTGGCTCATGCCGTACTGTCTTTTTGTCAGGATGTTCCTGCAACACTCGACATAGGGAGCTCTGAAGAAATGCAGGTGAGACATATTAGAAGGGAGATCTGATTCTAGGAGATCATAAGACAAAACAGCCTGGAATTTTGAATGTAAGTTTTAGTGACACTGTTCAAGTTCACTATTCACAGTCTTCTTTCATTCACAACCAAGGGCTTCAGGACCTTTGCAATACACTATTTGTGTAGAGGTTGCTGTAAGGTTAATATACATTATGTTAGATCACAAATGTTCTCACACCAAGACTTCTGTACCCTATGTAAGCAGGATGCAGAGGACAAATGTAAGTAAGAATTGAAGTCTTGTGGTCTGGTCATGGAAGAAGCAGCTGTGATAACTGAAAAACATCTTATCTTTCCAAGTGCATACTTAAAGTCTTGGAAAATGACCGGTAAGGATTCACAATCATCAACTTCAAAAACCACACTCAGATGGTAACTTTTTCCTTCAAGCCCAATGTCCCTAGCTGAGGGCTGTTTCTCATTTCAAGAACCAAGTGTTCACTGATCACAGGAGGTGGCAGGCCCTGGTGATATATCTGACATGGTCACAGGAGAAGGACTGTCTGACTGGTCTGTGCCAAGCATCCAGCACGTTGCATCCACCCTGTGCATCTAGCCCGTTGAAGCAGTGGAATTCTTGAAGAAACATGCACCACTGCCAGGAACTGGAAGGAATCCCATTTCTCCCTAACAACCTTGTACCTTTCATTTTTATAGTCCGATTCCTCTGAAGGTCCAAAAATAATTGACTATGTATCCTACCTTGTTACTTAGGTGGGTGTAAAGCTCTCCTAAGAACCACGAAGTGCCCTGTTTCTGTACCATGCATGTGTTTCCTCTGAATGATATTTTGGCTAAAGAGATCTAGTCCAAGGTGAGGAACTTGTTAATCTGTAAAGCGAAGGGGGATAAAGGCAGCAGGGATTGGGAGAGGATACCAAGAACTAACACAGGCACAATCTTCCACTCCAATCAAACCTTTCTTACCTGCAAGCAAGGTTGGAGAAGTTCTCCTCAGCCTGTCTGAAAGTGGCATAACAAGGTTTAGGAGCATCTGCCCCTGGATATCATGAGAAAAGGTTGCGATAGATATTTTGAATGCAACCCATACTAGCTCCTCTGTTGGTGGGAGCTACTGGTTATTTCAAACAAGGGTGGGATCTCCAGGCTTTAGGCTACAGCTGATCTCTTAATCCCCTTTGGTCATGTTCTGGAAAGGAGAAACGTACTTCCAATATGTAATTATCTTTCCCCACTGACTTCCAGAGAGAGAAACAGCCACGAGGGGACATTGTAGAGGGAGTATGGAGGTTTATCACGCTTCCATTTTTCAGGAGCTCAGTCCTGTAATGTCATCAACATACACAGTTTTTGCAAGTTAAGATTTATTAAAAGCAATTGCCTTTTTTGAGCTCTTCCATGATCAGGAATGTCCAACACATTTGGGGAAAGAAATGAGGAGTCTGGGATGTCCTTTGGATCATTTATTGCGCTGAAGGCTTCCTTCAGAGAGGAGCTAAATGATAGCAAGGTCCAGTAAAGCAGTTCCTCATGGAGAAAGCAGGAAGAATCTAATTTGTCAGAACAGCTAACAGTAAAGATTTTCAGAAGATATTCAGTGCAGTGAAGGTACACAGAGCTTTAAAAGTATTAAAGAGGGGGTGTAAAAATGAATGCATCATGCAGTTAGTGCTCTTGCCAAAGTGTGGTATAAAACCAGACATCTTATTACAGCAGCTCTGAAGACACAGACAGTACCACTTCGCACAAGTCAGTGCACTAATTTGCTCCTTACTGTCTTCTGCCAGATACTCTGTGTTCTACTTCAGCATTGCTTCTTGACTGTATTTATCATATCCATACTGATTCTCTCCCTCTTGCCTTTTAGGCTCTGTGTCCTTGACTGATGAAGAGCCACAGTGCCCCCCTCAAAGACTCATCACCCAAGGAAACATGCAGTACCCAAGTCAAGGCAGTGACTCATCTAATCCCTGCTGGTGCTGGCCTGCTTTGTAAAAGCACTCCTGTTCCTATTAAGTCTGTGTGGCATAACACAGAGAGGAGATGCTCCTGCAGAAATCCCCCAAGACAGGCCACCACTCCTGGTCCACGTCATAGCCTAGGATTTCAGGAGTCATCTCATCCTCCCCATGGTGCAAGACCAGCACTGCACACTTTGCTCACTGGCTCTGAGACCACACTATAATTTTGACTTATTAATTAGAGCTATAACCCTTTTTCAAATTTTATGTCAATACTGCATATGACACCCTGGAGGGCAGTGAGGATTTCAAACCCAGAAATAATATTAATTCTTTCATAAAATCAACAAAAACCAAATCAAATATGTCAGAGCTGGCATCATGAAGGTTGATGTGAGTCCACAGGAATGAATCCTCCTGCTGTTTTCCTTGCCTGAATATGCAAGGTTAATCCAGCTGCTTCCAGTGGGGCAGAAAGGAGATTTCTTTTAGAATAACTTGCCAGGGACTTCTGTAATTTTTTTAATTTTTTTTTTTTAGTGCCTTCCAGCAAAGATCATCTGCCACCACCATCTGAAAGTCATGAGTTCAATGAATTTCCTCAGTTAAAGGTAAACTTGGCTGTTTGTAGAGTGGCAGATGCCTTTTCTATTTGTGGCTGACGTTGCTTGCATTTTCCTGTTGACTATAATCTGTGATAAAAATTTTGTTTAGCTTCACCTCTCCTTCCCTATTCTGCCCTTTTTCAGGGAGTTTTAGAAAAGCATCATTTGTAAAAGTTTTTAGGAAAGGAGCCCAAGAAGAGCCTTTACTATTCACCACTCATTTGTATTATGGAGCACACTCAGCCCCAAAGACAGAATAAAGAAATTATAATGTAGCTTTTCTTTAATAATTGGGGCCCTCTTTTCAATGAGACTTCCTGTTTGTGGCACTCTATTGATCGACTTTTATGGCACCTGAACAGCTAACAACTCTCATTGCCCACAGTACTCCCAAGGGATAGGGAAGAGCATGGAGGAATGTCTGGATGCTGTTCTTAATAAAAAGTTTTACTGCATCCATGTTGCAGAGGGTTCCCAGAGATTTAGTGATGCTTGAAGCAGTCATTGGAGAAAACTTGGGCCATATTTGAAACACCCACAACCAATGTCTTATTTACATATCACATTTACTTTTCTCCTATGAGGAAGCTGGGATTTGACAGCCAGCAAGAGCACAAGATCTGGGTCATTCTGTGTTTGTTGGAATTTAAGCAGTATGGAATGGCACAGGCAACTGTTTTGAGCTCTGTCATCTATCTGCTGTCAGTGGAGTCCTGTAGACTGCTGCTCTCAAGGAGATGTGCATGGACTGAGAGACCTGTACTAGCAGGAACATAACTGCAGCAATTTCACAGTGCCAGTTTTCGTGTAGGTATGTACAAAAAGCCAATGCAGTTGGCTTTATACTGACGCACTATACAAGTGTTCATGCACTTTTAGAAGCACTATAGCCTAAATGTTCTAACTTAAGATTTTCCACACAGAAGTGTATGACAGGCCAGGGAATTAAAGAGGGCTAATGACCTCACTGCTGTTGTCCAAAGATGCAACAAGTCTCTGCTGCAAGAAGAGAATGCATCTTGACAATGTTCAGCATTCCAGACTGAGTCCTTGACACATCCTCTACACCTCTGAGACACAATCTACAACTACTTGAAGTTAACTTCATGGGAACTATGACCCAAGCCATGCACACCTAGTACTTTGACTAGGAAGTAGTCAAAGTAGTAGGAGTAGGAATCCCATTATTTACTCCATCACAAAGGAATTTGTAAATTATAACTGCATGGGTTTTAACACAGACCACAAAACTTTGGTGTAAGGTGGTCTGTTAGATACTGTTGAATCTGCAGAAGTTTTTCTCCTTAGACTACATGTAATTCTTGTGCTTTGAGCAGAGAGGTTTGAAGATCCATGGGGGCAAATTGACCTGAGTCACTAACTCACACAATTAAGCAGGAAGGGAGACAACGGGGGAGGGTAGGCCCTACATTTCCTTGCCTGTAAACAAAGACTATGAAAGTGGGAAAGAAAAGGGAATAAAAGCCAAAGTCAGATTTAGAACACTTGAAACAAAATCTCACCATTGAAAAGGAAGAGAGGTGACGAAACAAGATGGTTTTATCACAGTCTGCTGACCTCTCCACATGCACCCTTTCATCTTCCGCTAGTCTTCAGGAGCATTCTGACCTAAGTTCTGTTAGGCATTTAGCTTCCAGCTTAGAAACATGATGGAAGAAACATATCACAGGAAAGTAGTTTTGCTTCTATGCTTTTCTTCTTACTTACTTTCAAGCCCTGGGTTCAGTGTTCTGTAATAATGTGTTGTCATGAAAACAGCAGTCTGCCTTAGTCTCTCTGGTATGCTCCTGGTTGTTCTTTTAGCTATTTAACAGCATGTTCCATCTTACATGGCTTTGAAAGACTTTGTAAGCTGTTCCAGGATGCTGTATATTTAAATAGTAGGCTATTGCATACAATGCAAAAATTCTATCTAAAATGCCAGCCTTTCAGCTATGTGTGCAAGACAGTTACTGGTTTACCATTGGAAAAGTTGCAAAAGGACTCTGTCTCCCTACAGCATCTGTATTTTTTCCCTCAGCACTGGGAGCAGAGATGCTGAGGAAATGACTCTTGCACTAGCACAGTCCTATACCAGGTTTTGGCCCTGTCACAAACCTACATGTGACTGTGTGGGAAATATAGGATCTATTATGTATGCTGTATAAGGAAGCCATGCAACTGCACTGCTGTGTCATTCACATCAGGGCTCTGTCTGTCCCCAGGTATCTGGCATTGTTGCAAAGGAGGCATTTGTTTGTAAGGGCCTTGGGTGAAGGAAATTCTCCTTGATTTTCAGGCAGGCAGGCTGAGATATTAATCTCTAACAAGACTTAGGCAGCTGTGGATATGTATGTACATGTAGCATAGTTAATTTGTGAGTTCAGAAATAAAATAATTTTGCAGCTGTTAGAGAATAAACTTTTGTATGAAGGTTACTGAAATAGGAGCTGGAAAACCTCCAGTGCTCCTCCCCGTGTAGCTTTAAGCCTAAGTTTGTCTTCTCCATGATAGATGCAGCTGCATGGGCTAAAGTTTTGATCAGGAGCACATCATGAGCTCTTTTGGAGTAGTCTCTGGCCATCTCCTTTGGATGTCTTTGGCAATGTTAATGAGTGTAGGCATCTCTACTTAGCTTGTTCATGTCTTTCTGAAACATGGATACCACTGGAAAGTTTTAATTGCTCTTTATTATTCGTTATTGGTTTGCTGTTTTTTACTGTCTCTCCAATAATAAAGGAAAGTTGAAAACTTCCCAAATCTATTAAAAAATCTAAATCTCTGCTGATTATACAATAGTCATCCCCCATAGTTGTATTTCCAGAAATATTTTGCTTTTCTAACAAAACTTTCATCCCAGAGACTTCATGACTAAAAATAAGTTCTGGACCTTGTTTCATCTCATTGTGTTTAGTTTCCATCTTCCTTGGGTTTTTCTTAATTCAAAAAGAAGCTAACAAAAAGATGGTGGATGTGACTTCTCTTCCAGGGAAATTAAATAGGAAGACATTTTTGTTCTGACAAGAAAAGTATCACAAAAACTGTGTTTTGTAGCACAGCTGAAGGACAGGATGCCATCCAAAGGGACATGGACAAACCCAAGAAATTTGCTCACATGTATCTCATGATTTTTAACAAGACCAAGTGCAAGGTGCTGCACCTGGGCTATGGCAACCCCCAGTTTCAGCACAGGCTGGGGATAAACAAATGGAGAGCAGCCCTGGGGAAAAGGACTTGGGGGTGTTAGGGGGTGAGAGGCTGGACATGACCCAGCCATGTGCACTCCCAGCCCAGAAAGCCAAACGTGTCCTGGGCTGCATCCAGAGCAGCGTGGGCAGCAGGGCCAGGGAGGGGATTCTGCCCCTCTGCTCTGCCCTGGTGAGACCCCACCTGGAACACTGCATCCAGCTCTGGGGTCCCCAGTACAGTAAAGACATGGACCTGTTGGAGTGAGTGCAGAGAGTCACAGAGATGACCAGGAGGTTTCAGCACCAGTGCTCGAGAAAAGACTGAGAGAATTGGGATTATTCAGAGAAGGGAAGGTTCCAGGATGACATTATTGTTGCCCACCAGTATCTGGGGAGGGTCTACAAAAAAGATGGAGAGGGAGTTTTTACAAGAGTATGTAGTGACAGACAAGGGGAATGGCTCTACACTGAAAGAGAGTAGGTTTATTTCAGACATTAGGAAGAAATTCTTTACTGAGAGGGTGGTGAGGCACCAGAACAGGTTGCTCAGAGAAGCTGTGGGTGCCCCATCTCTGTCCGTGTTCAAGGCCAGGCTGGATGGAGCTCTCAACCACATGGTCTAGTGGGAGGTGTCCCTGCCCATGGCAGGGAAGTTGGAACTAAATGATCTTTTAGGTTCCTTCCAACCCAAACCAAACCATTCTATGATCCCATGATTTTCTGATGATACAGCACTTTCAATTATTTCTTTATCAAATATTAGTTGCTCTTACAGTTGCTTTTTTATTAGCTGTGCCAGCGCCAAGAATCTGGATTTGTAAGAACAGGTAAGGAGGTAAAGAAATGTTCTTTAATTTTTTCATTATCTCAAGTAATTTTTAAGGCTGTATTTATGATACTGTTTCCATAGACAGACTTTGAATCAGATGCACAGTGGTAAAAATGCAGAATGTATGTTTTCATATATTTTGATATAAATGCTGGTTTAGTGTGATGTAATGGACAACAACCACTGCCAAAAGATATCTTATGTTTAGCACATCAAATTAGAGAGAAAAATGAAATAAGGAAAGAACTTTTTCAAATTTTGCACACCTTTCTGAGTTTTAATTGGATTTACCATGGTCAAATAGGATCATATTTAATTCCCTCAGCATAGCTTCATTTACTTGGGCTGATATGCAGTCATAAAAATGGACATTGGAATTAGCATATCTCTAAGAGGAACAGAATAGTTCTCAGTGAAATCAGCTGTTTTCAGACTGCCTGCAGACACACAAATATCTTGACACAACTACCAGTCATACATACGCATAAGCCAGAGCAAGAAATTGCATTCATACCGTGATGTTTAGCCATGTCGTAAAACAGCAGGCCTCTGTGGGGTATTCGTCCTTAGCACAAGAAGAAACTGCTCTCACCTAGGCTGCCTTAGAGTCCAGAGACACATCTTTCTGCATGATCTAAGGTTACCATGATGCCTTAGGATTTTAGCTTCTATGTTTTTCATGTATCTATAATCCTGTAATTCTTTAGTGTATAACCCTAGACTCCATATAGGGTGCTAAGCTACTGTTCTCTCATTTTTAGACAAAACAATTCCTCTCTAAGCCTGAAACTCAAGGACACTTTACTGTCTGAGGCCTCAAGATATGTAAACAACAGTGAATTGGGGGGAGCAAACTTGGAGTAATTGACTTTATTACCTGAAGCTGTAATTGAATGACTAACCCCTGATACACAAATGAACAAAACTTATAAAGTATGAAAAACCTGTCCCATCGTGCATTTTGAGTATAGCCCCTGCGTGGGCTGTGACTGCCCAAATTGCACCTGAAGGCCTTTCAATAACTATAACTGCTTTTAATCTCTTAACTTTTTCTAGCCCCTGTTTTAGGTAAGATTGTCCAGGAATCAACCAGATTGGAGTGACAGACTTACTGAAAAACAAGGCCAGAGAAAAATATTAGGAAAAGGCTAGCACAGGCTGCATAATTTTTCTCACCCGCAGTACAAATCCCAAAGTAGGTTGCTTTTAATAAATTCTCTGTGATGTGTATTTTGAGGGATATAATCCAGGTCTTTAGTGTTAAAGGACATACCTCTTGTTACCTGACCTACTAGATTTGAAGCATAAGCAGGTCTCGTCTAGAATGTCAGATTTCAAAACTAGCATATTTTTACCAGAAGTGTTTCCTGACGAATTTCCTGTTGTTCACCAAAAACTTCTGTTGGAAATAAGTCTTAGTCCTGAGGTGGAATTCCTGGCTCAGTGGCAAAGCAAGTGTCTGAGATGTTCAACACTTAGTTTGGGAGGGTGGATTTCAGATCTCTGCTTATTCTAACACAATCCAAGGATGCAGACCACTGCATGACACCATACACACCAGGGCACTGGCCATCTGAAGGAAAAGGACATTGCCCTTTCCTTTTCCCCTAAAGAACTGCAAACATCATGATGTCATCTCAATGTGGGACCTGCTCAAAGTTGCATCTTCTGAAATTTAGGAGCAGTTAGGTTGAAAAGTCCCTTACATTATGCTCTGGTTATATCACCAGATGTGGACAAAGCCAAATCTATGAAGCTTAGATGATGTCATTTACCAAAATACTTGAGCTTAAAAGGCAGGTTTCTCAAACTTCTTTGGGACTGTGCTGCTCCCATTGCTATGAGTATGTGCAGGGCAGATTTCCTTTGTACTGAACAGGTCTGCTGTGTGGAAATGACTTTATTGTTCCCAGACTGGGTGGAGTGAGCTTCTATTGTGCTCAAGTGTAATGCAAGAAACTTCGACTGCAGTCTGGTCAAAGGATGCCTGGCTCCATTCTGTGTGCTCCCAGTGCTCCAGTGTGTCTGTGTGCAGTGCCTGGTAGTCTACCAAGATTTCTTCTGGGGCTTCAGAAGCAGCCTGGTGGTACCAAAATAGGTTCTAGCTTTACACGCTATGGTTTTGACATTTCTTTCATCCCAGGAGCTGACTTATTTAGCACAAACCACTCTGCAGACATGCAACCTGACATTTTGCTTCCCAGCACTAGGCTTCCTGGCCCCAGAATTCCTGCACTTCCCTGCAGCCCTTGCCCCACCTCTGTGTGCTCACAGCAGCTTCTACGCTGCATGAGGAATGACAATGACAGCAGTTTCCCTGATTTCCCCATCAGTTCAAACTTTTTTTTTTTTTTTCCACATGGGAACAAAAGCATCCTGAAGGAAGTGACTCCAAGCCTGTCAAACACATTGTCTACCTGATTGGTCTTCAGTCTAGCTGGTGCTTAAATGATACTCCAGGCCAGGAAAAAGTTTTGGTAGCTTTAATGAAGAAGCAAAACATTGTGATAGGAGCATGCCATGCTCAGAAAAGAGATCTCATGAGCAGAAGAGTCCTGAAGAATGGCCAACTACAAATGCCTGTTGTGGGACCAAAGCAAGGGCTCACAGACATACATCAACTGTTTTGGACAAATCTTACAAGCTAACCAACTCAATGAGAAAACTGCAACTGAGAAGCAGTTGCTGAAGAAAGGCCTGAGACAGAGGCAATCAGAATAGCAAACCAGAATAATGAAATTGATCTGGTAGGAGAACAGGCAGCCCAAAGCTTCAGGAGAACCTGGTGCTTCAGCAAGTGACCAAGGCAGCACTAGTCCAGCGTTGGAGCACCATCTGGTGACAAAAACCCAGAAAGGTTTTCTGCAGATCCCATGTCGTCTGCTAAGAAGATACGCTTTCTCTGTGACTGAGATGCTGCTCAGGTGTCTGAACACTGACCCCTCTGTCACAGAACATCCGTCCTCCTCTGGCTCTCCAGCAGGAGATGAGACCAACAGTCCAGAGGAAAGCAGCCCAGGCTGAGTTTGCAAAACACATTTGCAAAACGAATGTGTGTTTTCAAATAGCAGCCAAAGAGAAAATAGCCCAAAGAGGTAAATTAGCATACATGAGAGTTATTCTACCATTCTAAATATCTTTAGTATTGGCCAAGGAAAAAGAGTGTGCACAAGAGAGAAAATCTGCCCAAATGGTATGTAGGTCCCATAGCTGTAATGTGGTAGGTTTTGGCATGAGTAAATTCCCCTCTGGGTAACATTTCCTCCCACTTCTAATTGCATTGGCACTGCTAGGCTTGTAAAGCACTGATAAGAGTTTTTTTTAAGGGAAAAGCTTACCTCAAGTCACAGGGTATGGAGCAGTGGTCTGGTCTGGTCTTTTCTTCTAGGATGTGCTCAAGCCTTTGTTTTTCCAGTATGACCTAAAGAAAAAAAAATCTAGAAGGGAAGAATATCATTGAGGTGAATGACAAACCTATTAATTAAGCTATTCTAAAGGCTTCTGCTTATTCTTTTGCCTTCCATTTAGCTTGTGAACATCACTCCCCAGAGGAGGCATTTTGAACAGAGCATTTCTGTATGCATGAGGCGGTCAGACCAGACTCTATGGTACATCAGTAGCTGCCTGACTGGAGGAGATTTTCTCCAATCACAGTCAGAGAAGTGCGGTTAGAAGGAGGCTGGTAGCTAGAAATAATTCCTCTTCCCTTGGCTAAGGTCCAGACCATGTGTCCCAGCTGCCACAGTGAGGCACAACTCACTTCTGCACACAGCTGTCCCTGGTTTCTCACAATGAAAGTTCCCTGCTGATCACCTGCCCCTTCTGTATCTAACATCTCTATCAGACAGGATACCATGTGGCTGCTGTCAGTAGCTAAAATTCTGAAGGCACAACTCCTCGATCCCCTGCTACCAGAGACCATCCCTGCAAAGAAAGTACATGTAAAAGTTACTGGCTTGTGCCTGTGACCAATCTCCAAGCTCTGTCCATCCATGGCTGGGAAGCTGGCTGTCCGAGAGGTGTGTTGGAGTGCAAAAGTAGCTACTTCATGAGCAGAACACATACAACAACCCACAGTTCCCAACACAGGTCCACATAATAGCACGGAGCATTGGAGAAAAGCACCTGTGTGTCAGGCTGACTATTGAATTGCAAGGCAGCTTTCACCCAACCTTTGATCCCAGTTTAGATTTCTTAGGTGAAAGAGCAAAACAAAATTTGCCTAGTGGCAAACAAGGATGTTCATCGTGCATGGATGTACTAGTGATCTGGCTGGTTTGTACCAAAACTACCAACATGAACAATCCAAAACACCTTAAATTTCTCTGGTGTTTTCCCCTGCTGCCAATTCTGTTACTATTTCTTCAGTGCAAAACCTCTTTATTTGGGTGTGTTTCTTAAAACAGGGTTGCAGTCAGAAAGGATTTGTGCAAAGCACTGATATTTCTCATTAATTAGTGTATATCTTTGCTTTTCTTAAGTGATGCATTGATTCAGTTTCTTCTCCTTAATAACAGGAGAGTCAGAGTCACATTAGGAGGTCCCACTGAAGCAAAGGCAAACAGAGGCTGATGGGTCCAATCCTATATTTGGGGGAGTTTTCTCATTACAGCCAAAGATGTCATTTCTTGCCACATGTCCCTGTGGACTTGGCAGTAGAAGGTGGCAGGACTCAGGTTGGAGACTACACCCCACACAGAGAACCAGTGACATGTAGGTCAGCAGGTGCTTGATTTCTAATTTTCTGTATCACGTTGCATGAGCATAAGCTTCAGTGTAAGCGCAGCAGGAGGAGCATGCTCCAAGTCTGTGAGAACTGATAAGCAGAGCTGTCACCGTTGAAACTACACCCCCACATGTCACATGCAATTTAACACCGCACTGGAGGCTTTAGGACTCTCATCAGCAGTTTGTTCCAGAGATGGACAACCTACTTGCCTTGCAAGTCCTACTGGCAATTTGTCATGTTTATTTCCCAGGTGGACCCTGCTTAGTCTTTCTACTGAACCTTAGTGACGGACTTGGTGTGACCTTCAGAGTCCAAACGGAGAGATGGGAAGGGAAGCAGTGACTAGTTAGTTGCATAGAAAGGAGGAAGAGCCTTAAAATTAAGAGTATTCTGTATCAGTAGGAGGAAACAGTGCTTTATACTGTGATGAGCCAGAGCTCTGTAAGCTGTTTCTCTGCAGAAAGGAACAGATTGGACCGTGAGTCACTGAAAGTAGCATGATCCTTTTATAACTCAGAGCAACAGGACTTCCACATATGAGTTATGACGTTACTAAAGGTACGTGATACAGAAAGTGCTTCATTTCCCTTCTGCCGTTCACCCATTTCCCTGCGAACCAGGTAGGACAATAAACTAAAGTAGCAGATAAACACCACTTGGTTTCTACTTAAAGGCTAAATGACACTTGTATTGCAAAACTGACTGGCAAAGTACAGGAAAGGAAACAAACTCAAATTCCTTTCCTATATCACTGTACATTCTATATATACTATATATCACTACATATTCCTATATGTTGATGATTGCCTGCTGTTATGGTTCCTTTCCCCCAGTCATATCATTTGGTGAGTTGGAAAAAGGTTGAATATGCGGAGCAGGGATTCCAACAAACTCTTTACTGGACTCTGAATTGAATTTGAAATGAATTGAAATGAAAAAAGCCCTGTTAAAAAAGAAAAAAAATCCGCTTTTATACCCACTATTTCTGGCCTCAGAACTACAAAGAAGTTGGTCAGATATTTATCCTCTCCATCTCTCTAAAATCAAAAGAAACAGACATTGCAGTGGGCAAGGTCCAGAAATCTCTGGGTCTCCTTTACTTTGGGCAGGAGGCAATTCCTATTAAAAGAAGCTCACACCTCTTCCAAAGAATGCATGCACTGTTTTCCAAGTTGCCTTGTCGTGAGGATGTCATTCAACTATACATATGTCAATTAGACATTTAAAACTTATCTGAAGTTTTGGAAGCCACAGCCAAATCTCCCCCCACCCGCAAGCCAAACATGTATTTCATGCAAATTTTTGTCACTTTTGCCTTTCTACAGACCAAGAGGAAGCAAGGTGAGCTTTATGATAAGATGTCTGGATCTCAGAAGTTCAGACTTAACACTTTGTTGTAAATATCTGTATATCAAAAGAGGAAGGGATGATTCCCAGCACTTTTCCAAATATGTGGCATGATTATGATGTGCATGAAGAGGTGAATGCAAGACTAGTAGTGACATCTTCTTCCAGAGACAGAAGTAAATGTTTGTTAATCACAACTGATCACCCAATCATCTCCCACGTGCTTTTGATGAACTCCTCAAAACACACAGAATATTATTTTCTGATAAATACAGATTCAAAGCAGGATTTACTGTAAGGTGCATCGTGGATGCCACTGTATTTGTAGCAGCATGGTTCAGTGCAATATGTGTCCTTGTGACAGAAGAACAATTTTCCTTCAGTCTCCCGTCTTGGCCCATCTGTTCTTTGAAGGTTAAGATAGATCTTTGTGATCAACCAATCTGCCTTCCCAGGAAGGCAGGCTATATGTATTCCCCACTCTTTCTTCCTGAGCTGGTGCATTTCAGCCTGTCTGAAGTCAAAGAATGGCAGTGGTTAAGATTTGTCATAATTTTCAGTTGAACGCTTCAATGATTAATTATCATCATGGATGAAAATGTGCATAGTTTGATGTTTGATTTTGCTCAGCTTCACTTTCAAATATGGGACCTCCTTTTACCTCTGTCTACTAGATGCAAAAGCCATGTGCTATTTGATTTCCGTCTACTGGTAGTTTTGCTCTTTCAGGTCTTTTGGAACATACCTCATGGCACTGGAAATTGTCCCAGTAGAAGCTGAGTTCCTCCTTACACTTACTTTTTAGAGGTATGAACTTGGTCTTTATCCATTTAGTGGCTTACATGACAGGTTAAATCTAGCTTTGAGATAGAACTCCATCCAGCACCATGTCAACAAATACACCAGACATCTACAATATAGATGTTCATTAACTTCCATCTCCCATGCTCCCTTCAAATGTGTTAAACCAACATTAACCTCAATGAAATTAAAAGAAGCCCCTTCAAGGAGTAACATGAAGTTCTAGCAAGACTATGTTGTTTTAAGTCTTATTTCTTCAGGTGGTATTTTTCTGGTGGAGGGAATGGAAAGGAGAATGAAGGTGCAGCATTGCTTGATGCTGAGCATACTCTTCCACGAAATGTGATAGAAAAGGGCTTGGCAAGGGGAAAGGGGTGATATTTAGAGCAATACTAAAGAATATTGGCAGTAGAATCTGTGTCTAGGATATGTTCATTCTCCTAGTGAGCATGTCAAAGGCATTTGAGAAAACGAGCTGCCAGAGCACAACCAGGAAAAATTGATAGAAGGCAATCTAAAATCAGTCCTTGCTTTTACCTGGTTTTTCCAGTCTCTCTCCTTTGTTGACAGCTCTGCTGCCTGTGAGAAAGCCCTTCAGCATTCATCCTTAATCTGTCCCTAGACTCACCAACTCTCTATGAAAACAGAGTACAAGAGAACCACTGCCCATTGAATTGTGGTGGTTTGTCATAAGTATAACAAACATACTACAGCACTTGAATGACTTCATGGGGAAAACCATTGTCCAAAGGCATGAAGAGCTTGGAACAATTTCCTAACAAGTATTCAAGGATTTTGTCTTTTGAGACTGGACAGAGGTAGAAATACTTGCTTTAAAAAAAAAAGGCTTCTGAGATACAGGCCAAGTAGGGTTTGCACGTAAGGGCCTCAAGAGGACACAAAGATGTAGGCAAATAAAAAAAGTGAGCAGAGTGCAGAGCACTGCCTGGCAGAGTAACACGAAGACTTGAGTCACTGAAGTACTGGCAGACAGTAGGCAGCCTGCAAGAATTTCCATGTCTCAGCCTAAAACTCATTTAGCATTACCTCCACAGGTTTGGGGCAACTTCTGAACACTAGCATTTATTTCACCAAAGATGAAGCAGAAACATGAGGGAAATGCACACCAGTCTTTAGCCTGGAAGCAGAATGCCTCAGAGGAATGTCTGCATTTTGCATGTAGAATGCTATTTAGATATGAGATTACAGAAAATGGGACTTTAGAATTATTTTACTACCAGAGAAGGATGGGTAAGGAGTGTCTTGGGAGTAGAGTAACAACAAATGAGGAGGGAAAGCCTGCTGGTTTTCATTAGCAATGTTAACAGCAACATGCATTTCTTCCTTGCTGGAGAAGCCTTTGATGGTATACATGATTATCAAGTGACCAATAACTGATGGGAGCACAATAGTTTTTGTGTCTGCCACATGTGCAGGGAGGAATTCCTGCTGTCTATTACTTCAGTCTTTACAGTGCAATATTATCACACTTTATCTGTATCTGTGTCTTTGGAGATTAAAAACAAACCTGATGCTGATGTTTCTAATTAAACCAAACCAAACCAAACCAAACCAAACCAAACCAAACCAAACCAAAACAAAACAAAATTAAAAAAAAAAAAGCCAAAGAAAAAAAGAAAAAAGCAAAAAAAAAGCACCTTCTTGCCTCCTTCTTGGCTACTTCTGTGTACTTTTGGTTCTGTAGGACTTTTCAAATCTAGTCACATGTGGAAAATGTAGTTTACACTCCTCATTAAATCTGATGTCAAGTGTTAGTGGGACATGTGATCAGCTTGGGTGTAGAACTGTCTGAAACTAAACAACAAAATGCTTTCCCTCAGTTGTTGGACACCAGTGGATTCCAAACCAGTCTGCAGGTAAATAGGGCTGTTCAATCAGCTCATTTGACTATCAGTTATAGGATTATGGAGGTTGGAAGTTTAAGTTACCCATTGCCAGCATTGCCTCATTTACTCATTTGATTAAGCAAATGTTGTGGCACAAAGCTGGAAGCAAAGATTTTGTCCTTCCTCTTTGATTGTTGTCTAATACATGTATTAACATAACCTCTTGGGCCAAAACAGAATGAACTGTGGCCAGAATTATATTTAATATTGCTTTGCAATGGTTTCTTCAGCAAGTAGTCAAATTTTTGCATTTCCTAAGACCTTGAGATGGTTGATTTGCAACCAGAAGAGCTACTATATATGTACAAATAACTTGAAATACCATAACTTAGATTCCAGATAAAGCATATTCTTTAAAAAAACAAGCATTACTAATGCAGTTTTCTAGATCAGAAGAGTCAGTAAGCCATATATAGGTATGTCATATCCAAATATGCTACAAGGTAGTGTACCTGCAGCTTTAATACAGTCTTTTCAGACGTGCATGTTGCAAGATATTATCATCTCTCTTCTGTTTTTGTCACAGGTGCTTGAAGTGCTGAAATGGTCCTAGTGTGGAATGCTGAATGAAACCTGCTCTTGAGATCCTGTTACAGTGTGGTTTTGAGTAACCTCTCTGAGCAGCCTATCCTAAGATAAGGGGACAGGGAAGTTTTTTGCATTGCTCCCTTGAGTTGTGAGGCAGATGAAATGGCTTGCCATGCTGTAGTTCTCCTGTGAACTCTCTAGGTGATCACTTCTTTAATCTTGCAGTTGTAAGGCAAACACAATTCCTGAACAACTTTGTTTTGTCTGATTACTTTGATAAATTGCGTTTTACAAAATTCTTGATGCAACTGGATAAACTATTTCTCTTATTTTCCTCTCAGCTTTATTCAGGAAACAGTGATAATGGCTGGAAAAGCTCTGTGAAGACTGCAGTTCATTGCTCACCAGATGAAAAGAGCCCTTAGAAGTCAAGGCGAATATTTGGGTGAGACTGGCCAGAAATCTGAATTTGTGTTTGATTATCTAGATTCAAGCAAACTACTCGTTTGGCCTCTTCTGTAGTCCTGAGAAGCCACAAGTGACAATTTATTCTCACCTATTACATCAGGTCCCAAACACTATCAACAAGTCCTAATAACTGCTGTGAAAATTATAAATATGCTGGCATTAGGAACTGGCAGTTCTGTCACAGGCAATGTATCATTTACTTTTCAATGTATGATTAGGGAGCTGGGAAACCCGAGCTAATGGATGGACTTTCTGCAGTTTTTGTCTTTTCTGACATCCAGTGGCCACTGGATGGCACTGAGGTTCCTGTCCCACTCACAAACACATTCTAAGAAGTCTCACACTTTGATTTTAAGAGATCCAAAAAATTGTCTGGGACACTGAATTTGTGTTACTTTTTTGGACACGTGTAAGGCTGGTTGCATCAGATCTTGTAGTTTAAACAATTTTTTCCCCCTCACTTACTGCCCCTGCTTTGGGACTGCTTACAGCTAACAATAAATGCTCGCTGTAAATTTCCACACAGGAGTGCACTGATCCTCAAACTTGCTTTGTGGATACTGGAGTGCTGGAGTGTATGCTTCTGGGTAAAGAAGATAATAAGGACCCATGATTGTTGTATTAATCCCTAAGCTACATCACTGGTACTGGCTGCAGAGTAATTTCAAAGGATCTACTAAAGCATACAATTGTTTTTAGCTACTGGCAGTATCAGACAAAGTTCACTGATTATCCAGCCATCTTAATGTCCACGGCTTCTGAAGCTTTCCCATGCTGAAAGCTATAGCACAATGTTTTCAGAAACCAAAACACACAACATCTTAAGGTATTTGTAGATATCTGACATTAAGGCTTCTTATCTGTCTCTGAAGATGAACTCTGATGAGGCATTCAGATTTGTTGCTAGTGAAAACGCCACTAATCCCTTTTTGTTGTGCTGTCTGAAGGCTTGAGCCACAAATACAGAATGAGTAGGTTTTATGTGTGCTTGATCCACTCAATGCAGCCAGCATGGTGGTACACCTGGACCTGGGGATGAATGTGAATCTCAACAGCTGCAGCATTTTTTTACAGGTTCTGTCTCAAACTGTATAGTGCTGAGCCATCAGGATTTTGGGTGCATTTGTCCTCCTGGCCCCTCTTTAGCTGCTAGATGCCTTGAACAAGTTAAACCCCCTTGTCTTAAGCTCTAGGTTGTGTTTGGTTCTGTAATCTAAGTGGCTTTTTGTCGTGGTGGGAGGAGGTCCGGACAGTAATCTCAGCAAGTGAAGCGACACCTCCGCTACAAGTGATCAGCTCTTTTGTGAAATCACCCAAGGCGAACTCGGGGATGGAGAAAGTGAGGCGGCTCGTATGGCAGTTCCACAGAGATAGTCTTTATTGTCCAGCACCCTGTGAAGGGGAGGCCAGGGACGAGACCAGGCTGAGGTGTCAGAGTCAGGACAGGGGTTTATATGGGGAAAGTAGGGGGTGGGGTGGAAACCAATTAGCCAACAGCGAAGGGGCTATTAGCATGGGAGAACCGAGGCCTGTTGGGATGACTCCAGTTTCTCACCCTGAACTGAAGGTGAGCTGCCTAGCTCTGACTGCTCCAGGGGAGGGCCAGAGGTTGACTTGAAGGCTCACTGCCTTCCACAGCTTTTCAGGCAGATAGCTCTTCAAATCACTAATGCCAGATAGTGTGATTTGGTTTTGAGAGGCTAAGTCAGAGCTGGCCAGTAGTTCAAGTCTTCTTGGTGCAAGAACACAAGCAAGGAGTAGGCCCTGAGATATAGACCAAGAAGGAAACACAAGGGAGAACAGTAAGAGAAAAAACCCTCTTTCACACTTATTGTACTGGCAGGGTAGTGGTCTGGGTGCAACCACATGGCACCTGGCTGTAATGCCAGTGTGCCTCTGACAATAGCTAGCCAACAGAGTGGTCTGCAGGTGATGGTGTCTTGTTTCTTAGTTCTGCAGCTTTGCTACATGAAAGATTAAGTTGAGTCTGAAAGAGCCAGGAACTGAAATATCGCTGTGATTACGTTAATTAGATGCCAAGTACTTGATCCTTTTAAACTATTTTCAGAATTCTGGATTAAAAGGATTGTTCTTCTCTGCTCTGTTCCCTCAGACTTTCAGCAGATTAAAGGCAGGTCAGAGTCACTTTCTGAAAGCCCAATTGGCAATACACTATATATACACAACTAATATTAGAAAAATCTGAACACACAGGGCATCATTTTCTGGTGTTTGTTTAGATGTGTGTTTCTACACAGCAGAAACACAACAAACTACATGAAAGTTCTCAATGTCTCTTTCACTGACAGTGAGTTGCATCCAAAACCAGACATTAAGGAATTCAAGAAATCTTGAGCTGTGCACTCTTATTTCATGACTTCACAGATATTACATGCTTGCTCTTATTAAAACTGTGCATTACTTTAATACAGACAGGAAATTTGAGAGAAGAGTCTAATTTGTTTATTTTTTCAAAAGAGGAGACCTATTACTTGTGCGTAAAAACAAAGTAGTGTGAGATTTAATAGGCAGATGTCACCAAAACATCATCAAGGATTTATTTGGTTTAGAGAAATAGATGGCAGTGGAATATTGATTTTTTTAAAGTGGCTGTTCTTCTGAGAATACCATAACCTGATTTTAAATAGATATAAACTCTGCTAGTTAATTTTGATTTTGCAAAGACTTCAGCATTCTGCAATCCGTCTGAACTCAAGCTTGAGTTCAGATCCAATGCCTTTGAGAGCATTGTGTTCTGTGTGACATCCGAAGTGCCTGAACAGTCTGTCCCAGTAGCTACCGAAGCTGTGTTTGGTGTAGTATATAGCTATGCAGCACACAGCCACAGGGATCTGGATACTCAGAGGAATCTTAACATCACTCCTCTTCAGGTTAGTATGTTTTTCCACTTGATTTTCTCTTTGTTTTTTCACTGTGTCCTTTCAGTGGACACTTACAAGCCAAAAAATTCTGTTTTGTCCAAAGGGCTTGTATTTACATACTTTTGATTTCTGAGAAGCTGTGGTGGCTCTTTGGTGAGTTAATGAAACTAAAGACCATATACTCAAGGATTTGTGGGCTCGAGGGGGGAACAGTTAAGTTTTACTGAGCTCTTGATTCATGTGGCTGTCTGCCTCTTTTTACAAAGCCATCTATACACAAAATGGGAGGCTTTTTATGAAATAAGTGTTACTTAGCTATGGTCCTCGTCAATGCTTGATTTGAAAGATCTGTTCCACCATCAAAAATCTGCCGTGTCTATGGAAAAAAGTTGTCCCAGTTTCTATCCCTCCAAATCTGAAGAATGCTAAATTGACAATTTCTGGGCTATGTGAATGTATTTTAAGGTTCTCGTATCTGCAGAAGTAAACTACACTTGGTCTAAATTTTTCTAAGTAAGAAACATGCTGCTTCTAATCAGCAGCAGCTCTACAAGGTGTGAGTGTGGGTGTGTGTGTTTCTGTGGGTGGTGGCACATTAGCTGTTGTGACCTGCAGTAGGTACTGGTTAAGTTCCGTCGGCACAGCATCATGTGAACTGAAGGAACAGATGTGTGCATGGGAAAAGTTGGTGCTTCATTCTGAGCAGCTGAGCTGACATGTTCTCACATCTCTTGGGTTCTTCCTTGCTTCCGTATCTAGTGTTGTATGCACACTGTGATACTTTATCCTCTGATCTTGCAAACTGATATTTTAAAAAATAGATTTCTGAGGTGTAGATAGAAAAGTGCTTAAAGCACTCCTATAAGCAAAATCCAGGATGGAGAAAAACTTTCTCAAAGACTTCTGTATTGTGGCAGAACCTGCACCAATAAGCCAATAAATCCAAATAAGCTGAACTTGGAAGGGGCAGACAAGTCTCCATGATGCTGCTTAAGCAGCAGCCCTCTATGCCCAGCATGGATACCAGGACAGAAAGGCTGCACTGCAAAGTTGCAATAAAAGAGTCTGGAGTGTCTCTGGGCAGTTCCATACTGCTGTGTTTAGATGAGGGGTATGACCTGGTTGCTATGCACAGTCACACAAGCAGAGAAGGTATGGTGCAGCAAGAGAGCCCAGGCTCCTGAGTCATGTGGAAAAATGTCGCACAACTTAAGTGGCATGAATAATAACCAAATTTAATCTCCATCCTGAAGAAAAAAGGTGATGAACAGAAACAGGCAAGAACTGAATGCACGTTAGCAACTAATACAAAGATGTCAAGGAGATCCTCATAAAAGCAAGCAGAAATCACCATCATTAACATTAGCGCCTCCAATATTGTAAAATAAGTGTGACAGGTTGAGGCAGATGATTCTTGTCCTCTACTCCACTCTTGTGACACTTCACCTGGTGTACTGTGTACTACTCTGTGGGTCCCAGCACAAAAAGGACATGGACTTTTAAAGTAAATCCAGAGTAGGCCACAAAGATGATCAGATGGATGGACCACCTCTCTTGTGAGGAAAGGCTGACAGAGCTGGGGTTTTTGAGCTGGAGATGAGAAGGCCTTGGGGGTGATGTTATAGCAGCCTTCCAGTACCTGAAGGGAGCCTACAGAAAAGATGGAGAAAGTTTTTACAAGAGCATGAAGTGATAGGAGGGCAGTGAAGGGCAGTGGCTTGAAACTGAAAGAGAATAGGTTTAAATTAGATATTAGGAGAAATTCTTTACTGTGGGGGTGGCGAGGAACCAGAACAGGTTGCTCAGATAAGCTGTGGATGCCCCATCCCTGGCAGTGTTCAAGGACAGATTGGATGTAGCTCTGAGCAGCCTCATCTAGTGGAAGATATCCCGTGACCATGTCAGAGGAGTTTAAACTGGGTGATCTTTAAGATCCAACTCTCCTTTCCACCTGGGGCTGCTGTGCTAGGGTGTGGTCACTGCTTCCCCAGGGACTCTTGGGGCTGGCACAGGCCCCACTGCAGCAGCTGCTGCGTGTCATGGCTCCCAGAACTGTTAGTGACACACAGGCATTTTGCATCTCTTGAATCCCTGCTGGGCATGCCTGCTCAGGATGCAGCTGGGGCAGTCCCCTGAGAGGAACTCACCTGTCCCCACCATGTCCTCTTGCCTGTGTACAGGTGTTGTTAAGAGTATAGAAACTCAGCAGGAGATAAACTCTGGCATTCCAGCTGGTCCTGGGAGATCAGAGGGGATGGGTGCATCTGGGCTTTATTTCTGAAGATAAGCAATTAGGTATTGTAAGTCTGGTCATGTTCAGTGAGATCCCAGGTGCAGAGATAGTGCGAGTTACAGCAGAAATCTGGCCACATTAGTGATCCCAGATTCACAAATAGCATGGTTCATTAATTAAATGCTAGATCGAATTAGTCTGGTTGAGTTCAGTAAGAACTGTCATGGACACAGATGTGTTCCCGCTCTGCCCAAATCTGGCCTATGATGGAGACCTCTTCCTGGGAGAGTGAGGAAAAGCAGGCAGCCACACATGGCCTGTCTTTGTCATCTCTGTCCTGTTCACAGAAACAGCCCATTCACTCTCTTTGACTTGTGAAGAGCAGATCCTGCATAGAGAAATTGGTAGCAGATCCTTTGGGGAAATTGGTAAGCTAATGG
Organism: Dasyornis broadbenti; assembly: GCA_013397935.1. Lineage (NCBI taxonomy): Eukaryota > Metazoa > Chordata > Aves > Passeriformes > Dasyornithidae > Dasyornis > Dasyornis broadbenti. The sequence goes on along the minus strand of VZRN01004657.1, from coordinate 527,480 downwards.
TTTTTGAGACGAAGGTCATGTTTAGAAGACACCCTCAGTATCTCTTACTGACTAGTGATTAGAGATGGGCTGGCTAGAAGAATACTGAATATGCTTCTGTTAAGTCTCCCCTGATTCATCTATATTAGTGTTTTGACAGGACTTCTGTTTCTACATAACTCTGCAATGGAAAGCAATCAACAGTAGTTTAGTCTTAGTTATTCTTCCCCCGCACAATGCTTTTCTTTTGCACTTCTGCTCATTTGATCAGGTCCAGAGATAATCACTGACTGTCCCTGTTCCTTTTATCATTGACACTACTGCCAAGAGTTGGACTGAGTTTGCATAAGCATTTCTGTAAACCACGATTTTCAAAGGAGGTTCCATATGGAGTACATCTAAGAGCCAACACTTACTCTTAAAACAAAAGGTACTTTCCAAGACAAGGCTGTGGTGTAAACCAGCCTAATCTGACCCATTCACAGGACCAAGTCCAACTTCCTTCACCAAAATACTTCTGTTTCTTCTTTGTTAGGTTAATCTCAAGTAAAATTCCAAATTGCCTCTTGACTGTTATTTGGCTGCTTGTAGCTCTACATCCACAGGAGGGGGCACTTGAATAAAAGTTTGAGCAGTTTGCCGACTACCTCTCTATTCATACTTCCTTTTGTGCTCACTGGTTCTGTGTGTTGGAGAAGGGGAAGAACTAGAAGATGATGAAGGTGCATGGAAACTGAATAGCCCATCAAGTCCTAAAGTATATTGCTAAGCTCCTCTAATAGGTGGATCTTGCACTGTTTCAGTCATGGTTTGCTTTAAATAAACTAATACAATGCACACACAAAAAGTAAACTTTCAAAATAAATAAAACACTGAGTGATATTGTTCCTTGGACTGAAAATTTTGTTCTATGCTTCAGTAGGCAATAGGGCATTTTACAAGGAAGCCTTTGTTTCATACTTAACATCCATGCACAGGCATCTAAAGGGCTGAACTAGACTAAAGTGCAAACCACTAGTGGTTCAGCAAACTGAAAGATCTTGAGTTCTTAGTCTGGTGCAGAGAAACTGTACTGCAGTTTCATATCAGCTTTGTTTAAAAAGAGATTTGTTTCCCATGCCTGCCTGGAGTACATCCATGCTTTGTGAGGGAAGCAATAGGTGAAGGAGAACGTACTTCCACATGCAGTACCAGTAGTCTGCACTTCAGCTACCCTGATGTGTCAGAGCTTTCTGAGGGACCAGGGCTTAGCTAAGCGTTAGAAAAGATGTCTAGCTCTGCTAGACCATATTTCTTGTTCTTTGACCCTCTCTAAGGCCTTTCTCATCTTTTATGATTGACAAGGTGTAGCACTTGGGAAGAACTGATTTCTAGCTCCTGTGGACTTGAAGATTATCAAAGCTGAAACTATGAAAGAAGTGGGCGCAAGTTTAAATGCCAGCAGGACTGAGATTTGCTTCTACCAGTAGACTCAATAGAAGGTTCTTATACAGATTTCCCCTTCTCCTTCCACTCTTGCTTTTGTTCAGTTAAAATCTAAATTCTGGATATGGACACTGTGCTGCTCAGGACTGGAGACAGGGCTGTCTTCACTGCAGCATCAGGCTCATACATGGAACTGCAGTGAAGACGTCTCAGCAAAGATCCACTACTACCAGAGCATGAGTCCTGCTCATAGATCCAAAACTTCTCCTGAGCCAGAACAGATTTGTTTAACTTGGATGGGGACAATGAAGAGGTGACTGCTGATTTCAGTACTCAGATTTTAACACTGAGGAGAGGGAAAAACTAGAGATGAGGTCTGATGTAACTGGTAAAACTTCTTACTTTTACCTTTCCTATTGTCAAGTGGTGGTAGATGTGACTCTCACATCTACCTCCCCAGAGGCCATACAACAGTCAGAAACTACAGTTTGAAAACCACTCTTGTAACAAGAGTGCTTAGGAACAGCAGGGTCCCAGAGTAGGAAAGAAAAGAGAGGAAGCGGTGAAGGTCTACTATTAAATTTATCACATTAACACTATTGCTAGTGACACATCCATAATCAATTAAGTTAATTATATTGCTGCTGCCCATATTGTAAACTCCATGAACACGTGAACAGACATGGCTGGATTGCTTGTTTGTTAATTCCCTCCTCCCCCCTTGCTTTTGTCTTCTCTTATGATAGCATGGGTTGCATTTTAAAGCCTCCCAGCACCAGCCTAACTGCGCTCTCTGACAGCTGCAATCAAATTCTAGTTTTCCTAACTGCTAACACTTCTACCGGTAATATTCTGGCTGACTGCTGTAAGAACAGAATTGGAGCAGTTCAGGCTCCTCTAAAAATATCACTTCAAGAGATTGCTGTCGGAAAACACCATGATTCTCCATCTGAAAGAGTGAACAGTTATTAGGGCCAACATCAATGGATGTGGAACATGAGGCAGGGAAGGGGACACCTTTTTTTTGCTTATGTGGGTTATGGGGGAGAAAGCAGGACCTAATTTTCCTGGTCCTAGGCAGGCTGTCTGAACCTAAGCCTCATTGTTTAAAGTTATGCCAAATGCCATTCTGCTGAAGTCTTTGATTTCTCACAAGACATTTCATCCTGCTTCAAAGTCTTTGACTATGTGAGAACTATTCAAGGTCAGCTACCACCCCACTTCATATTGCTGCTTTTCAGAGAAGGCATCTGCAGAACTGTGGTTACTTGGTGTATCTGTGACAAAGCTAGGACAATTTTCTTTGATTCTTTTTCTTTCTTGAGAGAGACAGCTGCTTGGGTCCACTGACAGCAAAGCAATTTTGAATTCCTGAAACTCCAATTAAAAACTAGATCTGTTTTCAAGATACTATTGAGGACACACCAGGGGATAAGGATTTGAATTTATTGTCATGAATATAAAGCTTATCTCCTTATTTGTGGTCACAAATAAGAGAAGCCTTTCTGTCTTCCAGAGTAAGAGTGCTCATACAACAAAATGGAGACTGCAACTAGTGCTTTTCCCTTTGTGAGATGTCTAGATTTCAGGAGCTGGCAGTGCTGAGATAAATATACTATTAGGAGTGGCGATCTAATAAAACAGCTGGCAAACTCTCTGTGTCGACTCTGCCTGTGTCCAGCTCATTTGTTTTCTCTGAGACACTTAGGACTTGATGTTCTCAGTGTCAAATGTGTGCCATCTCTCTCCATATCAGACAGCCAAATATGCAAAACTGCTTCTTGCTATTTTGATTCAGTATTACTTGAGAAATGGGCATGGTAGTACTTTTTGTCTTGTGAGTATTCACTATTGGGATCTGCCAAAAAAAGGAGATGATGCTGTGAGCTGTAGCAATTCAGAAATAGGCTCTGCCTCAGCTCTGCCTAAGCTTGCTCTCCCAAAGCCTTCAACATCCGTTCGACTCCTTGTCTCTTAACAGTAATTACAGTGGACTTCTGGTGAGCTCAAAATAATTAAGCTAAACCTTCAGTTGTCTGAGACCAACCATCCTACCTCTCCTTCTTTGGAGTAGTGTGTGGGTATAGACCTGAAACCAATCTTCCCAAGCGACTGGAAAACAGCCGTCTCTATGGGTACCAGCAAAATGTCACACTATAACTGCAGCTGATGCAGCACTAATTGCCAAAACCAGATTCATAGCAACTGGAGGTGTCAAAGCTACTGAGATGCTTGTAGATCTCAGTGCACAGCTGGGCTCAAAGAAGACAGAACATGATTTTAATGTTAAATTCAAAGGAAGACTCTTATGTAAAGCAAGTGATAGACCTCTGCAGCTGCTCAGCAGGGCCAGGTTCTGGCCATAAGGAAATATAATTTGTCTGAGTTATCATCACTGACACAGGGCTCTTCAAACCTGTTTAAAACCTAATCTTTAAAAACTGCTAGACATATTGAGGGAAGAAAAGGACATGGACCATAAGGAAAGAAGACACTTTCTCTGGTTGAGGAAGTCTGAGCCCATGACATCCAGAAGCTGAGACACACTGGAAGAAAAGCTGTCACCTGCTTGCTGTTACATTCGTCTTTCCCTCTATGCTGTTATCAAAAAGTACCCTCACTTACATGGACCTTTGCTCTTAGTGCTACAGCTGCCAGTTTCCACTGCTCTTAGTGCAGGTGCTTCTGACCAGTCCTTAGGCAACTAGGGGCCAAGGTTTTAGACATACTTGCTTTAGTTCATACACCTTTGTACCAAAAGAGAGGATCATTGGTTAGCTTTTCATCTTCAGCTTGGGGGCAAACACAATGTTGTACAGAGAAGCTTGGTCTGAAACACATTTTTCTTCTGAGGAAATTGCAGCATCTCTGCAGTTCTGAAACTGTCACATTCCGAAATGCAAAGAACAGAGATTTCAAATCCAGCAACAAAACACTTCAGCAGCTTTCTCTATGTCACATCCTCACCTCCCACCACTGTTTTATTGCATTCTTCCTTAAGCCAGAAGTGATGACATTGAAGACAACATGGAAGATCTTGGAGAGAAATTGAATGCCTTACAGTGGATGGAGGAAAACAGAACCCAGCAGTTCTGTAAAGAAAATTGAGCAGACTAATTTTGTTCCTTACCACGGACTGCGTATTGGTTCCCCAGAAGACAATATAAATTAATATTTAGTGGAATACCCTTCCTTGCCACTTGGTTCCTCAAGGACATTCAGACTTAGATCTCCCATTATCCTTTTTCTGGAAGGCAGCCTACAACACAAAGGTTCAAAAAAAAGTGTTTTTTTTTTTCCCCTTTGGTTTTGTTTTTTGTTTGTTTGTTTGTTTATTGTTTTGGGTTTGGGATTTTTTTTGTTTGGTTGTTTTTTTGTTTGGTGTTTTTTGTGTGTTTGGGTTGTTGTTTGTTTTTTTCTTCCCCACTGTAGGAACCCAAGCTGTTTGGAAAAGATATCAAAACAAAACAAATAAAACAAAAAAAAGAAAACTTAAAAGGAAACTCAATAGCCCCAGTGCTCCTACCACTTGATTATTCTGTCAAGGTCAGAATAAAACTGTAATTGGCTGCAATAGAGAAATGATTTGTTGATACTTGACTTCCCTCTGTAAATTGGCAGATGACATCAAGCTAGGTGGTAGTGTTGATCTGCTGTAGGGAAGGAAGGCCCTGCAGAAGGATCTGGACAGGCTGGATTGATGGGCCAAGGCTGATGGTATGATACTCAGTAAGGCCCAGGGCTGGTTCCCGCCCTTGGGTCACAGCAACTCCTTGCAGTGCTACAGGCTCGGGGCAGAGTGGATGGAAAGCTGTCCGATGGAAAAGGACTTCGTGGTGCTGCTTTCCAGCAGGTGGACATGAGCCATCAGTGTGCCCAGAAGGCTGATCAGGTGACCAAGAAGGCCAATGGCATCCTGGCCTGTGTTGGCAATAGAAAATAGAAAAGAATGTTCTTTTAAAAATTCTCAGCAGGAAGACCTTGCTGCAACTGCCAGCCCTTACATAAAAAAAACAAACCCCAAAGCAAGCCAAACAAACAAGAAAACCACCAAAGAACTATTTCTTTTAGGGAAAGGAAGGTAGGGAGAAGAAAGAAAAGAGATGGTGGACAGCTGCCTTACCTATTTCCATGTGCAAGAGACTGGGAAGAATTGAAAGATAAAACGGTTTTATTCCAAAGTGCCTGTACAAAAAAAAAAAAAAAAAAANAACTCCTTGCAGTGCTACAGGCTCGGGGCAGAGTGGATGGAAAGCTGTCCGATGGAAAAGGACCTCGTGGTGCTGCTTTCCAGCAGGTGGACATGAGCCATCAGTGTGCCCAGAAGGCCGATCAGGTGACCAAGAAGGCCAATGGCATCCTGGCCTGTGTTGGCAATAGAAAATAGAAAAGAATGTTCTTTTAAAAATTCTCAGCAGGAAGACCTTGCTGCAACTGCCAGCCCTTACATAAAAAAAACAAACCCCAAAGCAAGCCAAACAAACAAGAAAACCACCAAAGAACTATTTCTTTTAGGGAAAGGAAGGTAGGGAGAAGAAAGAAAAGAGATGGTGGACAGCTGCCTTACCTATTTCCATGTGCAAGAGACTGGGAAGAATTGAAAGATAAAACGGTTTTATTCCAAAGTGCCNNNNAAAAAAAAAAAAAAGGTTAATTCCTTCATTACTAAAAATATTAACACCAGTAGACAGGGCTGATACTGTCTATTTCCATGGAGACCACTGCAGTATTTTAGAGCTCTGGTTTTGTGGGCAGAGGAATATGCTGTTAAATTATCTAATACTTGAGAAGATAGACATAAATTCTCACTACATATTTTGGGAATTCACATAACCTTAAGGCAATTCAGCTACAAGAACATTATAACAACATTCTCTGGCCTCCAGTAACTACTTCTTTCTGGTGATGTCAGCAACACAAATGTCCATAAACAGTGTGAGTGTTCTGATGGTCTTTACCAGGGCCCTCCCCACTCTGCAATAAGGACTCATCCATCTGACGCTGCTGTGAAAGGGAACAACCTGATGCTGTCAACTCTGTGCAGGGAGGTTTGTTCTGTGCTAGAAAGAGCAGAATGCAGCACTGTGTTAACCTCACATAGACAATAGTCAGAGTAAAGCAGAAATAAGGCAGAGGCAAGCCATTTTTCTGGTTTCCTTGTTCATTTCTAGCATCTAGCATCATTTCTAGCATGATATAGTGATATCACTATAGTGAGCAAGAGGTGCATGTAATGCCACTGTGACACTGCCTTGTGATTCCTACAGATTCATAAGCTTGCAAATATGTAACAGATCTACCTCTTACCAACTTTTCTCTGTCCTTCCTTCCTTCCTTCCTTCCTTCCTTCCTTCCTTCCTTCCTTCCTTCCTTCCGCGCCTTCCTTCCTTCCTTCCTT